>JASEVX010000120.1:0-313331 GCA_031761405.1 Serripes groenlandicus | reverse complement strand
GTATTATATTATTTTAAGTTCTTTTCCCAAGTGTTTTATATGTTATGATATTATTTTGACAATTGTTGGGTTTTTGCAAAAGGGTTTTTCGTCACGTTAATTACCTTTATAATCCGGGGTTTCATGTCATAAATACATCTTTATAAATGTGTATAATAAACTTATATTAATTTGATTATACGAGATGGGATGGATGGGATTTATGTATAAATAGCATATGGATATCTCCATGTTTTTTAATATTAATTGGTATATGAAGTGAAATTTGATGTTAAAACTCAATCAAACCTGAACAATTAACTGCATTATTATATACAATACATTGTAACACAAAGAAATGGAAAAACGACTTTTAACAAGAGCACGAAACGAAATGGTATCATATCTTTGTACACGGTATTTTCCACACTTATGGCGAATATACCTATACGGTATGAATACAAATTTCTTATGTAGTAAATGCTTCCGTATGAAAGTGTAGATTCTTTATACTCTGGAAATGAACGACTGCTGGAACAAATTAACTGCATTATTAGTTCCCTACCGGTCAAACACCGGTTTGGGGACTATAAGTTTGGTCGATTCCGTCTGTCCGTCTGTCTGTCTGTCTGTCTGAAACATGTGAGAAAGGGTTAACTCCCTCCATGTATAGAGATTCTTCATATTTTCAAAGTTGTCTGCTGCAGATTTGTTGTATGTGGGAAAAGGGTTAAAGGGAGAAATAATATTGAATAATGATTAACCCTTTCCATTATATAGATACTTTCTGACGCCTCTGCAGCAGACGTCCTTTTGAAAACATGGCAACAAAAGAAGAATTTGCTCAAAACAAGCAATTTAGTCCTTTTGTCACCCATATTTCAACTCTATTCAATTAATTGTTAGTAGTACTTTTTTTTAAAGGGAGTTTCCAATTTTTTTTCTAGTATGTTTCAATGTCGTCTGCTGCAGATTTGTTGTATGTGCGAAAGGGTTAAAGAGCATAAATCGTGTTTCTTCTATTAATCTTTTGCAGCAGAAAAACTTCCGGGAAATTTATCGTCAAGGCACAGTTGTTAACATAAAAATCAATAAAAAGATTCTGTTTCAACTAAACTTCAACTCTGTTTTAAAAGTTAACTTTTAATCTTCTACATGTTGCATTATTTTCCTTATTCAAAGCAGGCAACTCTAAAACTAGGCAGTCAAGTAATAAGTTAAAATCTTTACTATGTAAATCAAAGCACTGTTTAAAGTTTAATTAGTACACTTGTCTGAGCAGTGGTTATGAGCCCCTTTGTTGGACTTAGGATTTTTTGTATCGTTTAAGTTTACTTTTAAAATATCCAGCATTGAGGAAAAGAGGAACATTTTGGTATATTTTGTTGAAAATAGCACAATGGAACATAAGCGTTTGGCCCCCTTTTAAAATGTCTTTGAACCAAAGTGTTCATTGGATTTTGATTTTTTCAGGTTTATGCTAGAAGACCCGCTGGACAAAAGTATTATTGAAATATGAATGCATTTCATAGCTTAGCATAGGATGAGACTTTTGTCATTTTGGACCCTTTTTTTTGGCTGTGGTGACCAGAAATTCTGGATACGCAAGTTCAAATATATTCTGGGTTCTAATCATACAAACAGTAACAAAATATACGAAATTGAAAATATCTATATAAGACTGTGTGATTATATTGTGCGAAAAAGCTGAATTTGACAAAACTTTGCCGGGGTATCTAAGGGAACCTGATTTGGGCAGTTTTCTGCGTTATTCCCTAGACTGTACGTTACAGTTTACCACGGCTCCTAGTCACCTGTGTGTTATTTGGATACATATAACTCTACAAATAGTTTATGTCATGTCAAAATATCAAAGTTCAATTGCCTGTATTTATTATACATGTACATGAAAATTGTCAGATTTTGACTGTGTAGGCTGGGATCAGTCTGAACATGAATACAGTTGGATATTCATCAACACTGTTGACATTGCTACATTGTAAAGGGTGACTTAATCTTTGCAACTTTCTGCATATATTTATAATGGCAGATGTCGGCAGTGTAGACTGGGATCATACTGCATACAAATGCAGTTTGATATTCATCAGCATTGTTCACAGTGTTACTTTGTAACTATAGGGTGACTTAATTGATGCAACTCATATATTTTTAATGTCAGATTTTAACAGTGTAAGCTGGGATCAAACTGCACCACAATGCAGGTTGATCTTCATCAATGTTGTTGACATTGTTACTTTATAAAGGGTGACTTAACTATTTGACTCTCTTTGTATACATATATAATATGAAAAGTTGACCATGTCGTTTGAGATCAGACTTCACTATAATGTGGTTTGATATTCATCAGCATTGATCATATTCTTACTTTTGTTCAGGGTGATTTTAGGCTTGGATCAGAGTGACTCAGACTGCACACAAATGCAGTTTGATATTCATCAGCATTGTTCACATTGTTAATAATGTCAGATATTGACTGTCTACGTTGGGAAGCTACGCTTTGCCTGTATAATACATTAAGAATTCGTGTATATGACATGATTTAAGAACATGGTTAAAATATGCACTAGTATACATAAGCATGCTGTCATTTCATGAAAATGAACAAAACATTACGTCATATTCTTGAATGACATGACGTCGCTACTAGCTTTAGGGCCCTTTTCGCACTTTGAACATGAATTATGTTTGATTATTAAGAAATTAGGTACAAATGAGGACATTAAAGCTACTCACTATCCAGCACAGCAAGTGATTATGTTAACAGATGTCATGCATACATACATAATAAAGAATGTGTTTCAAAACCAGCAATTTCTAAGGTGATATTCATGGACACAGTGCACATATAACAATATAAAACCACGTGGACCCATACATCCTGTGATATGATTTAAGTATGAGAGGGACCATTATGTTATGTTTATTTTCTAAGCATATACATCATGTAATGAAAACATATATTATGGATGCTTTCAAGTACAAAGACAGTATAGTATATATTAAGGTACCTGCAATTTACATATGTTCAACATTTCCACGTATTAATAATATAATGAATCCAATAAGATTAAAAGATTAATTACAATCTGGAAATGGGTGAAGGTGGAAAAGGTAATGTCACTCTCACCTCAATGTTTACATATGTGACGTCATAGATCAAAGTCGCGCACGGAATAAATCAGATAACATGAAAACATATCCGCGTAGAGGTTTTGTGTTCAGTGTGTTAATTTGTATTTATTGGATCAATTCCCTTCTGTGGATATCACAGCATCACTGTGGAGAAGGGTATGTTATAATTGATCATTTGTTTCTAAATTTACAAAATTTATTTATTCCTAAATTACTTTATTATTTGGAATTAAATTACTCCTTTTGGGACCAAAAATACAGGGGATAAAGAAGCTGCGATAATGAAGCATTATGTGTTCAATCGCCGACCGGTAACGTAGCCCCCTTTTGATATTGTGTTTTGCGGGGGCTACGATGTCAGCCAGTTGATGGGATAATGAAATTTATTATTATTTATTTCTGGCAAATTCAAAATTTAAACAAGACTTCAGCTCTTATCATTTAGCATTTATTGTTTACCACATACAAAAAAATCTGCAGTAGACAGTTTGGAAATATTGGGGCAAAACTATGGAAAAATACTGTTAATTGTCAAATGGAGTTGAAATCAATGGTTGTGGTAAATGAGAGAAATTTCATCATTTGCTACAATGCTTACAAAATTCCTTTTTTGAAGATGTCAGAACTGAGAAAGCTCCAGTGAGTGTTTGTGGGAAGGAATAAAGTGATGTATTTATTAAATACATTTTATAGGATTATTGAGAAATTCCTTGTTTTACCCTTTCCAACATACAACAAATCTGCAGCAGAAATGTTCAAATCATCTGGACAAAAATATGGAAAAGCACTCTTATTAAAAATCAAAATAATTAAATAGAGTAGAAAACTGTACAGCAAAAGGTTAAAAACATGTTTTGAGCAATTTCTACTTTTGCAACAGTGTTCTCAAGAGCAATCTGCTGCAGATGTAAAATGTGTCTATAGGTGGGAAAGAGTTACAACAGTGAAACTATCTAGTGATAAATTTCACTGGGGTTTTTCTTCTTTATAAGTCTCTAACTCTCTTTAACCCACATACAGCTTGAAAATGTTTAACATCTCCATGCAGAAGACAGCTTTAAAAACTTTGTGGCAAAATAATAAATTGCTTATATTGAATATTATTTTCTTTTGCCACTATGTTTTAACCGTCATTCAATAATTGAACTTTCTTTTTAAAGCTTAGCACATTCCCACATATAAGAAATCTGCAACAGACGGCTGAACATATTTAAATTTTTGTCAATAAATGGAAAATCTCTATGATTGAATTGATAACCAATGACTTAAAGTGGAAAAAATTGTTGCAAAAGGAGAAATTGCTCATCTATTCTTTTGCCACAACATTTTAAATAATGCTGCGTCAAAGGAGACATAAAGCGTCTGTACATTAGAAAAGATTTATCTTAGTACAGCAAAACAAACAACTATCAGGTGACTTCTGATTTTTAAAAAAATTGTTGAGATGTGTTGAATTTTCCTTGCATGACACAAAATATTTGAAAATATGGTGACAAAAACCTGAAAAATCTCCATAATAAGATAGTTTAGTTGTTAAATAAAGTTGAAAACATTGTGGCCAAAGGGGGGATTTCACTTTTTGGCCTAAATACTTTCATAAGTTGTCTGCTGCAGATGCGCAGAAATGCATCTGCAGGTGGGAAAGGGTTAAAGCTAAAGAAGAAATTGCTTGCAACAATGTTTCCAACTTATATATATATTCATTTTTTTTCAATCATTTATAGAGTTTTCTTTTAATTTGACTGAATGTTTCTTCAAAGCTGTCTGCTTCAAATTATATATTAGTGGAAAAGTGTTTATAATTTCTCACATAAGACAAATCTGCTGCAGACAACAGTATGATACATCATTCTAAACGCATGATGAGTAAGGGTGGAACACACTGTGGCAAAAAGAGAAATTGATCGCGAGCAATATCTCCTTTTGCCCCAGTGATTTTAAAAAGCTGTTGAATGCAAATGCGTCTGCATGTAGTTTGAGTTATTAATAAACGGTGTTACCGTGTAGATATTTACTTTCCAATTCAAATGTTTCATAATTTATCATGAGTTATGCATTATTTAACTGTTTTTCTGATCGAAGTTCAGATAAAGAGGGGTATTCAGCTTTCTATCCCACAATTTCTCTCTTATTATTAAAGCAAACCCTATGTTGTGGGTACTCAAAAGTATTGTCTCACTGAGATGCTTCTTTTGAGTACCCACAACGTAGGTGAGATGGTCAAATAAGGATTTTAGAGCATGCAAAACCCCTCTTATGCCTGATATAAAATATTGAAAATATTTGAGAAAGATATGTGTATACCGTAATACCTTGCAAAACCAACTATCAATTGGTCTTTTGAATACATTTTATCTGATGTCTGTTTGTCCTGCGTCGTCAACAACTGCCTTGTTAACACTACATGCTACATTTTGCATCCGATCTTCATGAAAGTTAATCAGAACATTCATATCCACCAACTTGGCCATATGAGGTCAAAAACTAGGTCACTAGGTCAAATTAAAGGGAAATCTTGTTAACACTCTGGAGGCTACATTTTTAACTTGAGCATGTTAAAACTTTATCAGAATGTTGGTCAAGTTTGAATATGGGTCAAAAACTGGGTCATTAGGCAAAATTGAAGGGCAATCTGGAAGCTGCATATTTTTACTTTGAGCAAGTTTCAGAATATTTGTCTTGATGCTATCTAGTCCATGTTCAAATATCATGGGTCACAAAGAGTTCTTTGTCAGAATAATTGGCATTATAAATCACATTGCATAATTCAGGTGAGCGATCTAGGGCCGTCATGGCCCTCTTGTTTAAATTATAATTCACAGATAAGACCTAATTTTAAATCAATACAGTTTTATTATTATAAGATGAAAAAATAGGTGTGTGTGGTGTGTGGGGGGGGGGGGGGGGGGGGGGGGGGGGGGGGGTGTCCTTTTAAGCTATGGGCCATGGTTAAAGTGACCCCCCCCCCCCCCCCCCCCCCCCCCCCCCCACCCCCCCCCCCCCCCCCATCCCAATTCCCTAATTTTGTTTTATTCACAGATAAGACTTAATTTCAAATCAATACAGTTTATTACTGACTTTGTAATTATAAATATAACAATGAAATTGCATAAGACGAAAAAAAATAGGGGGGGTCATTTTACTATGACCATAGTTTCAGCGCTCACGTTAATGGACGTATTGGGCGTTTTTACGCCCGAAAATCGATCCCGTACGCCCAAAATTGACAAGGGAGACGTCCAAGTACGTCCAGGAATTAAGGGTATACGCCGACAATCAAAACACAGGACGTATGTATATATATAAAGACTAAGGGGTAATATCAGCAGTGGCACAACGGCGCATGTGATTGGCTGGACGCTGGATTCGGCCAACTCGTCTTTCTACATAGAAATATGTGTGAAAGGCGAGCTTCGGCCAATCAGGGGCGTCGTTGTGGAGGCAGTTTGTGAGTGTTTTTTTTTGATATTTTGCGTACTTTTTTATTTTTTTTTTTTTTTTTATTTTTCATTTTTACGTCTTAACATTTTCCCTGTCTTGTTTTCTTTAAAATTGGTTTTAAATGCTATAAAGTTCAAAAATACAAAATATTCAGCCCTAAAAGCATATATGTAATTATCGTTCATATACACCCTTTGGCCATTTACATCGGCTAAAGGGTGTAATCAGCTGCCTGCACAACGAGGCCTGTGATTGGCCGGACGCTGGATTCGGCCAACTCATCTTTCTACATAGAAATAATTTAATTTGTGTGAGGGGCGAGCTTGGTCGTGAAAGCGGATTGAAATTCGGCCAATCGGGGACTCCGTTGTGGAGGCGGTTCGGGAGTGCTTTTTGGACACTGTCATTTTTATATGTACATATTTTTTATTTTTTTTATTTTTTTCACTTTAACTTTTTTTCCTTGCAATGTTCTTTTTAGAAATTGTTTTAAACCATATAAAGTTCTAATGTTCAAAACATAGAGCTCTAAAAACATTATTAAAAATTTTGTTTCTTTTACACCCTTCGCCCATTTACAGCGGCTAAAGGGTCAAAATAGTTACCTGCACAACGGGGCCTGTGATTGGCTGGACGCTGAATCTGGCCAGATCGTCATTTACCATAGATTTATGTGTAATGATCGAGATTGGCCGGAAAAACGGATTGAAATTCGGCCAATCAGGGGCGCCGTTGTGGAGGACTGTTAGGTAGTGCCTTTTTGCACTTTTTTTTTCTTAATAATTATTGAAAATTAAAAATGTAACCACACACAAAAACATATACACACAAATATTACTATGAACAGAAAACGGGTTATGCAACAATATAAATCTTCCATTAATATCAAAAGTCGAAAATATAGAATAAATACAATAATTGGAAAACCCAATAATAGACTTCCCCAAAATAAAAAAAATAAATGGAGAGAGAAAACAATAGCTGCTCGCCAAATGGCTTTTTGCCGATAGGCGAGGGTAAACAAAGCCACCATCATCATCTCTAATCAATTATAACACGGATAGATTAACCGCCCTACTCTAATTATTAATAGCAAACATTCATGTATACAATCTTAAATACCACAAATTTTCAACTTTAAACTGTTTTCATTCAACAAATATATTCAAAAAATATATTCTTGAGAAATAGGCCTTTTTGGTCCGTAAATCGGCCTTTCTGGTCCATAAATCGGCCTTTTTGGATCGGCCTTTCTGGAATTCGGCCTTTCTGGACCTATACCTATAAAATAGTGTTGTGTAACCTCCATTCATTGCACCAAGCGCTTGATTCTTTGATTATTTGCGCCAAAACGATATTGATTCAATGTTGAGTTATGTATATAGAGAAACGAAGAGCACATTTTAACGATTTCAACGAATTTTGCTTCATTATTTCAAAAATTAAGTACCTTGGTTAGAAGAACCAGGTATATTTAATATTTTATATGATTATGCATTGAAAGAAGTTTCCATTGTTTGTTGTCTTAAACGACTAATAATTTAATATTCTTCCCTTAGCTACTAAATTTCTGTAGTGTTGACCCACAGGCTGCATCTTACATGGAAAGTTATGGATATATATATAGTAAATTCTTTATTTACTATCCATAGCTTTCCAAAACAGCTATAGTAAGATGCAGCCTGTGTGTTGACAGAGCCAAAAAGCTTTGTTAAGGCATTCATAATTGTTTGTTTCTTAAGTGCTTATACCGAAGGATTACCCGGCTTAATGTACAAGATTTGTGATATGTAATTATTGATTGTTTAACAGCAATTTCATTAAGTTCAAGCTTGTAATCCTTTTTTGTTTACATGCATGTATATTCATGGAGATGATTTAGACTTTCGGTTTCGAGTTTTATCATCTGTCATTATTGGTCAACCGATATGGTCGGGTATGCAGGATAACAACAATGAGCATACCAATGTCTTTTTTTGAAGGACTAGGAGATGTATTGTACATTTGAGTTCTTAAGGTTTTCAACCAGGGTGAGTTTATTAATACACTCACCCTGTTTCAACTAATAAAGATATTTAGAACCAGTCACGAATTTTCTTTTGAGACCAAAGGCCAAGTCAGTAATTATTGTTTAATACTTGGGTATTAATATTAGATATAATGGCAGTTAAATGAGTTTTAATGTCGCCATCACTTCGCTTGTGGAAAAAGCTAGGAAAACATATATTTTAAAATAAAGAAAACAATACTAAGGGTTAGGTCACCCTTGTTAACTTCTGGAAAAACTTTTGATTCTTTAGTAGCCCTTATTCTCCTTTATTGCAGCGAAATTTGGTGAATTATCTCGACATTTAAAAACACTGATCCCTATAAAAAGTTACATAAAACATTCATTAAAGAAATATTGGCAGTTCACTGTAAAGCCTCTAATGATGCATGTCGTTCCTAACTTGCTATGCTGCCATTAAAAAAAGGGTAATGTTATCCAGCATTAAATTCTGGGACCATTTAATCACTTTTGCCACAATGTTTTCCAATTTTAGTCACTTTTAGTCATAGGTTATCCATTTAATTATAGCCGAGCCCCGGTAGCGAAGCGGGCTGTCAATCCAGGGGTTGTGAGTTCGAATCCCGGCTCGGCCAACTTTCTTTCCGACGATTGACAAAAGTCAATGCGACATGCGTCATTCGTCTTCCACCAATGGGCTAAGTCTATGTGGAAAAGCAGCCAGTTGCTTGGGAAGATGGTTGTATGGAGTACTGGTGTGAGAAAACCAGGAAATGCATGAATAGGTGAACTGGCCGCCGTGATATAACTGAGAAATTGTTAAAAACGGCGTTAAACCCCAATCAATCAATCAACCATTTAATTATAGAGATTTTCTATGTTTTGACAAAATATATTCAAAGTCGTCTGCTGCAGAACTGTCGTATGAGGGAAAGGGTTAAGATCTGTTGTGCTACATGAAAGAAAAAATATTATTTCTTTATTTTTAGCTCACCTATGCACGAAGTGATCACATTTTGTCCGGCGTCCGTCCGTCGTCCGTCGTCAGTCGTGCGTCGTGCGTCGTCAACAATTGAGCTTGTTAACACTCTACAGGCTACATTTTGCATCTGATCTTCATGAAAGTTTATCAGAACATTCATCTCCATCAAATCTTGGACAAGTTCGAAACTGGGCCATATGAGGTCAAAAACTAGGTCACTAGGTCAAATTGAAGAGAAATCTTGTTAACACTCTGGAGGCCACATTTTCAACTTGAGAATGTTGAAACTTTATCAGAATGTTTGTCTTGATGATATGTAAGTCAAGTTCGAACATGGGTCATGTCGGGTCAAAAAGTAGGTCACTAGGTCAAATTGAAGGAAAAACTTGTTAACACTCCAGAGGCCGCAATTTTTGCTTTAAAAGTTTGAAAATTTGTTAGAATGTTTGTCTTAAAGATATCTAGATCAAGTTTGAATATGGGTCATATTGGATCAGGAACTAGGTCACTATGCCAAATTGAAGGAAAATATTGTTAACACTCCAGAGGCCGCAATTTTTGCTGCAGCAGTTTGAAATGTTGTCAGAATGTTTGTCTTAAACATTTCTAGGTCAAGTTTGAATATGGGTCATATTGGATCAAAAACTAGGTCACTAGGCCAGATTGAAGGGAAATCTTGTTAACCCTGTAGAAGCCGCATATTTTGCTTCAGTAGCTTGAAATGGTCAGAATGTTGAGGTGAATGATATCTAGGCCAAGTTTAAATATGGGTCACTAGGCTAAATTGAAGGGTTATCTTGTTAACACTCTATAGAGGCAAAGTTTTCAGCTTGAGCATGTTGAAACTTTATCAGAATGTTTGTCTTGATGATATGTAGGTCAAGTTCCAACACGGGTCATGTTGGGTCAAAAAGTAGGTCACTAGGTCAAATTTAAGGAAAATCTTGTTAACACTCTAGAGGCCGCATTTTTTGCTTCAGAATGTTTGTTTTAAAGATATCTAGGTCAAGTTCAAATATGGGTCATATTGGGTCAGAATCTAGGTCACTAGGCCAAATGGAAGGAAAATCTTGTTAACTCTTTAGAAGCCGCTTTTTTGGCTACAGCAGCTTGAAATTGGGTCAGAGTGTTTATCTAAATAATATTTAGGCCAAGTTCGAATATGGGTCATGCCGGGTTAAAAACAAGGTCACTAGGCCAAATTGAAGGGAAATCTTGTTAACACTCTGGTTACTGCATTTTTATACGACCGTTTCTTAAAAACGGTACGTATTATGGTATGGTCATGTCCCTCCGTCCATCCGTCCGTCTCTCCGTCTCTCCGTCCCTCCCTCCGTCCGTTCGGGTTTTCCGCACTTTTTTCCTACATGCTTTGAGCTATTGAGCTGAAATTTTGTATAAGGCTTTGTAGTGATGTGTCACAGATCAAGTTCATATTTCCGGGGATTTCGTCAATTTTTGAATGAGTTATGCCCCTTTTTGGACTTAGAATATTTGTTTTCCGCACTTTTTTTCTACATGCTTTGATGTATTGAGCTGAAATTTTGTATAAGGCATTGTAGTTATGTGTCACAGATCAAGTTCATATTTCCTGGGATTTCGTCAATTCTGCAGCAGACGACTTTCAACATATTTTGTCAAAACATAGAAAATCTCCATAATTGAATGGATAACCTATGACTAAAAGTGGAAAACATTGTGGCAAAAGGAGAAATTGCATGTTTTGTGCAATTTCTTCTTTTGTCACTATGTTTTCAAAAAGCCGTCTGCTGCAGAGGCGTCAGAAAGCGTCTATATGAGGGAAAGGGTTAAGCAAAATGTTTCAGTTTTGCATTCAAGTTGTTTTGAGATTTTCAATGAAGACACTACTCACAACATTTGCTGTTGTGCTTTTCTCTTTACTTTGATCATTCAAGGCGAAGTTGAGGGCTAAAAAAAAGCATTTTATTCTATCCTTTTTCCTCATGCAGACACATGTAAACGCATCTCAAGCAGACAACAAAATATTGTGGAAAAAATAGAAATTGCTCATTATGCGTGGAAGAATGCTTCAATATTATTTTATATAACATGTATAAATACAATGTTTTTTATAACTGCCTGCTGCAAAATGTGTCAAAATATATCTGGATTGAGGCAAGGGCTAATTCTGATAATTATAATAAAAAAAAATTTGTTTTAGATCTTGAACTGGAAACATGTAACGGTGACAAAATTGTTGAAAGCAGAGATACTCCCCTTAAATCGTATACCCTCCTTTACCACATAGAAGGAATCCGCTGTGGTCGAGTAAAACCCCATTAAATAAATAAATAAATTACCACATAGAAAAAGTATGCAGCAGACAACATTGGCTAAAATTATGAAAAAATTATATGAACAAAAGTAGTATTATAATTATTGTATAAATGTATTAAAATGCATCTGCAAGTGGGTTAATGATAATTGTGTTTGATTTTAGGTGCTATACAGATAAAGAACTGGAAACCTCTAGTGTTTGAGATGATCACAGACAATAAAGGTGCTACCATAGACGATATACTAGGGGAACTAACTCAGGTTGCCACTTTGAGAATCAGAATCTGCAGGTATGGAGTTGTCTAACATTGATTTGATAATTTAATATTTTTAACACCATATCGATGGCTCAGCGCAATACTAGGCTAACTCCATTTTCAATTTTTTTTTACAGGAGAGTGAAAAAACTGTTTACATGTTTTCCCTTTTGATATTTTGTAGGTATTTTTTCTGTTCTATATGCTGATAAATGTTTGAAAACTAATGATCATACTCTTTTTAATCTGAAACTCTTTCTTAATAGTTTAAAATCAATTATTTGAGTTAGCAATAGTTTTGCACTGAAAATCAATGATTTGTTGAATAAAAACTCAGCGCAAAACTAAAATTAAGTCAAGTTAGACATAGTTTTGCACTGAAAACCAATGATTTGTTGAAAAAAACTCAGCGCAAAACTAAAATTAAGTCAAGTTAGACATAGTTTTGCACTGAAAACCAATGATTTGTTGAAAAAAACTCAGTGCAAAACTAAACTTAAGTCAAGTTAGACATAGTTTTGCACTTAAAATGAATGAAATGTTGATATTTTTTTTATGTAAAACTATACTAAGTCGATTAAGATATATTTCACCAATTTAATTTCAAAGTTATTTTGAAGTTTAAATAATGCAATAAATAGAACATACTCCATAACAGTTTTCTTGGACTCTTTCTAAATTGAAAGCATTTATTTACCACTTATCAGTAATGGATAAATTATGTTTATATTTAATGACAGAGTGGAAAAAGGTGCGGGAAGAGTTAAAATTTCAAACTTTTGATAATTATATAACTTTATTTTGCCTATTCAAACAAAATGCTATACATCAAACTAGAATGGAGTGCTCCCCGGAGCACGTGTGTCACCTGCCGGCGCCTTGTCAGAAAATTTTAATTTTTGATAGAAAAGGGGCAATAACTGTGATATAAAAAATATTTGGATTATCCCCCTTTTGTGAACCCATCACAAAAATTGATATAAACATTTGTCAGAAGTTTCAATCCAATCCTTTGAGCAGAAAAAAAGTAATTTAAATATTTGACAGAAAAGGGGCAATAACTCTGATAGAAAAATATTTGGATTATCCTCCTTGTGTGAACCCATCATACACATAGATATAAACATTTGTCAGAAGTTTCAATCCAATCCTTTGAGTAGATTAAATTTTTGACAGAAAAGGGCCAATAACTCTGATATAAAAATATTTGGATTATCCCCCTTTTTGTGAACCCATCATACACATTGATATAAACATTTGTCAGAAGTTTCAATCCAATCCTTTGAGTAGAAAAAAAGTTATTTGAAAATTTAAATTTTTGACAGAAAAGGGGCAATAACTCTGATATAAAATTATTTGGATTATCGCCCTTTTGTGAACCAATCACACACATTGATAAAAACATTTGTCAGGAGTTTCAATCTAATCCTTTGAGTAGAACAAAAGTTATTTGAAAACGTGACGAAAAAAGTGTGACGGACAGACAGACAGACGCCGGATAAAAAAAAATAGACAGACAGACGTCGAATAAAAAAAAAAGTAACATTTGTCAGAAGTTTCAATCCAATCCTTCGGGTAGAAAAAAAGTTATTTGAAAATTTAATTTTTTGACAGAAAAGGGGCAATAACTCTGATATAAAATTATTTGGATTATCCCCCTTTTGTGAACAAATCACACACATTGATATAAACATTTGTCAGAAGTTTCAATCTAATCCTTTGAGTAGAAAAAAAGTTATTTGAAAACGTGACGAAAAAGTGAGATTTTTTGACAGAAAGGGGCAATAACTCTGATATAAAATTATTTGGATTATCCCCCTTTTGTGAAACAATCACACACATTGATATAAACATTTGTCAGAAGTTTCAATCTAATCCTTTGAGTAGAAAAAAAGTTATTTGAAAACGTGACGAAAAAGTGTGACGGACAGACAGACAGACAGACGGACAGACAGACGGACAGACGCCGGATAAAAAAAAAAGTAATCCCTAAGTGCCTACCATGCTACGCAGGTGACACAAAAACTATATTAAATCTTTGCTACATAAAACTGCCTTTTCTGGCACCCAATACAAGTATGCCTTTGAAAACAGTGTAGGAAGCAATCTGAAATCTTCCTGTACTGTTTGTCACACTGTCAGTAAATGTAACCATTATTCATTAATTACTGATAAGTGGTGACTTGATGCTTCCAAGTTAGTACAGTCCAAGAAAATGACTATGGAGCAGGATTACCAATATTTATCATAAAATGTTTGATAAAACGGCCCTCAAACTATTTATTCTTTGCTCCATAAAACCGCATTTCAGCGCATCCAATAAAGCAGGCATTTGGAAATAATGTAGGAATAGTTGTAGGATAAGAAGGCCTTTGAAAACAGTGTAGGACATTTTGTATCGCTCGTAACGAGCAATCTGAACCTTTCCTTCACAGTTTTTCAACTCTGTCAGTTAATGTGAACATAATTTACCCATTACTGATAAGTTGTGAATTAATGCTTTTGATTTGGTGGACTGTTCAAGAAAATAACTATGGAGCAAAGGGTCAAATAGGTATGTTGTTAACTTATTCATTCACAACATATTTGTGAGCATATCATTGTAACAAAAGTACATTATTACAACAAACAGAAACTGTTGTAGAGTTGTTTAATTAAGTACATATTGGTAACAAAATAGCCTTACAGTACTATGAATTAGTTGGGAATCTCATGAGAAAGGACTGCATAGAAACATGTGATGGGAATGAGGGATCACACCCTACCTACATAAGGAAATGAGCTATTTGTACTTCTCAAATGTAATCATGGAGTAGTCTTTATGCAATATATTTAGCACAATATCTTTCACATTCAAAACAGTGTTTGATCTTCTTAACCGTTGAGCTAGATCAAGGAAGACTACTGGACCATTGTTATCATACTAAATTGCTGCTATATTGGAATTGTTAGATTCTATTTTGACTCTGTTCAAAAACCTTGTTCCTTTCTGAATCCTGATAAACATTTGAGCATTTTGGAAACAGACTTGAAGTAAATAAAAAATGACAAGTTCATTTCCTAGAGCTACAATCACACCGAAGCCGGACTCAACACAGAGTAACCAGATTAACATGGTACACTCCGGATCAATAGATATCTTGATTCGGGATGATCCTAGGTGAAATTGAGTCGCAAAACATCGTCACCCCCGGACCAGCCCGGACCCGACACAGCACCACAACCGATGAACACGGAGCCAACACAGATCTGACCCCGGGACCACCACGGCAGTGCCACGGACCGTCCTGGAATGATCCGGATTTGCTACAGAGTGTCCCAATTCCTACATGGACCGCCCCGAACCCAACAAGACATGCCGGATCGCCCATGATCAACATGGTGCCACTACGGACCTTACCGGAGCCAACACGTTTGCTACACAGACCGTCTAGGACTACTCCGAATTAAAAAATCCTCCTAGATGGTCCCGGATGACCCTGGCAATTTTAAAGAGTTTAAAATTGCCGGGTGGTGTCCCGGACCATGACGGACCATGACGGACCATCCAGGACTATCCCGGACCCAACACGGATCTGACCCCGGATCGGCCAACTGTTCACACACATTTGACCACTTGCCCTTTCAATACAAGCATGGACAGAATAATTATTGTCCTTCTGTGTGTGACCATTTTCTTAATATTTGAGTTCCACAGATTCTAAATTAAATTTTTGTGAGGTGTACCACTGCATTGAATGCTTATTTTTTTTCCGAGCACCACATTATCAGAATTTGGCCTATTACTGTGACTGCCTCCGTCATCTAACTCTACAGTTTGAATAATGATTTGTGCATTTTTAAAGGCTATGTGAACTTTCTGAGGAGAAATATTCAAAGTTTGGAGAAAAAATGTCTTGCAAACCCTAATATTTGTACCATTTAATGACAAAATCCACATAAATGAATTAACTCTTTTCTGACTAATGGTACTGGACTGTTTATCACTTTTCTTCTTCTGTGGAGCAGAATACTTAAAAAGAAACTGCCTTTGTCATATTGCATCTCCTAACTTCCAATTGTTTGGGGTTTAATGCCGCTATCAACAATTTTTCAGTTATATCACATCGTTTCCTGGGTAAATTACAAGTACTACTGGTCCATTTATCCTGACACTAGCCAGCCAATTGTAATGCTAACCCCACAACGCTGAGTGCCAAGGATGGCAGCCATAACTACCATTTTTAAAGTCTCGTCTAACTTCCAAAATATGTTCCCTATCCTCCTCGTGAACACGCTTTTGCATTTAAATCGACAGTTCAGACCATAACTTTTCTTGATTTTTTTGGCTTGATGGATTTCTCAGTTCATGTTAATATTCCTATAAATGTCTAGTGTTACAATTTTGTTTAGCCATATTTCTATTCCAGTTTTCTAGATTTCTTGTCCTCTTTCCACCTCTAGCATGTCCTGTCCTGCTTACAATTCCAGAAACACACCCCTCAGAACTGACATCTAGTCCTACAAGTTCATCCATGCTGTTTCCAATCATTCTGTGGTAACAGTTTTTACATCTATGTCCAACTATTGACCCACCTCTATATCATATCCACTTTCACACACAGTAGATTGTGATTCACTCTGTTCAACTATTTCTTCTTCATAGACCCTTCTACAATAATTTCTGCTGCCATGCCCAAACCCTGATCCACCTGCATATCATATCGACTTTCAAATTGTATTTCACTCTGATCAGCTACTAACTTTGCAGTCTTCCATGTTAATGTCTTCAACTATATCTTCATTTTCAAATTGTTCACTCTCAACAATAACTTATTAGGGCCATTAGTGTTTCGTCAGTTACTTTACTACTAGATCCCCTTTCTACTTTAGAATAGTAACTGAGCTCCATTTCATTTGGTGAAACTGATTTATCAACTAGATTAAATTTTCCTAATGTCATACACCTTTCTACTCAATTCAGTTTGCGCCTATTCTTTTTCTTTTGGAAGATTATACAATTGGATAAACTTGATTTTAAGCTCTACTGGCCAACGGCCAGAAGGGCTTATGTCGTGGCGATTTGTCCGTCGTCCGTGCGTGCGTGCGTGCGTCCGTAAACAATTTCTTGTTAACACGATACAGTCTTCATTTTTGATTGTATCGCAACGAAACTTATACAGTAGTTAGATATCCATGAGAGCTCGGTTCCTTTCGAAAACCAGCCCATACATGACTGGATTATGGCCCTTGAAATGGTCAAAATTGCTATAAAAGATTTTGTTAACACGATATTCTTTATTTTTGATTGTATCTCAACCAAACTTATACAGTAGTTAGATATCCATGAGAGCTCGGTTCCTTTCGAAAACCAGCCAGATCCGCCCATGCTTGACTGGATTATGGCCCTTGAAATTGTCAAAATTGCTATAAAAGAGCTTGTTAACAGGATACAGTCTTCATTTTTGATTGTATCGCAACGAAACTTATACAGTAGTTAGATATCCATGAGAGCTCGGTTCCTTTCGAAAACCAGCCAGATCCGCACATACATGACTGGATTATGGCCCTTGAAATGGTCAAAATTGCTATAAAAGATTTTGTTAACACGATATTCTTTATTTTTGATTCTATCTCAACCAAACTTATACAGTAGTTAGATATCCATGAGAGCTCGGATCCTTGCGAAAACTAGCCAGATCCGCCAATGCATTACTGGAAATATGGCCCTTGAAATTGTCAAAATTGCTATAATAGAGCTTGTTAACACATTACAGTGTTTATTTTCGATTGTATTTTATTAAGTAGTTAGATATCCATGACAACTTGGTTTATTTCGAAAACTAAGATCCGCCCATGCATGACTGGATTATGGTCTTTGAAATTGTCAAAATTGCTATAATAGAGCTTGTTAACACAATACAGTCTTTATTTTTTGTTGTATCTCAATTAAACTTATACAGTTTTTAGCTCTACTGGCTAAAGGCCAGAAGGGCTTATGTCGTGGCGATTTGTCCGTCGTCCGTGCGTGCGTGCGTCCGTCCGTCCGTAAACAATTTCTTGTTAACACGATACAGTCTTCATTTTTTATTGTATCGCAACCAAACTTATACAGTAGTTATATATCCATGAGAGCTCGGTTCCTTTCGAAAACCAGCCAGATCCGCCCATACATGACTGGATTATGGCCCTTGAAATGGTCAAAATTGCTATAAAAGATTTTGTTAACACGATACAGTCTTTATTTTTTCATTGTATCTCAACCAAACTTATGCAGTAGTTAGATATCTATGAGAGCTCGGATCCTTGCGAAAACTAGCCAGATCCGCCAATGCATTACTGGAAATATGGCCCTTGAAATTGTCAAAATTGCTATAATAGAGCTTGTTAACACATTACAGTGTTTATTTTCGATTGTATTTTATTAAGTAGTTAGATATCCATGACAACTTGGTTTATTTCGAAAATTTAATGTTGATTTCTTGAAATGCCATGTGGTCAGGTTAGGAGAATTGGTCAAAACAAAACATGAGATCGTACTGGGGTATCAGCATATCTGCTGTCACAGGTTGAGTTTTTGTCTGAGAATTGTATTGTTGGTGTCATTGTAAAGAATATTGAATGCGCTACACGCCTGATATTTTTTTGGAATGTTTTGATCATTTTGGGAAAAGGAGCATCAACGTTTTCATGCATTCCAGATAGACTGAAGCATATCTGCTGTCACAGGTTGAGTTTTTGTCCGAGAATTGTATTGTTGGTGTCATTGTAAAGAATATTGAATGCGCTACACGCCTGATATTTTTTTGGAATTTTTTGATCATTTGGGGAAAAGGAGCAACCACTTTTTCATGCATTCCAGATAGACTGAAGCATATCTGCTGTCACAGGTTGAGTTTTTGTCCGAGAATTGTATTGTTGGTGTCATTGTAAAGAGTATTAAATGCGCTACACGCCTGATATTTTTTTGGAATGTTTTGATCATTTGGGGAAAAGGAGCATCCACTTTTTCATGCATTCCAGATAGACTGAAGCATATCTGCTGTCACAGGTTGAGTTTTTGTCCGAGAATTGTATTGTTGGTGTCATTGTAAAGAGTATTGAATGCGCTACACGCCTGATATTTTTTGTGTAATTTTTGGATCATTTTGGGAAAAGGAGCAACCACATTTTCATGCATTCCACATAGACTGAAGCATATCTGCTGTCACAGGTGGAGTTTTTGTACTAGAATTGTTTTATTGGTGTCATTGTAAAGAGTATTGAATGCGCTACACGCCTGATATGTTTTCATCATTTAACAACAGGTAATGGGTGGTTCAAGCCATACGGTCCATGATGGGAAAGATATTCATTTTAACCCAGGTAACGAGCACGCGCTCCACTTGCCCGAAAATGGTAAGTGTAGGCGTACGTACAGAGAGGTGTATGACGCGTGTGGGCAGTGGAGCGGCGTGTGCCATAAATTGAATGCCATTCAATTTGTATCGTATGCTGAGAGTGAGGCTTTTACCATTCACTTAGAGAAGTTGGATGGGATGGGTTGGTGGTATGTTTCACGCATCACTAAAGCGTAAACTATAGATTTTCTATATTTTTGAACACACAACCCGCCAACAACCCTTAAGTGGTAATTGTTAAGACATTAAGAACTAATCATTTAATTACAGATAATGGATCCATATAGTCGCCATAATGTTTTCATTAGTGACGCGCAAGCGGAGGAGCTGCGTTTAGAACAGGAAGGGATGAGTAATTTTAGTTTTGAGTTATTATATAGCAGGTGTGGGATGTTCTGTAATCTCTCTTGGCAGTTAAGAGAGATACAGGATGTCGACTATGAGGAATCTAACTTATATATAGTTTATGTCTTAAAATTACCTCTACAGGGTTGGTGGAGAGTAGTGTGTATATCAGATATATAAAAAAGGTAAGAATTTCCATCCTTTCTAACCCTACTAATCAACCCTTTTGAAAACATTGCGACCATGTCTCTAACCTCCAACTCAACACCAACTAAAATACAGATATTTGGTCATTCCTTTGTCCGTAGACTGAATTCGTTTCTTGCAGATTCCGAAGGTCTCTGCAAGAATTTTGACCTCAATGTACCGGTTGATGTCCGGTTCTCAGGTTTTCCGGGGGCGACGGCCGTAACCCTTTTATCTAACCTTAATTGCGTTAAGTCTTTTCGACCTGATATTGTGGTCGTTCTTATAGGGACCTGTGACCTGAGTAACGCAGACATTTCCACCACATCTGTCGTTACTCAGATCAAAGATCTCTGTAAGGCCCTAATCGGGTGTGGAGTAAAGCATGTTGTGATAATGCAGATTCTAAACAGGCAGTTGTACACCAAATCCAAACACCCGGTAGACATACCGTGGTTTAATGCCCGGGTTCTGGAGACCTACAACATGCTTACCTCCACGCTTACCCAGGAATGTGCACGTTGCATATTTTGGAAGATGAAGGGGTTTTGGTCAGCAGAGTGCCAACAGTCTGCCTTTTGTGTAGATGGGGTGCATTTATCCCAGTCTGGGAACTTTAAGCTATACCGCAATATACGGTCAGCTTTGATACATGCTCTTCGCCATCCCATCTGAAATGATCGCTTGATTAGGGTTTTACGCCGTTTTCAACAATATTCCGTCATATCACGGTGATCATTTCATTGTACTCATGTCTTTCCTTGCTTTCCAAGACCAGTACTAAAAACCAACAACATCACATGTCACACCGAGCTGTGATTTGAACTCACTGTAACCCCTGGAAAATATTAAGAGAACAAGGACAGGAAGAACACCATCATGAGTTATTGAGTTTTAACCCTGCAGACGCACTTAAACGGAACAGTAGCAGACAGCTTTTTGAAGACATAGTGAACAGGAACAGAACATGCAATTTCTCCTATTTCCACAATGTTTTCAACTTTTAATCATAGGTCATCTTAAAGAGATTTTCCATGTTGTTCCGTGCTTTCTTCTCAACTTGAGAATAAGGGTATACATGTGATAACCATTTTTGTTTTTCAACTTAGTATCTTCCATACAGGAATTTTAGGTATAAATTTAATTTCTCCTGTCATTGGCCGGGCAAGTGCTGTATAGGCTTTATTACCATGTGTGAGCGACAATTATTTCGTAGATTTCACCATTCAAGATCAAAATTAAAGGTAACGTTGCCAGGGTGTTTGGGATACACCCTGGGAGCTGTATTAAAATTATATCCCAATGTGAACAATATGCTATTTCGTGTCTTTTATATTTTGTCATAGTATTAATACTTTTTACCTATCACTAATGATGATAGTGCTGGAATAGGCTTATAACTTGTACATTTATTAACATTATTGAATGACAGACTAACAGTACTTGACAACTTTTAACCTTACTTACCTTCAACTGATGTAGACAGTATATAGACAATGTGCATGTCTGCCTGTCTCTGTGTATGTCTGTCTCTGTGTCTGTCTGTCTCTGTCATACACAGAGACAGACAGACATACACATAGCCAGTCTCTGTGTATGTCTGTCTCTGTCTGCCTGTCTCTGTGCATGTCTGTCTCTGTGTATGTCTGCTTGTCTCTGTGTATGTCTGTCTCTGTGTCTGTCTGTCTCTGTCATACACAGAGACAGACAGGCACAGAGACAGACATACACAGAGCCAGACGGACTGTCTCTGTGCATGTCTGTCTGTCTGTCTCTGTCATACACATAGACAGACAGGCACAGAGACAGACATACACAGAGCCAGACGGACTGTCTCTGTGTATGTCTGCCTCTGTCTGCATGTCTGTCTCTGTGTATGTCTGTCTCTGTCTGCCTGTCTCTGTGCATGTCTGTCTCTGTGTCTGTCTGTCTCTGTCATATAGAAAATGTGCCTTGCAGCTCTGACAATGGCAATGTTGCATGTTCACAGCGTTTATCTGTGTATGTCTGTCTCTGTCTGCCTGTCTCTGTGCATGTCTGTCTCTGTGTATGTCTGTCTCTGTGTCTGTCTGTCTCTGTCATACACAGAGACTCTCTGTCATACACAGAGACAGACAGGCACAGAGACAGACATACACAGAGCCAGACGGACTGTCTCTGTGCATGTCTGTATGTCTGTCTCTGTCATACACATAGACAGACAGGCACAGAGACAGACATACACAGAGCCAGACGGACTGTGTCTGTGTATGTCTGCCTCTGTCTGCATGTCTGTCTCTGTGTATGTCTGTCTCTGTGTCTGTCTGTCTCTGTCATACACATAGACAGACAGGCACAGAGACAGACATACACAGAGCCAGACGGACTGTCTCTGTGTATGTCTGTCTCTGTCTGCATGTCTGTCTCTGTGTATGTCTGTCTCTGTGTCTGTCTGTCTCTGTCATACACAGAGACAGACAGGCACAGAGACAGACATACACAGAGCCAGACGGACTGTCTCTGTGTATGTCTGTCTCTGTCTGCCTGTCTCTGTGCATGTCTGTCTCTGTGTCTGTCTGTCTCTGTCATATAGACAATGTGCCTTGCAGCTCTGACAATGGCAATGTTGCATGTTCACAGCGTTTATCTGTGTATGTCTGTCTCTGTCTGCCTGTCTCTGTACATGTCTGTCTCTGTGTCTGTCTGTCTCTGTCATACACATAGACAGACATACACAGAGACAGACAGACTGTCTCTGTCTATGTCTGTCTCTTAATTACAAATTAATAAGGATACTACAACTACTACCTACATTCGACTTGTGACCGACTTATACCCATGGTGCAAATGGTACACAGAGACATACATAGACAGTATATAGACAATGTGGCTTGCAGCTCTGACAATGGCAGGTTGCAGGTTCACAGCGTTTATCTGTCTCTGTGTATGTCTGTCTCTGTCTGCCTGTCTCTGTGCATGTATGTCTCTGTGTCTGTCTGTCTCTGTCATACACATAGACAGACATACACACACAGAGACAGACAGTAGTATTACTACAACTACTACCTACATTCGACTGGTGACCGACTTATACCCATGGTGCAAATGGTACACAGAGACATACATAGACAGTATATAGACAATGTGGCTTGCAGCTCTGACAATGGCAGGTTGCAGGTTCACAGCGTTTATCTGTCTCTGTGTATGTCTGTCTCTGTCTGCCTGTCTCTGTGCATGTCTGTCTCTGTGTCTGTCTGTCTCTGTCATACACATAGACAGACATACACAGAGACAGACAGTAGTATTACTACAACTACTACCTACATTCGACTGGTGACCGACTTATACCCATGGTGCAAATGGTACACAGAGACATACATAGACAGTATATAGACAATGTGGCTTGCAGCTCTGACAATGGCAGGTTGCAGGTTCACAGCGTTTATCTGTCTCTGTGTATGTCTGTCTCTGTCTGCCTGTCTCTGTGCATGTCTGTCTCTGTGTCTGTCTGTCTCTGTCATACACATAGACAGACATACACAGAGACAGACAGTAGTATTACTACAACTACTACCTACATTCGACTGGTGACCGACTTATACCCATGGTGCAAATGGTACACAGAGACATACATAGACAGTATATAGACAATGTGCCTTGCAGCTCTGACAATGACAGGTTGCAGGTTCACAGCGTTTATCTGTCTCTGTGTATGTCTGTCTCTGTCTGCCTGTCTCTGTGCATGTCTGTCTCTGTGTCTGTCTGTCTCTGTCATACACATAGACAGACATACACAGAGACAGACAGTAGTATTACTACAACTACTACCTACATTCGACTGGTGACCGACTTATACCCATGGTGCAAATGGTACACAGAGACATACATAGACAGTATATAGACAATGTGGCTTGCAGCTCTGACAATGGCAGGTTGCAGGTTCACAGCGTTTATCTGTCTCTGTGTATGTCTGTCTCTGTCTGCCTGTCTCTGTGCATGTCTGTCTCTGTGTCTGTCTGTCTCTGTCATAAACACATACACAGAGACAGAAAGTAGTATTACTACAACTACTACCTACATTCGACTGGTGACCGACTTATACCCATGGTGCAAATTTCTTTCAAATCGGTGATATTTATCATATATAGACAATGCTAGTTGCAACTCTGACAGTAGCAGGTTGCATGCTCTCAACGTTTATCTATACGAATACATCAAGTAAAATTCCATAAATAGTATATTCTTCACATGGTGCTATGGAACTGGCCTCCCAGTATGAGTTTACATTTAACTCTGGCGGCACCGGGCAACGTTTTTTGAGGATGTCCTAGTTTGGCATTACTTGAAAGCGGCTGACAGTTCCAATACTTTTCAAACACTAACTCCAAACCCATGGAAAATTTAAATAGAACTACAATACAGTACTCTGCTATATATCCGGGGTGAACCTATAAATGGCTGATTACAACTGATTGCTTACTTGTTTGTTTTTTCATTACAGATGTTGGTTTTCTCACACACAAGACGGCTCATATAATACTGTACTGATTGAATGACAACAGAATATTTACTATGCAGGCTGCTATACAAATCTACACATTCATCTCATATGTTCCGTAATGCATTACATGTCATTGATTTATTGGTCATAAAACGTTAAAATAGTTTATGTCTGTCTTTCACTTCACTCTCTCCCACCCCCTTTAACGATACCAGTACTACTGATCCATATATCCTGACACCAGTTGAACGCAGTTTTCAACAATCTTTCATTCATATCATGGCGACCAGTTCACCAACTGGTTTTATACAACAGCAACTGGCTGCTTTCCAACAGACTTTAACAGCCCATTGGTGAATGGATCCAAATAAGGAGTCAGATACGCTACCAATTGAGCTACCCGGCCTGGCCGTACAATAGGTAAAATATGAGCAGTCCCGCGACTGACGGAGGTCCTAACTGTTTGTTTGTTTGTTTGTTTGTTTACACAAATGTGTGTATGCAGATGTGTATGTGTGTACAGTTGTACCTGTATATATGTGTATGCATATGTTCATGCATGGTCGTTTGCATATGTGTATGCATGTTATCATATGTGCATGCATGTGTGTTGGCATTTGTGTACGCATAAGCATATTTGTATGTGTACGCATAAGCATATTTGTATGTATAAGCATATGTGTGTATGCAGATGTGTATGCATGTGTATATATGTGTCTTTGCATATATGTGTGTGTTTACCTTTAATTTAACTAGCGACGTTGTTTCAAGTCCATATATCTCATCTGAACCTGCTCCGATATATGAAATCATTGCAGGGTTACATAGGTAATGGATATAGCTACACAAAGATGGCTTTATAATCGGTGTATGATCTTTTGTCTGTCCGTCTGATCTTAATACAATACATGTATATAGGTTTTTTGCCTTAATTTGACTAGCGACTTTGTTTCAAGTCCATATATCTCGTCTGAACCTGCTCCGATATATGAAATCATTGCAGGGTTACATAGGTAATGGATATAGCTACACAAAGATGGCTTTATAACCGGTGTATGATCTTTTGTCTGTCCGTCTGATCTTAATACAATACATGTATATAGGTTTTTTGCCTTCATTTGACTAGCGACTTTGTTTCAAGTCCATATATCTCGTCTGAACCTGCTCCGATATATGAAATCATTGCAGGGTTACATAGGTAATGGATATAGCTAAACAAAGATGGCTTTATAACCGGTGTATGATCTTTTGTCTGTCCGTCTGATCTTAATACAATACATGTATATAGGTTTTTTGCCTTAATTTGACTAGCGACTTTGTTTCAAGTCCATATATCTCGTCTGAACCTGCTCCGATATATGAAATCATTGCAGGGTTACATAGGTAAGGGACATAGCTACATATACATAATCATTTTGTAAGGGTAGGACATTTTGTCTGTCCGTCCGTACTTGATGAAATGTCGGAAGAGGTCATTTTGGCCTTTAAAAATTGAAAATTGACCCCCACAGAAATTTCATTTCAATATATCTCGCTTGGACCTACTTTGATATATCACATCAAGTGTTTTTCGTTTAGGTAATCATATACTCTCTTTGGAAATCATTACTAGGCAAGTCTCCGTCTGTTTGTATGTCCCTACACCCTTGATTCCCTATGGGAGGAACTGTTTTTTCCCTTAAAATATACGAAAAAAGCTATTTAAATCACCTATTACTAGCATGTATGTATTGAGATATACATGTTAAGCTATGGTTTGATAGGTAATGGGTATAGCTACATTAAAATAATAATTTTACAGGTGTCCGTTCTTTCGTCTGTCCGTTAACCCTTCATACAATGCCAAAAAAGGTCAGTTTTGCCCTAAAAATGAATACCTAAGTGCTTTTAATCCTCTATTTCTCTGTTATTCTTCACGCGATGTTGCATAACGAGGTATGGCTGAAGTATATCTATACACCCTTAAGTGTGCAAAATACCGTCTAAAAAGGTATGATAATATTTTGTGACGTAGTGTTCTTGTTAAATGTTTGTTTATATTAGCCAATGTACGGCCTTTGTGTTACACAATATTGTATATAATAATGTAGCTAATCGTTCAGGTAGTCGTTCATTTCGAACTTATAAAGAACATCTTAATAACTTTTATTATATTCGGTATCTTTTCGCCTTAAGTGTTAGTTTTGTTTATGATTTATATTCCGTTACGTTCAGCGCTGGCATTTGCTAAATGATCTATACTTTTAAACGGAAGCAATGTTTAACTTAGACAGAAGCAACTCTATGACATTTTAAGTTATATGGTTCGTTCCTATTAATGGGTTATGTGTGCAAGATGCCATGTATAAAGGTATGATAACATTTCATCACATTTACAAATTGATTTATTTCCATAGCACAGAAGTATGGACCACAACCAACAGTAGTTATTAATTGTCAATATCAATAGTGTTATTATTAGAAGCTGCCTTTAGTAAGAAAATGTGCGGCTTCTGTGTTACAATGTATTATATTTAATAATTCAGTTAATATTGTATTCGCCTTTAATGTGCAAACTACAGTGTACAATGGTATGATAACATTTCGTGACATTGAAATATTGATTACCTATGTCATATTGTCATATTTCTTTCCACAGCACAGAACCACGTACAGCCAGCAACAGTAGCTGTCTCTTTGTCAATAGTAATAGAGTTTTTGTAAGTTGGTTTTGGTTAGTCAATGTACGGCATTTGTGTTATATTACATATAATAAATGATGCAGTTCATTATTCCAGTAGTCGTTCATTTCCTGATTATAAAGAATCTATACTTTCATACGGAAGCATTTACTAGATAAGACAGTAGCCACTCCTTGACATTTTAATTCACACCGTTTAGTATATTCGCCTTATGTGTGCAAAATACCCTTTTAAAAAAGTATGATATTATTTCGTGACGTAGTGCTCTTGTTAAATGTTTGCTTCGTTAGCCAATGTAAGGCCTTTGTTTTACAATGTATTGTATATAATAATGCAGTTAATTATTCGCGTAGTCATTCATTTCCAGATTATAAAGAGTACCCGTTAGTCACTTTTAGTATATTCGGTACATTTTCGCCTTAAGTGTTAGTTTTGTGGTTTCAAGCAAGGATTATTATTCCGTTACGTTCAGCGCAGGCTTTTGCCAAATCATCTATACTTTCAAACGGAAGCAATGTTTAGATTAGACAGAAGCAACTTTAAGACATTTTAAGTTATATAGCATGTTCCCATAAGTGGGTTATGTGTGCAAGATGCCGTGTATAAAGGTATGATAAAATTTCATCACATTTAAATATTGATTTATTTCAATCGCACAGAAGTACGGATCACAACCAACAGTAGGTATTATTTGTCAATAGCAATATTGTTATTATTAAAAACTGCCTTTAGTAAGAAAATGTGTGGCTTCTGTGTTACAATGTATTATATATAATAATTCAGTTAATATTGTATTCGCCTTAAATGTGCAAACTACCGTGTACAATGGTATGATAACATTTCGTGACATATATATGTAGTTCATTGTTCCAGTAGTCGTTCATTTCCAGATTATAAAGAACCCCCTAGTCATTTTTGAGCGAAGGGTCGCGAAGCGATCCGAAAGCTCATAGCATGCCTGCTTTCGAAAATTCAACTTATCTATAATTTCATACGGAAGCGTTTACTACATAATACAATAGCCTCTCCTTGACATTTTAATTCACACCGTATGGTATATTCGCCTTAAGCGTGCAAAATATCGTCTAAAAAGGTATGATACTATTTTGTGACGTAGTGTTCTTGTTAAATGTTTGCTTTCGTTAGCCAATGTACGGCCTCTTCGTTACAATATATTGTAAAAAATAATGCAGTTAATTGTTCAGGTAGTCGTTCATTTCCAGTTTATAAAGAACCCCCTAGTCATTTTTGAGCGAAGGGTCGCGAAGCGATCCGAAAGCTCATAGCATGCCTGCTTTCGAAAATTCAACTTAAAGCTGCAACCACACTCAACCGCGGAAGGATTTGAGATTACTTCATTTGATTGGCTTTCATTCGCATCGCACTACTTTCGACACGCCTTTTTGCCCGAGTTCGCCTTCTCATGAATAAGTTCAAAAAGTAATTCCACTGTGGACTAGATTGTTATCAATATGTACAATGTCAAATACTTTTGATTTCATTCAATATTATCACACTGTAGACTAGTCACCAAGTCACTTTAAACAACGTTTTATAATATCATAATGTATATACACAGAACACTGATAAACTCAGAGGAACACTTTGAAATGGCAGGCTTCGAACGTTTTCATTAATGAACTGTCAGTGTTCACCCTTTACATGATAGAATACGACACAAATGAAGCGGGTGAATTTTGAAAACTTTTCTAGAAAATGGAACAATTACTCAACATGACTTATTCCTCCCTTTTACACAATGTCTCAAACCTGTAGCATAAAAATTAATTCAATATTCTAGATATCACACACTTTTCTACAGCTATTCTTATACCATGTTCCGCCACTTATCTGCGTTCATATTATTAGGCAGGGACAGTGTATAACACTGTCCCTGTATTAGGGGAAATTAAGCAGAACACTTTTGAAAATCATTGTGCCAACGCTTCCCGCTTTATTCGGTTAAACTTATTATTCCCATATTTTTGTTTGGGTATGTTCCAATTCGCCGGCCTCTAATTTCGGTTTAGAGAAAAAGGGTAAGTAAGTTGTAAAACTATCAGATATCATAAACGGTTATGAGGTCTCCTGTTACTATCTCGATTATATAACTGATTCTCGCTCAATAAGTTCAGAGAGCGGTCATACAGGGCATGAATAAATGGTCTCTACCTTTATTCCTTTCCTCTGTGTTTTGAATTAAGGTTTAATTAATGTCTTTCGGATAAACATACACAAGGATAATATAATATTTTGCATAACCTTTTTTTTGTATCAAAAGTAGCACTTTCAACAATAAGGGTAAGTCCATATATGTTGATGCAAATAAGATGTAAAATGTGTTACATTCATGTATACAGTCAAATTGTTTCAACAACAATACACTTATCCATGATAATACCAAGGTAGTGTTATTGCATTATTTACTGCGAATGGACAGATACTCAAATTATTCTTTAATGTCAATTAGCGCATCTGCGTATTCCGATCAGGATCTGCATTGCACGCACAAATTAGTCATAGAAAGTTTAACCCTGTCCCTCATATAGACGCTTTCTGACGCATCTACAGCAGACGGCTTTTTGAAAACATAGTGACAAAAGGAGATATTGCACAACACGTGCAATGGTTTTTTTTGACACTCTGTTTTCAACTTTTAGTCTTATGTTTTCCATTCAAATATAGAGATTTTCCATTTTTTGTAAATAATATGTTCAAAGTCGTCTGCTACAGAATTGCCGTATGAGGGAAAGTGTTAAAGGATGTTTTTTGGCAACACAGAATTCATTTGTTTCTTATGTGTTGAACATAAGACAGGTTTTATACTTATTGTCATGCTGGTTTTCACAGTTACAGCGTCAACATCAATGAAGGTACTTCGCTCATTAGTGCTATCAGAGCTTTGATTTTTATATTCGGCATATTTTCGCCTTAAGTGTTAGTTTTGTGTTTTCTAGTTATGATTATTATACCGTTACGTTGCCAAACTATCTTTACTTTCAAACTTAAGCAACGTTGAGATTAGACAGAAGCAACTCTATGGCATTTTAAGTCATATAGAATTGTCCCATAAGTGGGTTATGTGTGCAAGATGCCGTTTATAAAGGTATGATAACATTGCATCACATTTAAACATTGATTTATTTCCATAGCACAGAAGTACGGACCGCAACCAACAGTAGCTATTACTTGTCAATAGCAATAATTTTTATTGATAATAGCTGCCTTTAGTTCGAAAATGTCCGGCTCTGTGTTACAATTTATTATATATGATAATTCAATTAATATTGTATTCGCCGTAAATGTGCAAACTACCGTGTACAATGGTATGATAACATTTCGTGACATTGAAATATTTATTATCTATGTCATATTGTCATATTTCTTTCCACAGCACAGAAGCACGTACAACCAGCAACAGTAGCTATGACGTTGTCAATAGTGATAGTGTTTTTGATAAAAGTTGGTTTCGGTTAGTCAATGTACGGCATTTGTGTTACAATATATTATACATAATAATGCAGTTCATTGTTCAAGTAGTCGTTCATTTCCAGATTAAAAAGAATCTATACTTTCATACGGAAGTATTTACGGCATAAGACAGTAGCAACTCCTTGACATTTTAATTCACACCGTAAGGTATAATCGCCTTAAGTGTGCAAAATACCGTCTAAAAAGGTATGATAATATTTCTTGACGTAATGTTCTTGTTAAATGTTTGCTTATATTAGCCAATGTACGGCCTTTGTGTTAATATTGTATATAATAATGCAGCTAATCGTTCAGGTAGTCGTTCATTTTCAGCTTATAAAGAACATCTTAGTCACTTTTATTATATTCGGTATCTTTTCGCCTTAAGTGTTAGTTGTGTTTAAGATTTATATTCCGTTACGTTCAGCGCTGGCATTTGCTAAATTATCTATACTTTTAAACGGAAGCAAATTTTAACTTAGACAGAAGCAACTCCATGACATTTTAAGTTATATGGTTCGTTCCTATTAATGGGTAATGTACGTAGTTATTACTTGTCAATAGCAATAGTGTTATTATTAGAAGCTGCCTTTAGTAAGAAAATGTGCGGCTTCTGTGTTACAATGTATTATATTTAATAATTCAGTTAATATTGTATTCGCCTTAAATGTGCAAACTACCGTGTACAATGGTATGATAACATTTCGTGACATTGAAATATTGATAACCTATGTCCTATTGTCATATTTCTTTCCACAGCACCGAACCACGTACAGCCAGCAACAGTAGCTGTCTCTTTGTCAATAGTAATAGAGTTTTTGCCCAGTTGAAGACCCTTAATGATTTTGAGGTCAGTACGTCTTAAGTCAAGGTCACAGTGACAATGAGCTGAAAAATTGTTTTTGCTTAAAAACTGTGTAGAATACTTTGGCAATGGAAGTTTATACTTGGTGTGCAGGTTGGTCACCACCAGCCGATGACCCTTATTGATTTTGAGGTCAAAGGTCAAGGTCATGGTAACCTTCAGCTGAAAATGTTTTTTACTTGATAACTCGAGAGTGCTTTTGCCCAGGAACTTCATACTTGGTGTGCAGGTTGGTCCTAATCTGTAGATGACCACTATTGATTTTGATGTCAGTAGATCAAAGGTCAAGGTCATGGTGACCTTGGGCTGAAAAATGTTTTCTGCTCAATAACTGAAGAATGCTTGGGCCCAGGAACTTCATACTTTGTGTGCAGGTTTGTCACCACCAGCAAATGACCCCTATTGGTTTTGAGGTCACTAGGTCAAAGGCCAAGGTCATGGTACCCTTCAGCTGGAAAATGGGTTTCACTCAATAACTGAGGAATGATTATGTCGAGTAACTTCATACTTGGTTTCGCAGGTTGGCCCTAACCAGTAGATGACACCTATTGATTTTGTTTGATTTTGAGGTCACCAGGTCAAAGGTCAAGGTCACAGTAACATTCTCCTGAAAAATGTTTTTTACTCAATTAATCATACTTGGTGTACATGTTGGTCCTAATTAGTAGATGACCCCTATTGATTTTGAGGTCACAAGGTCAATGGTCAAAGGGCAAGGTCACGGTAACATTCAGTTGAAAAATGGTTTTTACTCAAGAACGCTTATGCCAGGAACTTCATACTTGAAGGTGTGCAGGTTGGTCCTAACCTGTAGATGACCCCTATTGATTTTGATGTCAGTAGGTAAAAGGTCATGGTCACGATGACCTTGGGCAGAAAAATGGTTTCCGCTCAATAACTGAAGAATGCTTGGGCCCAGGAATTTCATACTTGTTGTGCAGGTTGGTCACCACCCGCAAATGACCCCAATTGATTTTGAGGTCACTAAGTGAACTACAAAATTCATCTCCATCATTTCTTTTTCTCCCCTACGACCACACAAATGGGGAGACAAGCGCTTTTTCAAAAAAGCAATCTCTAGTTTTCCATTAATTATAAAATTTGCGCAATAATGTTGTATATCTAAGAATTCAACAGCTCCTTGAATTCATAATGCAATTGGAACATTGTTTGATTTCTTTAAAAGATATAGAATCGGTAATCAAGTGTAGCTTGCACGTTCTTTTTCTGTATAGAACAACGTGGCAGGCAAAATTATGTAAATAGTAAACGGAAACAATGGAATCAACTTCTTTATATCTTTATTCCAGTATCAACTTCTTAATCATAAGAATAATCTGTGTTTACCAAAGTCCATTCAGCTTCATTTTCATAAAATAAATATATTGATAGACCAGATGTGATTATATGTCTCTTGTCAAGGCGGAGAATATGTCACATTACTGGAGATTACGCGAGGTTCCCAAAGGGTGTATATAAGTGTCAATTGACGATAAATAACTGAATTCTTATCATGTCTGAAAAATAATTAATATTTTGCTCTTAAATATTATATTTCATACGTTTTCACTGATTTTTTTCCACTGAAATTAATTTTTAAGAAAAGCTATTACAGAACATTTTATTTTAAAACTGCACCTTATTAGTGCCTCTCGTAGGATTGCCAACCTAACTTTGAACCAATGGAAACGTTAAATTTCATTTATTTCTTCGCTATTATTCATTTAATACAACATTTGATTGGTCTACAATCGAGATCATTTCAATAAAACATATAGGTCAAAACCAACGTTAATCATCTATCGACGGAAAAAAAAAAAATTGATATGAGTACTTTAGGTTTATATTTAGTCATGAGTGTTATTATTATATTTAAGTAGTTAAAGGGAGGTAATTAAACAACATTTGGCAACATGAGTTGTAACTTCAAATTAGTGTAGAAAATATTTTAAGAGAAGAAGCAAATGCTTATTAAAATTTAATTGTCTACCTCATGCTTTGAACCTGAACTTGTTGATGCTTTCCTTAAAAAAAAAATATTATACAGGGATATAGAAACTGTCATTCTCAAAAGTATCTAAATCTGCCATGAAAAGAGAATGAGTTTGATCTAGCCTTTTCTGTAAATTACATAAACAATTTGATTAAGTGTTGCTGTTACAATACATGTACATGCCAGGATACACACACAGGAAGTGCAATGGACGAATGCCTTTTTAGCTCACCTGAGCTTTGCTCAAGGTGAGTTATTGTGATCGCCTTTTGTTCGGCGTCCGTCATGCGTCGTCCGTCAACTTCTTCTCCTCAGTAACCAGTGGGTCAATTGGGATGAAACTTCACAGAAAGCATCCTCTCAATGACCTCATCATATTTCCATGCAAACTTCTGGATTCCATGGCAACGAAACGAAAACAACTTTAAAATTCTTCTTCTTCCAAACTGGTTGGCAGATTTTCAAATAATTTTGAAGAAATGTTCCTTGGATGACCCTCTATCAGATTCCTTCAAGCCATGTTGATTGGTCAAAAAAACATGGCCGCCAGTGGGGGCGGGGCCATTTTGCCTTATATGGCTATAGTGAAAACTTAAAAAATCTTCTCCTCCGAAAGTGTCAGGCTGATTTTCAAATAATTTTGTAGAAATGTTCCTTGGGTGACCCTCTATCAGATTCCTTCAAGCCATGTTGATTGGTCGAAAAACATGGCAACCGGGGGGGGGGGGGGCTATTTTGCCTTATATGGCTATAGTGAAAACTTAAAAAATCTTTTCCTCTGAAAGTGTGAGGCAGATTTCAAATTATTTTGTAGAAATGTTCCTTGGGTGACCACCCTCTATCAGATTCCTTCAAGCCATGTTGGTTGGTCGAAAAACATGGCCGCCAGGGGGCGGGCTATTTTGCCTTATATGGCTTATAAGTGAAAAATTAAAAAATCTTCTGCTCCAAAAGTATTTGGCCGATTTTCAAATAATTTTATAGAAATATTCCTAGGTTAACCCTCTATCAGATTCCTACAAGCCATGTTGCAAACAATGGCCGCCAGGCTTAAGTGAAAAAAAATAAAATCGGGTGAGCGATCCAGGGCCATCATGGCCCTCTTGTTTAAAGTAAGACGGATAATTAAATATATAAGTTAAAAATATTTTGACAATTCGCTCTTTTCTTCTTTTTGGGTGTCGGGCTTCCAGTAGTGATTCACTCTTTAATAATTATTTAAGGGAGTGAAAATTATTTGACCAAAGTAATAATCTGGAGCTCTGCATACACATTTCAATGTCAAATCTATTTATATATTGAAGACATGAATGTGTTCACGGTATAAATAAACATGAAAAAAATTGTTAATGCGATAATTTAAATTCTGTAGTTGAGGGCTAAAATTGAAATTAAATTCTATGGGGGGTGCCCAAAAAATAATTAAAATTCTCTAGGTGGTGCCCTTAATTGCTGGTCGTTCATGTCCCTGTAACCTTCACCTTGACCTCTGACCTTGAAATAGGATTTTTTTTTGTTAAAATCTAATCTCTTGTATTCCTCCTTCAGTTTCAACCTGATTTACTTCATACTTGGCATAAATGTTAATCAGGAGTAGTAGATGTGCAAGATGCAAATTTCATGTCCCTGTGACCTTCACCTTGACCTCTGACCTTGAAATAGGATTTTTTTTTGTTAAAATCTAATCTGTTGTACTCCTCCTACGGTTTCAACCTGATTTACTTCATACTTGGCATAAATGTTAATCAGGAGTAGTAGATGTGCAACACGCAAATGTCATGTCCCTGTGACCTTGACCTTGACCTCTGACCTTGAAATAGGATTTTTTTTTGTTAAAATCTAATCTGTTGTACTCCTCCTTCAGTTTCAACCTGATTTACTACATACTTGGCATAAATGTTAATCAGGAGTAGTAGATGTGCAAGACGCAAATTTCATGTCCCTGTGACCTTCACCTCTGACCTTGAAATAGGAATTATTTTCTTAAAATCTAATCTGGTGCATTTTCTTCTTGTTTGTTTGTTTTCTGAAACTAGAAAACTAAATAAAAACTTATTTCATGAGGAAATAGTACTTTATGCGGATTGTATTTTATGCATTAGAAAATGTTCTTGACAAAATTTCTTTAAAATTAGATTTGTATATTGCTTTTTGATATCATCTTAGTATTTCTTTTTAATACTGATATTCAAATTGTCTGAGTCAAAGATAATACTGTGAGATATAATATGTGTCAGGGGTTGGGGCGGGGGTATTAATCACCTTTAGTGATAGTTCTAGTTTATACTACAATGTATCGGGGTTTTTTTTCTGAAAAAGGGGACAGGGGCCCTTGAAGGGGAAAAGTTTGTGGCGTTTTATTGAAAAAGGAGGAAAAAGTATAATTTGCATGTTTTTAAAACTTTTAATTTGCTATCATACATCTTATATGATCATTACATGGCCATCTCTCTATTCCTCCACTAGATTGTCATAATCTAGTTCACTTACTGTCAGGGGTCGAATTTAAACAGATTTTCTACTTGCATTTTTAGCTCACCTGAGCTTTGCTCAAGGTGAGTTATTGTGATCGCCTTTTGTCCGGCGTCCGGTGTGTGTCGTGCGTCAACTTCTTCTCCTCAGTAACCAGTGGGTCAATTGGGATGAAACTTCACAGAAAGCATCCTCTCAATGACCTCACTGGGTTTCCTTCAAATTTTTGGAATCCATGCAAAATTCTGGTTTCCATGGCAACGAAACGAAAAACACTTTAAAATTCTTCTTCTCCCAAACTGGTTGGCAGATTTTCAAATAATTTTGTAGAAATGTTCCTTGGATGACCCTCTATCAGGTTCCTTCAAGCCATGTTGATTGGTCGAAAAACATGGCCGCCAGGGGGGAGGCGGGGCTATTTTGCCTTATATGGCTATAGTGAAAACTTTAAAAATCTTCTCCTCCGAAAGCGTCAGGTCGATTTTCAAATAATTTTGTAGAAATGTTCCTTGGGTGACCCTCTATCAGATTCCTTCAAGCCATGTTGATTGGTCGAAAAACATGGCCACCAGGGGGCGGGCTATTTTGCCTTATATGGCTATACTGAAAACTTAAAAAATCTTCTCCTCTAAAAGTGTGAGGTCGATTTTCAAATAACTTTGTAGAAATGTTCCTAAGGTGACCTACTATCAGATTCCTTGAAGCCATGTTGAAGCCGCACATTTTCTTACTAAAGGCAGATTCTAATAATAACACTATTGCTATTGACAATTAATAACTACTGTTGGTTGTGGTCCATACTTCTGTGCTATGGAAATAAATCAATTTTTAAATGTGATGAAATGTTATCATACCTTTATACACGGCATCTTGCACACATAACCCATTAATAGGAACGAACCATATAACTTAAAATGTCATAGAGTTGCTCCTGTCTAAGTTAAACATTGCTTCCGTTTAAAAGTATAGATAATTTAGCAAATGCCAGCGCTGAACGTAACGGAATATAAATCATAAACAAAACTAACACTTAAGGCGAAAAGATACCGAATATAATAAAAGTGACTAAGATGTTATTTATAAGCTCGAAATGAACGACTACCTGAACGATTAGCTGCATTATTATATACAATATTGTGTAACACAAAGGCCGTACATTGGCTAATATAAACAAACATTTAACAAGAACACTACGTCACGAAATATTATCATACCTTTTTAGACGGTATTTTGCACACTTAAGGCGAATATACCTTACGGTGTGAATTAAAATGTCAAGGAGTGGCTACTGTCTTTTGCTGTAAATGCTTCCGTATGAAAGTATAGATTCTTTATGATCTGGAAATGAACGACTACTTGAACAATGAACTGCATTATTATGTATAATATATTGTAACACAAATGCCGTACATTGACTAACCGAAACCAACTTTTAACAAAAACACTATTACTATTGACAACGTCATAGCTACTGTTGCTGGTTGTACGTGCTTCTGTGCTGTGGAAAGAAATATGACAATATGACATAGGTAATAAATATTTCAATGTCACGAAATGTTATCATACCATTGTACACGGTAGTTTGCACATTTTCGGCGAATACAATATTTATTGAATTATTATATATTGTAACACAGAGCCGGACATTTTTTACCTAAAGGCAGCTATTATCAATAACACTTTTGCTATTGACAAGTAATAGCTACTGTTGGTTGCGGTCCGTACTTCTGCGCTATGGAAATAAATCAATGTTTAAATGTGATGAAATGTTATCATACCTTTATAAACGATATCTTGCACACATAACCTACGTATAGGAACATTCTATATAACTTAAAATGCCATAGAGTTGCTTCTGTCTAATCTCAACGTTTCTTAAGTTTGAAAGTATAGATAATTTGGCAACGTAACGGTAAAATAATCATAACTAGAAAACACAAAACTAACACTTAAGGCGAAAATATGCCGAATATAAAAAAAGTGACTAGGGGGTTCATTGTAAACTGGAAATGAACGACTACCTGAACAATTAACTGCATTATTTTTTACAATATATTGTAACAAAAAGGCCGTACTAACGGAAGCAACATTTAACAAGAACACTACGTCACGAAATAGTATCATACCTTTTTAGACGATATTTTGCACGCTTAAGGCGAATATACCATACGGTGTGAATAAAAATGTCAAGGAGAGGCTATTGTATTATGTAGTAAACGCTTCCGTATGAAATTATAGATTCTTTATAATCTGGAAACGAACGACTACTGGAACAATGAACTACATATATATGTCACGAAATGTTATCATACCATTGTACATGGTAGTTTGCACATTTAAGGCGAATACAATATTAACTGAATTATTATATATAATACATTGTAACACAGAAGCCGCACATTTTCTTACTAAAGGCAGTTTTTAATAATAACAATATTGCTAGTGACAAATAATACCTACTGTTGGTTGTGATCCGTACTTCTGTGCGCTTGAAATAAATCAATATTTAAATGTGATGAAATTTTATCATACCTTTATACACTGCATCTTGCACACATAACCCACTTATGGGAACATGCTATATAACTTAAAATGTCTTAAAGTTGCTTCTGTCTAATCTAAACATTGCTTCCGTTTGAAAGTATAGATGATTGGGCAAATGCCTGCGCTGAATGTAACGGAATAATAATCCTAACTATGAAACCACAAAACTAACACTTAAGGCGAAAATGTACCGAATATAATAAAAGTGACTAACGGGTACTCTTTATAATCTGGAAATGAATGACTACGCGAATAATTAACTGCATTATTATATACAATACATTGTAAAACAAAGGCCTTACATTGGCTAACGAAGCAAACATTTAACAAGAGCACTACGTCACAAAATAATATCATATTTTTTTAAAAGGGTATTTTGCACACATAAGGCGAATATACTAAACGGTGTGAATTAAAATGTCAAGGAGTGGCTACTGTCTTATCTAGTAAATGCTTCCGTATGAAAGTATAGATTGTAACACAAATGCCGTACATTGACTAACCGAAACCAACTTACAAAAACTCTATTACTATTGACAAAGAGACAGCTACTGTTGCTGGCTGTACGTGGTTCTGTGCTGTGGAAAGAAATATGACAATATGACATAGGTAATCAATATTTCAATGTCACGAAATGTTATCATACCATTGTACACGGTAGTTTGCACATTTAAGGCGAATACAATATTAACTGAATTATTAAATATAATACATTGTAACACAGAAGCCGCACATTTTCTTACTAAAGGCAGATTCTAATAATAACACTATTGCTATTGACAATTAATAACTACTGTTGGTTGTGGTCCATACTTCTGTGCTATGGAAATAAATCAATTTTTAAATGTGATGAAATGTTATCATACCTTTATACACGGCATCTTGCACACATAACCCATTAATAGGAACGAACCATATAACTTAAAATGTCATAGAGTTGCTCCTGTCTAAGTTAAACATTGCTTCCGTTTAAAAGTATAGATAATTTAGCAAATGCCAGCGCTGAACGTAACGGAATATAAATCATAAACAAAACTAACACTTAAGGCGAAAAGATACCGAATATAATAAAAGTGACTAAGATGTTATTTATAAGCTCGAAATGAACGACTACCTGAACGATTAGCTGCATTATTATATACAATATTGTGTAACACAAAGGCCGTACATTGGCTAATATAAACAAACATTTAACAAGAACACTACGTCACGAAATATTATCATACCTTTTTAGACGGTATTTTGCACACTTAAGGCGAATATACCTTACGGTGTGAATTAAAATGTCAAGGAGTGGCTACTGTCTTTTGCTGTAAATGATTCCGTATGAAAGTATAGATTCTTTATGATCTGGAAATGAACGACTACTTGAACAATGAACTGCATTATTATGTATAATATATTGTAACACAAATGCCGTACATTGACTAACCGAAACCAACTTTTAACAAAAACACTATTACTATTGACAACGTCATAGCTACTGTTGCTGGTTGTACGTGCTTCTGTGCTGTTGAAAGAAATATGACAATATGACATAGGTAATAAATATTTCAATGTCACGAAATGTTATCATACCATTGTACACGGTAGTTTGCACATTTCGGCGAATACAATATTTATTGAATTATTATATATTGTAACACAGAGCCGGACATTTTTTAACTAAAGGCAGCTATTATCAATAACACTTTTGCTATTGACAAGTAATAGCTACTGTTGGTTGCGGTCCGTACTTCTGTGCTATGGAAATATATCAATGTTTAAATGTGATGAAATGTAATCATACCTTTATAAACGACATCTTGCACACATAACCCACGTTTGGGAACATTCTATATAACTTAAAATGCCATAGAGTTGCTTCTGTCTAATCTCAACGTTTCTTAAGTTTGAAAGTATAGATAATTTTGCAACGTAACGGTAAAATAATCATAACTAGAAAACACAAAACTAACACTTAAGGCGAAAATATGCCGAATATAAAAAAAGTGACTAGGGGGTTCATTGTAAACTGGAAATGAACGACTACCTGAACAATTAACTGCATTATTTTTTACAATATATTGTAACAAAAAGGCCGTACATTGGCTAACGGAAGCAACATTTAACAAGAACACTACGTCACGAAATAGTATCATACCTTTTTAGACGATATTTTGCACGCTTAAGGCGAATATACCATACGGTGTGAATTAAAATGTCAAGGAGAGGCTATTGTATTATGTAGTAAACGCTTCCGTATGAAATTATTGATTCTTTATAATCTGGAAATGAACGACTACTGGAACAATGAACTACATATATATGTCACGAAATGTTATCATACCAATGTACACGGGAGTTTGCACATTTAAGGCGAATACAATATTAACTGAATTATTATATATAATACATTGTAACACAGAAGCCGCACATTTTCTTACTAAAGGCAGTTTTTAATAATAACAATATTGCTAGTGACAAATAATACCTACTGTTGGTTGTGATCCGTACTTCTGTGCGCTTGAAATAAATCAATATTTAAATGTGATGAAATTTTATCATACCTTTATACACTGCATCTTGCACACATAACCCACTTATGGGAACAGGCTATATAACTTAAAATGTCTTAAAGTTGCTTCTGTCTAATCTAAACATTGCTTCCGTTTGAAAGTATAGATGATTTGGCAAATGCCTGCGCTGAACGTAACGGAATAATAATCCTAACTATGAAACCACAAAACTAACACTTAAGGCGAAAATGTACCGAATATAATAAAAGTGACTAACGGGTACACTTTATAATCTGGAAATGAATGACTACGCGAATAATTAACTGCATTATTATATACAATACATTGTAAAACAAAGGCCTTACATTGGCTAACGAAGCAAACATTTAACAAGAGCACTACGTCACAAAATAATATCATACTTTTTTAAAAGGGTATTTTGCACACATAAGGCGAATATACTAAACGGTGTGAATTAAAATGTCAAGGAGTGGCTACTGTCTTATCTAGTAAATGCTTCCGTATGAAAGTATAGATTGTAACACAAATGCCGTAAATTGACTAACCGAAACCAACTTACAAAAACTCTATTACTATTGACAAAGAGACAGCTACTGTTGCTGGCTGTACGTGGTTCTGTGCTGTGGAAAGAAATATGACAATATGACATAGGTAATCAATATTTCAATGTCACGAAATGTTATCATACCATTGTACACGGTAGTTTGCACATTTAAGGCGAATACAATATTAACTGAATTATTAAATATAATACATTGTAACACAGAAGCCGCACATTTTCTTACTAAAGGCAGATTCTAATAATAACACTATTGCTATTGACAATTAATAACTACTGTTGGTTGTGGTCCATACTTCTGTGCTATGGAAATAAATCAATTTTTAAATGTGATGAAATGTTATCATACCTTTATACACGGCATCTTGCACACATAACCCATTAATAGGAACGAACCATATAACTTAAAATGTCATAGAGTTGCTCTTGTCTAAGTTAAACATTGCTTCCGTTTAAAAGTATAGATAATTTAGCAAATGCCAGCGCTGAACGTAACGGAATATAACTCATAAACAAAACTAACACTTAAGGCGAAAAGATACCGTATATAATAAAAGTGACTAAGATGTTCTTTATAAGCTCGAAATGAACGACTACCTGAACGATTAGCTGCATTATTATATACAATATTGTGTAACACAAAGGCCGTACATTGGCTAATATAAACAAACATTTAACAAGAACACTACGTCACGAAATATTATCATACCTTTTTAGACGGTATTTTGCACACTTAAGGCGAATATACCTTACGGTGTGAATTAAAATGTCAAGGAGTGGCTACTGTCTTTTGCTGTAAATGCTTCCGTATGAAAGTATAGATTCTTTATGATCTGGAAATGAACGACTACTTGAACAATGAACTGCATTAGTATGTATAATATATTGTAACACAAATGCCGTACATAGACTAACCGAAACCAACTTTTAACAAAAACACTATTACTATTGACAACGTCATAGCTACTGTTGCTGGTTGTACGTGCTTCTGTGCTGTGGAAAGAAATATGACAATATGACATAGGTAATAAATATTTCAATGTCACGAAATGTTATCATACCATTGTACACGGTAGTTTGCACATTTTCGGCGAATACAATATTTATTGAATTATTATATATTGTAACACAGAGCCGGACATTTTTTAACTAAAGGCAGCTATTATCAATAACACTTTTGCTATTGACAAGTAATAGCTACTGTTGGTTTCGGTCCGTACTTCTGTGCTATGGAAATATATCAATGTTTAAATGTGATGAAATGTTATCATACCTTTATAAACGACATCTTGCACACATAACCCACGTATGGGAACATTCTATATAACTTAAAATGCCATAGAGTTGCTTCTGTCTAATCTCAACGTTTCTTAAGTTTGAAAGTATAGATAATTTGGCAACGTAACGGTAAAATAATCATAACTAGAAAACACAAAACTAACACTTAAGGCGAAAATATGCCGAATATAAAAAAAGTGACTAGGGGGTTCATTGTAAACTGGAAATGAACGACTACTTGAACAATTAACTGCATTATTTTTTACAATATATTGTAACAAAAAGGCCGTACATTGGCTAACGGAAGCAACATTTAACAAGAACACTACGTCACGAAATAGTATCATACCTTTTTAGACGATATTTTGCACGCTTAAGGCGAATATACCATACGGTGTGAATTAAAATGTCAAGGAGAGGCTATTGTATTATGTAGTAAACGCTTCCGTATGAAATTATAGATTCTTTATAATCTGGAAATGAACGACTACTGGAACAATGAACTACATATATATGTCACTAAATGTTATCATACCATTGTACACGGGAGTTTGCACATTTAAGGCGAATACAATATTAACTGAATTATTATATATAATACATTGTAACACAGAAGCCGCACATTTTCTTACTAAAGGCAGTTTTTAATAATAACAATATTGCTAGTGACAAATAATACCTACTGTTGGTTGTGATCCGTACTTCTGTGCGATTGAAATGAAGTTTTATCATACCTTTATACACTGCATCTTGCACACATAACCCACTTATGGGAACATGCTATATAACTTAAAATGTCTTAAAGTTGCTTCTGTCTAATCTAAACATTGCTTCCGTTTGAAAGTATAGATGATTTGGCAAATGCCTGCGCTGAACGTAACGGAATAATAATCCTAACTAGGAAACCACAAAACTAACACTTAAGGCGAAAATGTACCGAATATAATAAAAGTGACTAACGGGTACTCTTTATAATCTGGAAATGAATGACTACGCGAATAATTAACTGCATTATTATATACAATACATTGTAAAACAAAGGCCTTACATTGGCTAACGAAGCAAACATTTAACAAGAGCACTACGTCACAAAATAATATCATACTTTTTTAAAAGGGTATTTTGCACACATAAGGCGAATATACTAAACGGTGTGAATTAAAATGTCAAGGAGTGGCTACTGTCTTATCTAGTAAATGCTTCCGTATGAAAGTATAGATTGTAACACAAATGCCGTACATTGACTAACCGAAACCAACTTACAAAAACTCTATTACTATTGACAAAGAGACAGCTACTGTTGCTGGCTGTACGTGGTTCTGTGCTGTGGAAAGAAATATGACAATATGACATAGGTAATCAATATTTCAATGTCACGAAATGTTATCATACCATTGTACACGGTAGTTTGCACATTTAAGGCGAATACAATATTAACTGAATTATTAAATATAATACATTGTAACACAGAAGCCGCACATTTTCTTACTAAAGGCAGATTCTAATAATAACACTATTGCTATTGACAATTAATAACTACTGTTGGTTGTGGTCCATACTTCTGTGCTATGGAAATAAATCAATTTTTAAATGTGATGAAATGTTATCATACCTTTATACATGGCATCTTGCACACATAACCCATTAATAGGAACGAACAATATAACTTAAAATGTCATAGAGTTGCTTCTGTCTAAGTTAAACATTGCTTTCGTTTAAAAGTATAGATAATTTAGCAAATGCTAGCGCTGAACGTAACGGAATATAAATCATAACTTGAAACTACAAAACTAACACTTAAGGCGAAAATATACCGAATATAATAAAAGTGACTAAGATGTTCTTTATAAGCTGAAAATGAACGACTACCTGAACGATTAGCTGCATTATTATATACAATATTGTGTAACACAAAGGCCGTACATTGGCTAATATAAACAAACATTTAACAAGAACACTACGTCACGAAATATTATCATACCTTTTTAGACGGTATTTTGCACACTTAAGGCGAATATACCTTACGGTGTGAATTAAAATGTCAAGGAGTGGCTACTGTTTTATGCTGTAAATACTTCCGTATGAAAGTATAGATTCTTTATAATCTGGAAATGAACGACTACTTGAACAATGAACTGCATTATTATGTATAATATATTGTAACACAAATGCCGTACATAGACTAACCGAAACCAACTTTTATCAAAAACAATATCACTATTGACAACGTCATAGCTACTGTTGCTGGTTGTACGTGCTTCTGTGCTGTGAAAAGAAATATGACAATATGACATAGGTAATAAATATTTCAATGTCACGAAATGTTATCATACCATTGTACACGGTAGTTTGCACATTTTCGGCGAATACAATATTTATTGAATTATTATATATTGTAACACAGAGCCGGACATTTTTGAACTAAAGGCAGCTATTATCAATAACACTTTTGCTATTGACAAGTAATAGCTACTGTTGGTTGCGGTCCGTACTTCTGTGCTATGGAAATATATCAATGTTTAAATGTGATCAAATGTTATCATACCTTTATAAACGACATCTTGCACACATAACCCACGTATGGGAACATTCTATATAACTTAAAATGCCATAGAGTTGCTTCTGTCTAATCTCAACGTTTCTTAAGTTTGAAAGTATAGATAATTTGGCAACGTAACGGTAAAATAATCATAACTAGAAAACACAAAACTAACACTTAAGGCGAAAATATGCCGAATATAAAAAAAGTGACTAGGGGGTTCATTGTAAACTGGAAATGAACGACTACCTGAACAATTAACTGCATTATTGTTTACAATATATTGTAACAAAAAGACCGTACATTGGCTAACGGAAGCAACATTTAACAAGAACACTACGTCACGAAATAGTATCATACCTTTTTAGACGATATTTTGCACGCTTAAGGCGAATATACCATACGGTGTGAATTAAAATGTCAAGGAGAGGCTATTGTATTATGTAGTAAACGCTTCCGTATGAAATTATAGATTCTTTATAATCTGGAAATGAACGACTACTGGAACAATGAACTACATATATATGTCACGAAATGTTATCATACCATTGTACACGGGAGTTTGCACATTTAAGGCGAATACAATATTAACTGAATTATTATATATAATACATTGTAACACAGAAGCCGCACATTTTCTTACTAAAGGCAGTTTTTAATAATAACAATATTGCTAGTGACAAATAATACCTACTGTTGGTTGTGATCCGTACTTCTGTGCGCTTGAAATAAATCAATATTTAAATGTGATGAAATTTTATCATACCTTTATACACTGCATCTTGCACACATAACCCACTTATGGGAACATGCTATATAACTTAAAATGTCTTAAAGTTGCTTCTGTCTAATCTAAACATTGCTTCCGTTTGAAAGTATAGATGATTTGGCAAATGCCTGCGCTGAACGTAACGGAATAATGATCCTAACTATGAAACCACAAAACTAACACTTAAGGCGAAAATGTACCGAATATAATAAAAGTGACTAACGGGTACTCTTTATAATCTGGAAATGAATGACTACGCGAATAATTAACTGCATTATTATATACAATACATTGTAAAACAAAGGCCTTACATTGGCTAACGAAGCAAACATTTAACAAGAGCACTACGTCACGAAATAATATCATCCTTTTTTAAAAGGGTATTTTGCACACATAAGGCGAATATACTAAACGGTGTGAATTAAAATGTCAAGGAGTGGCTACTGTCTTATCTAGTAAATGCTTCCGTATGAAAGTATAGATTCTTTATACTCAGGAAATGAACGACTACTGGAATAATGAACTGCATCATTTATTATATGTAATATATTGTAACACAAATGCCGTACATTGACTAACCAAAACCAATTTACAAAAACTCTATTACTATTGACAAAGAGACAGCTACTGTTGCTGGCTGTACGTGGTTCTGTGCTGTGGAAAGAAATATGACAATATGACATAGGTAATCAATATTTCAATGTCACGAAATGTTATCATACCATTGTACACGGTAGTTTGCACATTTAAGGCGAATACAATATTAACTGAATTATTAAATATAATACATTGTAACACAGAAGCCGCACATTTTCTTACTAAAGGCAGCTTCTAATAATAACACTATTGCTATTGACAAGTAATAACTACTGTTGGTTGTGGTCCATACTTCTGTGCTATGGAAATAATTCAATTTTTAAATGTGATGAAATGTTATCATACCTTTATACACGACATATTGCACACATAACCCATTAATAGGAACGAACCATATAACTTAAAATCTCATAGAGTTGCTTCTGTCTAAGTTAAACATTGTTTCCGTTTAAAAGTATAGATAATTTAGCAAATGCCAGCGCTTAACGTAACGGAATATAAATCATAAACAAAACTAACACTTAAGGCTAAAAGATACCGAATATAATAAAAGTGACTAAGATGTTCTTCATAAGCTGAAAATGAACGACTACTTGAACGATTAGCTACATTATTATATACAATATTGTGTAACACAAAGGCCGTACATTGGCTAATATAAACAAACATTTAACAAGAACACTACGTCACGAAATATTATCACACCTTTTTAGACGGTATTTTGCACACTAAAGGCGAATATACCTTACGGTGTGAATTAAAATGTCAAGGAGTGGCTACTGTCTTATGCTGTAAATACTTCCGTATGAAAGTATAGATTCTTTATAATCTGGAAATGAACGACTACTTGAACAATGAACTGCATTATTATGTATAATATATTTTTCCACAAATGCCGTACATTGACTAACCGAAACCAACTTTTATCAAAAACACTATTACTATTGACAACGTCATAGCTACTGTTGCTGGTTGTACGTGCTTCTGTGCTGTGGAAAGAAATATGACAATATGACATAGGTAATAAATATTTCAATGTCACGAAATGTTATCATACCATTGTACACGGTAGTTTGCACATTTTCGGCGAATACAATATTTATTGAATTATTATATATAATAAATTGTAACACGGAGCCGGACATTTTTGAACTAAAGGCAGCTATTATCAATAACATTTTTGCTATTGACAAGTAATAGCTACTGTTGGTTGCGGTCCGTACTTCTATGCTATGGAAATAAATCAACGTTTAAATGTGATGAAATGTTATCATACCTTTATAATTGCAGTTGCTTCAAAAGCACTGTGAATCCCTCGTTTTGTTTGGTTGAAATCCGATAAAGTGACTAAAAGGAATTGCGTTTATTTTCCAATAACTGCAATTGATCAAGTGACCAGTTCACGGAACTACTTTCGGAAAATACCTTTAATTTCGTCAGTAAACCGTAAAACAATGCCACAAATATTTATGCCGATGTCATATTCAGCTTAGTTTAGTAAAAGTAATAACAAATAACACTCATGAGATATTATATCTATCACATAAAAAGATTTATGAGGCGTATTTCGATAATAATGTACTTAACGTTTACAATATTTCTAGATGAAATTTACGGGTTTTGGCGCCAAAGTGACTAACGTATGACGTCAAAACCCTGACGTGACGTCATTTTCCTAGTATTAGATAATTTTCCTAGTATTAGGTCATGTTCATCCGCGTAAAGAACATAAAAAAGAAATCCCAATTTTCAAATTTATATGTCCCTTTTCAAACAATTCTTTCGATGAAATATAGCTGTTTTTTTTCTTAAACTGCAATTATAAGGGTTTAATGTATGTTTTGGTACAGTTATAAGAGTATAACACGAAATTGCCAAATTACACAGCTGACATTATGCCCTTCGGGCATTATTTGCTGAGTAATTAGGCAATTTCGTGTTATACTCTTATAACTGTACCAAAACATACATTAAACCCTTTAATAAACGACATCTTGCACTCATAACCCACGTATGGGAACATTATATATAACTTAATATGCCATAGAGTTGCTTCTGTCTAATCTCAACGTTGCTTAAGTTTGAAAGTATAGATAATTTGGCAACGTAACGGTATAATAATCATAACTAGAAAACACAAAACTAACACTTAAGGCGAAAATATGCCGAATATAAAAAAAGTGACTAGGGTTTTTTTTGTAAACAGGAAATGAACGACTACCTGAACAATTATCTGCATTATTTTTTACAATATATTGTAACAAAAAGGCCTTACATTGGCTAACGGAAGCAACATTTAACAAGAACACTACGTCACGAAATAGTATCATACCTTTTTAGACGATATTTTGCACGCTTAAGGCGAATATACCATACGGTGTGAATTAAAATGTCAAGGAGAGGCTACTGTATTATGTAGTAAACGCTTCCGTATGAAATTATAGATTCTTTATAATCTGGAAATGAACGACTACTGGAACAATGAACTACATATATATGTCACGAAATGTTATCATACCATTGTACACGGTAGTTTGCACATTTAAGGCGAATACAATATTAACTGAATTATTATATATAATACATTGTAACACAGAAGCCACACATTTTCTTACTAAAGGCAGTTTTTAATAATACCAATATTGCTATTGACAAAAAATACCTACTGTTGGTTGTGATCCGTACTTCTGTGCGATTGAAATAAATCAATATTTAAATGTGATGAAATGTTATCATACCTTTATACACGGCATCTTGCACACATAACCCACTTATGGGAACATGCTATATAACTTAAAATGTCTTAAAGTTGCTTCTGTCTTATCTAAACATTGCTTCCGTTTGAAAGTGTAGATGATTTGGCAAAAGCCCGCGCTGAACGTAACGCAATAATAATCCTAACTTGAAACCACAAAACTAACACTTAAGGCGAAAATGTACCGAATATAATAAAAGTGACTAACGGGTACTCTTTATAATCTGGAAATGAATGACTACGCGAATAATTAACTGCATTATTATATACAATACATTGTAAAACAAAGGCCTTACATTGGCTAACGAAGCAAACATTTAACAAGAGCACTACGTCACAAAATATTATCATACTTTTTTAAAAGGGTATTTTGCACACATAAGGCGAATATACTAAACGGTGTGAATTAAAATGTCAAGGAGTGGCTACTGTCTTATCTAGTAAATGCTTCCGTATGAAAGTATACATTCTTTATAATCAGGAAATGAACGACTACTGGAATAATGAACTGCATCATTTATTATATGTAATATATTGTAACACAAATGCCGTACATTGACTAACCGAAACCAACTTACAAAAACTCTATTACTATTGACAAAGAGACAGCTACTGTTGCTGGCTGTACGTGGTTCTGTGCTGTGGAAAGAAATATGACAATATGACATAGGTAATCAATATTTCAATGTCACGAAATGTTATCATACCATTGTACACGGTAGTTTGCACATTTAAGGCGAATACAATATTAACTGAATTATTAAATATAATACATTGTAACACAGAAGCCGCACATTTTCTTACTAAAGGCAGCTTCTAATAATAACACTATTGCTATTGACAAGTAATAACTACTGTTGGTTGTGGTCCATACTTCTGTGCTATGGAAATAAATCAATTTTTAAATGTGATGAAATGTTATCATACCTTTATACACGACATATTGCACACATAACCCATTAATAGGAACAAACCATATAACTTAAAATGTCATAGAGTTGCTTCTGTCTAAGTTAAACATTGCTTCCGTTTAAAAGTATAGATAATTTAGCAAATGCCAGCGCTGAACGTAACGGAATATAAATCATAAACAAAACTAACACTTAAGGCGAAAAGATACCGAATATAATAACAGTGACTAAGATGTTCTTTATAAGCTCGAAATGAACGACTACCTGAACGATTAGCTACATTATTATATACACTATTTTTGTAACACAAAGGCCGTACCTTGGCTAATATAAACAAACATTTAACAAGAACACTACGTCACGAAATATTATCATACATTTTTAGACGGTATTTTGCACACTTAAGGCGAATATACCTTACGGTGTGAATTAAAATGTCAAGGAGTGGCTACTGTCTTATGCTGTAAATGCTTCCGTATGAAAGTATAGATTCTTTATAATCTGGAAAAGAACGACTACTTGAACAATGAACTGCATTATTATGTATAATATATTGTAACACAAATGCCGTACATTGACTAACCGAAACCAACTTTTAACAAAAACACTATTACTATTGACAACGTCATAGCTACTGTTGTTGGTTGTACGTGCTTCTGTGCTGTGGAAAGAAATATGACAATATGACATAGGTAATAACTATTTCAATGTTACGAAATGTTATCATACCATTGTACACGGTAGTTTGCACATTTACGGCGAATACAATATTAATTGAATTATTATATACACTAAATTGTAACACAGAGCCGGACATTTTCGAACTAAAGGCAGCTATTATCAATAACACTTTTGCTATTGACAAGTAATAGCTACTGTTGGTTGCGGTCCGTACTTCTGTGCTATGGAAATAAATCAATGTTTAAATGTGATCAAATGTTCTCATACCTTTATAAACGGCATCTTGCACACATAACCCACTTATGGGAACATGCTATATAACTTAAAATACCATAGAGTTGCTTTTGTCTAATCTAAACGTTGCTTCCGTATGAAAGTATAGATAATTTGGCAATGTAAGGGTATAATAATCATAACTAGAAAAAACAAAACTAACACTTAAGGCGAAAAAATGCGGAATATAAAAAAAGTGACTAGGGGGTTCTTTATAAACTGGAAATGAACGACTACCTGAACAATTATCTGCATTATTTGTTACAATATATTGTAACAAAAACACCGTACATTGGCGAACGGAAGCAATCATTTAACAAGAACACTACGTCGTGAAATAGTATCATACCTTTTTAGACGATATTTTGCACGCATAAGGCGAATATACCATACGGTGTGAATTAAAATGTCAAGGAGAGGCTACTGTATTATGTAGTAAACGCTTCCGTATGAAATTATAGATTCTTTATAATCTGGAAATGAACGACTACTGGAACAATGAACTACATATATATGTCACGAAATGTTATCATACCATTGTACACGGTAGTTTGCACATTTAAGGCGAATACAATATTAACTGAATTATTATATATAATACATTGTAACACAGAAGCCGCACATTTTCTTACTATAGGCAGCTGTTAATAATAACACTAATATCTATTGCTATTGACAAATAATAACTACTGTTGGTTGTGATCCGTACTTCTGTGCTATTGAAATAAATCAATTTTTAAATGTGATGAAATTTTAATATACCTTTATACACGGCATCTTGCACACATAACCCACTTATGGGAACATGCTATATAACTTAAAATGTCTTAAAGTTGCTTCTGTCTAATCTAAACATTGCTTTCGTTTGAAGGTATAGATGATTTGGCAAATGCCAGCGGTATACCATACGGTGTAAATTAAAATGTCAAGGAGAGGCTATCGTATTATGTAGTAAACGCTTCCGTATGAAATTATAGATTCTTTATAATCTGAAAATGAACGACTACTGGAACAATGAACTACATATATATGTCACGAAATGTTATCATACCATTGTACACGGTAGTTTGCACATTTAAGGCGAATACAATATTAACTGAATTATTATATATAATACATTGTAACACAGAAGCCACACATTTTCTTACTAAAGGCAGTTTTTAATAATAACAATATTGCTATTGAAAAATAACAGCTACTGTTGGTTGTGATCCGTACTTCTGTGCGATTGAAATAAATCAATATTTAAATGTGATGAAATTTTATCATACCTTTATACACGGCATCTTGCACACATAACCCACTTATGGGAACATACTCTATAACTTAAAATGTCTTAAAGTTGCTTCTGTCTAATCTAAACATTGCTTCCGTTTGAAAGTATAGATGATTTGGCAAATGCCTGTGCTGAACGTAACGGAATAATAATCCTAACTTGAAACCACAAAACTAACACTTAAGGCGAAAATGTACCGAATATAATAAAAGTGACTAACGGGTACTCTTTATAATCTGGAAATGAATGACTACGCGAATAATTAACTGCATTATTATATACAATACATTGAAAAACAAAGGCCTTACATTGGCTAACGAAGCAAACATTTAACAAGAGCACTACGTCAAAAAATAATATCATACTTTTTTAAAAGGGTATTTTGCACACATAAGGCGAATATACTAAACGGTGTGAATTAAAATGTCAAGGAGTGGCTACTGTCTTATCTAGTAAATGCTTCCGTATGAAATTATACATTCTTTATAATCAGGAAATGAACGACTACTGGAATAATGAACTGCATCATGTATTATATGTAATATATTGTAACACAAATGCCGTACATTGACTAACCGAAACCAACTTACAAAAACTCTATTACTATTGACAAAGAGACAGCTACTGTTGCTGGCTGTACGTGGTTCTGTGCTGTGGAAAGAAATATGACAATATGACATAGGTAATCAATATTTCAATGTCACGAAATGTTATCATACCATTGTACACGGTAGTTTGCACATTTAAGGCGAATACAATATTAACTGAATTATTAAATATAATACATTGTAACACAGAAGCCGCACATTTTCTTACTAAAGGCAGCTTCTAATAATAACACTATTGCTATTGACAAGTAATAACTACTGTTGGTTGTGGTCCATACTTCTGTGCTATGGAAATAAATCAATTTTTAAATGTGATGAAATGTTATCATACCTTTATACACGGCATATTGCACACATAACCCATTAATAGGAACGAACCATATAACTTAAAATGTCATATAGTTGCTTCTGTCTAAGTTAAACATTGCTTCCGTTTAAAAGTATAGATAATTTAGCAAATGCCAGCGTTGAACGTAACGCAATATAAATCATAAACAAAACTAACACTTAAGGCGAAAAGATACCGAATATAATAAAAGTGACTAAGATGTTCTTTATAAGCTCGAAATGAACGACTACCTGAACGATTAGCTACATTATTATATACAATATATTTGTAACACAAAGGCCGTACCTTGGCTAATATAAACAAACATTTAACAAGAACACTACGTCACGAAATATTATCATACATTTTTAGACGGTATTTTGCACACTTAAGGCGAATATACCTTACGGTGTGAATTAAAATGTCAAGGAGTGGCTACTGTCTTATGCTGTAAATGCTTCCGTATGAAAGTATAGATTCTTTATAATCTGGAAAAGAACGACTACTTGAACAATGAACTGCATTATTATGTATAATATATTGTAACACTAATGCCGTACATTGACTAACCGAAACCAACTTTTAACAAAAACACTATTACTATTGACAACGTCATAGCTACTGTTGTTGGTTGTACGTGCTTCTGTGCTGTGGAAAGAAATATGACAATATGACATAGGTAATAACTATTTCAATGTTACGAAATGTTATCATACCATTGTACACGGTAGTTTGCACATTTACGGCGAATACAATATTAATTGAATTATTATATACACTAAATTGTAACACAGAGCCGGACATTTTCGAACTAAAGGCAGCTATTATCAATAACACTTTTGCTATTGACAAGTAATAGCTACTGTTGGTTGCGGTCCGTACTTCTGTGCTATGGAAATAAATCAATATTTAAATGTGATCAAATGTTCTCATACCTTTATAAACGGCATCTTGCACACATAACCCACTTATGGGAACATGCTATATAACTTAAAATACCATAGAGTTGCTTTTGTCTAATCTAAACGTTGCTTCCGTATGAAAGTATAGATAATTTGGCAATGTAACGGTATAATAATCATAACTAGAAAAAACAAAACTAACACTTAAGGCGAAAAAATGCGGAATATAAAAAAAGTGACTAGGGGGTTCTTTATAAACTGGAAATGAACGACTACCTGAACAATTATCTGCATTATTTGTTACAATATATTGTAACAAAAACACCGTACATTGGCGAACGGAAGCAATCATTTAACAAGAACACTACGTCGTGAAATAGTATCATACCTTTTTAGACGATATTTTGAACGCATAAGGCGAATATACCATACGGTGTGAATTAAAATGTCAAGGAGAGGCTACTGTATTATGTAGTAAACGCTTCCGTATGAAATTATAGATTCTTTATAATCTGGAAATGAACGACTACTGGAACAATGAACTACATATATATGTCACGAAATGTTATCATACCATTGTACACGGTAGTTTGCACATTTAAGGCGAATACAATATTAACTGAATTATTATATATAATACATTGTAACACAGAAGCCGCACATTTTCTTACTATAGGCAGCTGTTAATAATAACACTAATATCTATTGCTATTGACAAATAATAACTACTGTTGGTTGTGATCCGTACTTCTGTGCTATTGAAATAAATCAATTTTTAAATGTGATGAAATTTTAATATACCTTTATACACGGCATCTTGCACACATAACCCACTTATGGGAACATGCTATATAACTTAAAATGTCTTAAAGTTGCTTCTGTCTAATCTAAACATTGCTTCCGTTTGAAGGTATAGATGATTTGGCAAATGCCAGCGGTATACCATACGGTGTAAATTAAAATGTCAAGGAGAGGCTATCGTATTATGTAGTAAACGCTTCCGTATGAAATTATAGATTCTTTATAATCTGAAAATGAACGACTACTGGAACAATGAACTACATATATATGTCACGAAATGTTATCATACCATTGTACACGGTAGTTTGCACATTTAAGGCGAATACAATATTAACTGAATGATTATATATAATACATTGTAACACAGAAGCCACACATTTTCTTACTAAAGGCAGTTTTTAATAATAACAATATTGCTATTGAAAAATAACAGCTACTGTTGGTTGTGATCCGTACTTCTGTGCGATTGAAATAAATCAATATTTAAATGTGATGAAATTTTATCATACCTTTATACACGGCATCTTGCACACATAACCCACTTATGGGAACATACTCTATAACTTAAAATGTCTTAAAGTTGCTTCTGTCTAATCTAAACATTGCTTCCGTTTGAAAGTATAGATGATTTGGCAAATGCCTGTGCTGAACGTAACGGAATAATAATCCTAACTTGAAACCACAAAACTAACACTTAAGGCGAAAATGTACCGAATATAATAAAAGTGACTAACGGGTACTCTTTATAATCTGGAAATGAATGACTACGCGAATAATTAACTGCATTATTATATACAATACATTGAAAAACAAAGGCCTTACATTGGCTAACGAAGCAAACATTTAACAAGAGCACTACGTCAAAAAATAATATCATACTTTTTTAAAAGGGTATTTTGCACACATAAGGCGAATATACTAAACGGTGTGAATTAAAATGTCAAGGAGTGGCTACTGTCTTATCTAGTAAAAGCTTCCGTATGAAATTATACATTCTTTATAATCAGGAAATGAACGACTACTGGAATAATGAACTGCATCATTTAGTATATGTAATATATTGTAACACAAATGCCGTACATTGACTAACCGAAACCAACTTACAAAAACTCTATTACTATTGACAAAGAGACAGCTACTGTTGCTGGCTGTACGTGGTTCTGTGCTGTGGAAAGAAATATGACAATATGACATAGGTAATCAATATTTCAATGTCACGAAATGTTATCATACCATTGTACACGGTAGTTTGCACATTTAAGGCGAATACAATATTAACTGAATTATTAAATATAATACATTGTAACACAGAAGCCGCACATTTTCTTACTAAAGGCAGCTTCTAATAATAACACTATTGCTATTGACAAGTAATAACTACTGTTGGTTGTGGTCCATACTTCTGTGCTATGGAAATAAATCAATTTTTAAATGTGATGAAATGTTATCATACCTTTATACACGGCATATTGCACACATAACCCATTAATAGGAACGAACCATATAACTTAAAATGTCATAGAGTTGCTTCTGTCTAAGTTAAACATTGCTTCCGTTTAAAAGTATAGATAATTTAGCAAATGCCAGCGTTGAACGTAACGGAATATAAATCATAAACAAAACTAACACTTAAGGCGAAAAGATACCGAATATAATAAAAGTGACTAAGATGTTCTTTATAAGCTCGAAATGAACGACTACCTGAACGATTAGCTACATTATTATATACAATATATTTGTAACACAAAGGCCGTACCTTGGCTAATATAAACAAACATTTAACAAGAACACTACGTCACGAAATATTATCATACATTTTTAGACGGTATTTTGCACACTTAAGGCGAATATACCTTACGGTGTGAATTAAAATGTCAAGGAGTGGCTACTGTCTTATGCTGTAAATGCTTCCGTATGAAAGTATAGATTCTTTATAATCTGGAAAAGAACGACTACTTGAACAATGAACTGCATTATTATGTATAATATATTGTAACACTAATGCCGTACATTGACTAACCGAAACCAACTTTTAACAAAAACACTATTACTATTGACAACGTCATAGCTACTGTTGTTGGTTGTACGTGCTTCTGTGCTGTGGAAAGAAATATGACAATATGACATAGGTAATAACTATTTCAATGTTACGAAATGTTATCATATCATTGTACACGGTAGTTTGCACATTTACGGCGAATACAATATTAATTGAATTATTATATACACTAAATTGTAACACAGAGCCGGACATTTTCGAACTAAAGGCAGCTATTATCAATAACACTTTTGCTATTGACAAGTAATAGCTACTGTTGGTTGCGGTCCGTACTTCTGTGCTATGGAAATAAATCAATATTTAAATGTGATCAAATGTTCTCATACCTTTATAAACGGCATCTTGCACACATAACCCACTTATGGGAACATGCTATATAACTTAAAATACCATAGAGTTGCTTTTGTCTAATCTAAACGTTGCTTCCGTATGAAAGTATAGATAATTTGGCAATGTAACGGTATAATAATCATAACTAGAAAAAACAAAACTAACACTTAAGGCGAAAAAATGCGGAATATAAAAAAAGTGACTAGGGGGTTCTTTATAAACTGGAAATGAACGACTACCTGAACAATTATCTGCATTATTTGTTACAATATATTGTAACAAAAACACCGTACATTGGCGAACGGAAGCAATCATTTAACAAGAACACTACGTCGTGAAATAGTATCATACCTTTTTAGACGATATTTTGCACGCATAAGGCGAATATACCATACGGTGTGAATTAAAATGTCAAGGAGAGGCTACTGTATTATGTAGTAAACGCTTCCGTATGAAATTATAGATTCTTTATAATCTGGAAATGAACGACTACTGGAACAATGAACTACATATATATGTCACGAAATGTTATCATACCATTGTACACGGTAGTTTGCACATTTAAGGCGAATACAATATTAACTGAATTATTATATATAATACATTGTAACACAGAAGCCGCACATTTTCTTACTATAGGCAGCTGTTAATAATAACACTAATATCTATTGCTATTGACAAATAATAACTACTGTTGGTTGTGATCCGTACTTCTGTGCTATTGAAATAAATCAATTTTTAAATGTGATGAAATTTTAATATACCTTTATACACGGCATCTTGCACACATAACCCACTTATGGGAACATGCTATATAACTTAAAATGTCTTAAAGTTGCTTCTGTCTAATCTAAACATTGCTTCCGTTTGAAGGTATAGATGATTTGGCAAATGCCAGCGGTATACCATACGGTGTAAATTAAAATGTCAAGGAGAGGCTATCGTATTATGTAGTAAACGCTTCCGTATGAAATTATAGATTCTTTATAATCTGAAAATGAACGACTACTGGAACAATGAACTACATATATATGTCACGAAATGTTATCATACCATTGTACACGGTAGTTTGCACATTTAAGGCGAATACAATATTAACTGAATTATTATATATAATACATTGTAACACAGAAGCCACACATTTTCTTACTAAAGGCAGTTTTTAATAATAACAATATTGCTATTGAAAAATAACAGCTACTGTTGGTTGTGATCCGTACTTCTGTGCGATTGAAATAAATCAATATTTAAATGTGATGAAATTTTATCATACCTTTATACACGGCATCTTGCACACATAACCCACTTATGGGAACATACTCTATAACTTAAAATGTCTTAAAGTTGCTTCTGTCTAATCTAAACATTGCTTCCGTTTGAAAGTATAGATGATTTGGCAAATGCCTGTGCTGAACGTAACGGAATAATAATCCTAACTTGAAACCACAAAACTAACACTTAAGGCGAAAATGTACCGAATATAATAAAAGTGACTAACGGGTACTCTTTATAATCTGGAAATGAATGACTACGCGAATAATTAACTGCATTATTATATACAATACATTGAAAAACAAAGGCCTTACATTGGCTAACGAAGCAAACATTTAACAAGAGCACTACGTCAAAAAATAATATCATACTTTTTTAAAAGGGTATTTTGCACACATAAGGCGAATATACTAAACGGTGTGAATTAAAATGTCAAGGAGTGGCTACTGTCTTATCTAGTAAATGCTTCCGTATGAAATTATACATTCTTTATAATCAGGAAATGAACGACTACTGGAATAATGAACTGCATCATTTATTATATGTAATATATTGTAACACAAATGCCGTACATTGACTAACCGAAACCAACTTACAAAAACTCTATTACTATTGACAAAGAGACAGCTACTGTTGCTGGCTGTACGTGGTTCTGTGCTGTGGAAAGAAATATGACAATATGACATAGGTAATCAAAATTTCAATGTCACGAAATGTTATCATACCATTGTACACGGTAGTTTGCACATTTAAGGCGAATACAATATTAACTGAATTATTAAATATAATACATTGTAACACAGAAGCCGCACACTTTCTTACTAAAGGCAGCTTCTAATAATAACACTATTGCTATTGACAAGTAATAACTACTGTTGGTTGTGGTCCATACTTCTGTGCTATGGAAATAAATCAATTTTTAAATGTGATGAAATGTTATCATACCTTTATACACGGCATATTGCACACATAACCCATTAATAGGAACGAACCATATAACTTAAAATGTCATAGAGTTGCTTCTGTCTAAGTTAAACATTGCTTCCGTTTAAAAGTATAGATAATTTAGCAAATGCCAGCGTTGAACGTAACGAAATATAAATCATAAACAAAACTAACACTTAAGGCGAAAAGATACCGAATATAATAAAAGTGACTAAGATGTTCTTTATAAGCTCGAAATGAACGACTACCTGAACGATTAGCTACATTATTATATACAATATATTTGTAACACAAAGGCCGTACCTTGGCTAATATAAACAAACATTTAACAAGAACACTACGTCACGAAATATTATCATACATTTTTAGACGGTATTTTGCACACTTAAGGCGAATATACCTTACGGTGTGAATTAAAATGTCAAGGAGTTGCTACTGTCTTATGCTGTAAATGCTTCCGTATGAAAGTATAGATTCTTTATAATCTGGAAAAGAACGACTACTTGAACAATGAACTGCATTATTATGTATAATATATTGTAACACTAATGCCGTACATTGACTAACCGAAACCAACTTTTAACAAAAACACTATTACTATTGACAACGTCATAGCTACTGTTGTTGGTTGTACGTGCTTCTGTGCTGTTGAAAGAAATATGACAATATGACATAGGTAATAACTATTTCAATGTTACGAAATGTTATCATATCATTGTACACGGTAGTTTGCACATTTACGGCGAATACAATATTAATTGAATTATTATATACACTAAATTGTAACACAGAGCCGGACATTTTCGAACTAAAGGCAGCTATTATCAATAACACTTTTGCTATTGACAAGTAATAGCTACTGTTGGTTGCGGTCCGTACTTCTGTGCTATGGAAATAAATCAATATTTAAATGTGATCAAATGTTCTCATACCTTTATAAACGGCATCTTGCACACATAACCCACTTATGGGAACATGCTATATAACTTAAAATACCATAGAGTTGCTTTTGTCTAATCTAAACGTTGCTTCCGTATGAAAGTATAGATAATTTGGCAATGTAACGGTATAATAATCATAACTAGAAAAAACAAAACTAACACTTAAGGCTAAAAAATGCGGAATATAAAAAAAGTGACTAGGGGGTTCTTTATAAACTGGAAATGAACGACTACCTGAACAATTATCTGCATTATTTGTTACAATATATTGTAACAAAAACACCGTACATTGGCGAACGGAAGCAATCATTTAACAAGAACACTACGTCGTGAAATAGTATCATACCTTTTTAGACGATATTTTGCACGCATAAGGCGAATATACCATACGGTGTGAATTAAAATGTCAAGGAGAGGCTACTGTATTATGTAGTAAACGCTTCCGTATGAAATTATAGATTCTTTATAATCTGGAAATGAACGACTACTGGAACAATGAACTACATATATATGTCACGAAATGTTATCATACCATTGTACACGGTAGTTTGCACATTTAAGGCGAATACAATATTAACTGAATTATTATATATAATACATTGTAACACAGAAGCCGCACATTTTCTTACTATAGGCAGCTGTTAATAATAACACTAATATCTATTGCTATTGACAAATAATAACTACTGTTGGTTGTGATCCGTACTTCTGTGCTATTGAAATAAATCAATTTTTAAATGTGATGAAATTTAATATACCTTTATACACGGCATCTTGCACACATAACCCACTTATGGGAACATGCTATATAACTTAAAATGTCTTAAAGTTGCTTCTGTCTAATCTAAACATTGCTTCCGTTTGAAGGTATAGATGATTTGGCAAATGCCAGCGGTATACCATACGGTGTAAATTAAAATGTCAAGGAGAGGCTATCGTATTATGTAGTAAACGCTTCCGTATGAAATTATAGATTCTTTATAATCTGAAAATGAACGACTACTGGAACAATGAACTACATATATAAGTCACGAAATGTTATCATACCATTGTACACGGTAGTTTGCACATTTAAGGCGAATACAATATTAACTGAATTATTATATATAATACATTGTAACACAGAAGCCACACATTTTCTTACTAAAGGCAGTTTTTAATAATAACAATATTGCTATTGAAAAATAACAGCTACTGTTGGTTGTGATCCGTACTTCTGTGCGATTGAAATAAATCAATATTTAAATGTGATGAAATTTTATCATACCTTTATACACGGCATCTTGCACACATAACCCACTTATGGGAACATACTCTATAACTTAAAATGTCTTAAAGTTGCTTCTGTCTAATCTAAACATTGCTTCCGTTTGAAAGTATAGATGATTTGGCAAATGCCTGTGCTGAACGTAACGGAATAATAATCCTAACTTGAAACCACAAAACTAACACTTAAGGCGAAAATGTACCGAATATAATAAAAGTGACTAACGGGTACTCTTTATAATCTGGAAATGAATGACTACGCGAATAATTAACTGCATTATTATATACAATACATTGAAAAACAAAGGCCTTACATTGGCTAACGAAGCAAACATTTAACAAGAGCACTACGTCAAAAAATAATATCATACTTTTTTTAAAAGGGTATTTTGCACACATAAGGCGAATATACTAAACGGTGTGAATTAAAATGTCAAGGAGTGGCTACTGTCTTATCTAGTAAATGCTTCCGTATGAAATTATACATTCTTTATAATCAGGAAATGAACGACTACTGGAATAATGAACTGCATCATTTATTATATGTAATATATTGTAACACAAATGCCGTACATTGACTAACCGAAACCAACTTACAAAAACTCTATTACTATTGACAAAGAGACAGCTACTGTTGCTGGCTGTACGTGGTTCTGTGCTGTGGAAAGAAATATGACAATATGACATAGGTAATCAATATTTCAATGTCACGAAATGTTATCATACCATTGTACACGGTAGTTTGCACATTTAAGGCGAATACAATATTAACTGAATTATTAAATATAATACATTGTAACACAGAAGCCGCACATTTTCTTACTAAAGGCAGCTTCTAATAATAACACTATTGCTATTGACAAGTAATAACTACTGTTGGTTGTGGTCCATACTTCTGTGCTATGGAAATAAATCAATTTTTAAATGTGATGAAATGTTATCATACCTTTATACACGGCATATTGCACACATAACCCATTAATAGGAACGAACCATATAACTTAAAATGTCATAGAGTTGCTTCTGTCTAAGTTAAACATTGCTTCCGTTTAAAAGTATAGATAATTTAGCAAATGCCAGCGTTGAACGTAACGGAATATAAATCATAAACAAAACTAACACTTAAGGCGAAAAGATACCGAATATAATAAAAGTGACTAAGATGTTCTTTATAAGCTCGAAATGAACGACTACCTGAACGATTAGCTACATTATTATATACAATATATTTGTAACACAAAGGCCGTACCTTGGCTAATATAAACAAACATTTAACAAGAACACTACGTCACGAAATATTATCATACATTTTTAGACGGTATTTTGCACACTTAAGGCGAATATACCTTACGGTGTGAATTAAAATGTCAAGGAGTGGCTACTGTCTTATGCTGTAAATGCTTCCGTATGAAAGTATAGATTCTTTATAATCTGGAAAAGAACGACTACTTGAACAATGAACTGCATTATTATGTATAATATATTGTAACACAAATGCCGTACATTGACTAACCGAAACCAACTTTTAACAAAAACACTATTACTATTGACAACGTCATAGCTACTGTTGTTGGTTGTACGTGCTTCTGTGCTGTGGAAAGAAATATGACAATATGACATAGGTAATAACTATTTCAATGTTACGAAATGTTATCATACCATTGTACACGGTAGTTTGCACATTTACGGCTAATACAATATTAATTGAATTATTATATACACTAAATTGTAACACAGAGCCGGACATTTTCGAACTAAAGGCAGCTATTATCAATAACACTTTTGCTATTGACAAGTAATAGCTACTGTTGGTTGCGGTCCGTACTTCTGTGCTATGGAAATAAATCAATGTTTAAATGTGATCAAATGTTCTCATACCTTTATAAACGGCATCTTGCACACATAACCCACTTATGGGAACATGCTATATAACTTAAAATACCATAGAGTTGCTTTTGTCTAATCTAAACGTTGCTTCCGTATGAAAGTATAGATAATTTGGCAATGTAACGGTATAATAATCATAACTAGAAAAAACAAAACTAACACTTAAGGCGAAAAAATGCGGAATATAAAAAAAGTGACTAGGGGGTTCTTTATAAACTGGAAATGAACGACTACCTGAACAATTATCTGCATTATTTGTTACAATATATTGTAACAAAAACACCGTACATTGGCGAACGGAAGCAATCATTTAACAAGAACACTACGTCGTGAAATAGTATCATACCTTTTTAGACGATATTTTGCACGCATAAGGCGAATATACCATACGGTGTGAATTAAAATGTCAAGGAGAGGCTACTGTATTATGTAGTAAACGCTTCCGTATGAAATTATAGATTCTTTATAATCTGGAAATGAACGACTACTGGAACAATGAACTACATATATATGTCACGAAATGTTATCATACCATTGTACACGGTAGTTTGCACATTTAAGGCGAATACAATATTAACTGAATTATTATATATAATACATTGTAACACAGAAGCCGCACATTTTCTTACTATAGGCAGCTGTTAATAATAACACTAATATCTATTGCTATTGACAAATAATAGCTACTGTTGGTTGTGATCCGTACTTCTGTGCTATTGAAATAAATCAATTTTTAAATGTGATGAAATTTTAATATACCTTTATACACGGCATCTTGCACACATAACCCACTTATGGGAACATGCTATATAACTTAAAATGTCTTAAAGTTGCTTCTGTCTAATCTAAACATTGCTTCCGTTTGAAGGTATAGATGATTTGGCAAATGCCAGCGGTATACCATACGGTGTAAATTAAAATGTCAAGGAGAGGCTATCGTATTATGTAGTAAACGCTTCCGTATGAAATTATAGATTCTTTATAATCTGAAAATGAACGACTACTGGAACAATGAACTACATATATAAGTCACGAAATGTTATCATACCATTGTACACGGTAGTTTGCACATTTAAGGCGAATACAATATTAACTGAATTATTATATATAATACATTGTAACACAGAAGCCACACATTTTCTTACTAAAGGCAGTTTTTAATAATAACAATATTGCTATTGAAAAATAACAGCTACTGTTGGTTGTGATCCGTACTTCTGTGCGATTGAAATAAATCAATATTTAAATGTGATGAAATTTTATCATACCTTTATACACGGCATCTTGCACACATAACCCACTTATGGGAACATACTCTATAACTTAAAATGTCTTAAAGTTGCTTCTGTCTAATCTAAACATTGCTTCCGTTTGAAAGTATAGATGATTTGGCAAATGCCTGTGCTGAACGTAACGGAATAATAATCCTAACTTGAAACCACAAAACTAACACTTAAGGCGAAAATGTACCGAATATAATAAAAGTGACTAACGGGTACTCTTTATAATCTGGAAATGAATGACTACGCGAATAATTAACTGCATTATTATATACAATACATTGAAAAACAAAGGCCTTACATTGGCTAACGAAGCAAACATTTAACAAGAGCACTACGTCAAAAAATAATATCATACTTTTTTAAAAGGGTATTTTGCACACATAAGGCGAATATACTAAACGGTGTGAATTAAAATGTCAAGGAGTGGCTACTGTCTTATCTAGTAAATGCTTCCGTATGAAATTATACATTCTTTATAATCAGGAAATGAACGACTACTGGAATAATGAACTGCATCATTTATTATATGTAATATATTGTAACACAAATGCCGTACATTGACTAACCGAAACCAACTTACAAAAACTCTATTACTATTGACAAAGAGACAGCTACTGTTGCTGGCTGTACGTGGTTCTGTGCTGTGGAAAGAAATATGACAATATGACATAGGTAATCAATATTTCAATGTCACGAAATGTTATCATACCATTGTACACGGTAGTTTGCACATTTAAGGCGAATACAATATTAACTGAATTATTAAATATAATACATTGTAACACAGAAGCCGCACATTTTCTTACTAAAGGCAGCTTCTAATAATAACACTATTGCTATTGACAAGTAATAACTACTGTTGGTTGTGGTCCATACTTCTGTGCTATGGAAATAAATCAATTTTTAAATGTGATGAAATGTTATCATACCTTTATACACGGCATATTGCACACATAACCCATTAATAGGAACGAACCATATAACTTAAAATGTCATAGAGTTGCTTCTGTCTAAGTTAAACATTGCTTCCGTTTAAAAGTATAGATAATTTAGCAAATGCCAGCGTTGAACGTAACGCAATATAAATCATAAACAAAACTAACACTTAAGGCGAAAAGATACCGAATATAATAAAAGTGACTAAGATGTTCTTTATAAGCTCGAAATGAACGACTACCTGAACGATTAGCTACATTATTATATACAATATATTTGTAACACAAAGGCCGTACCTTGGCTAATATAAACAAACATTTAACAAGAACACTACGTCACGAAATATTATCATACATTTTTAGACGGTATTTTGCACACTTAAGGCGAATATACCTTACGGTGTGAATTAAAATGTCAAGGAGTGGCTACTGTCTTATGCTGTAAATGCTTCCGTATGAAAGTATAGATTCTTTATAATCTGGAAAAGAACGACTACTTGAACAATGAACTGCATTATTATGTATAATATATTGTAACACTAATGCCGTACATTGACTAACCGAAACCAACTTTTAACAAAAACACTATTACTATTGACAACGTCATAGCTACTGTTGTTGGTTGTACGTGCTTCTGTGCTGTGGAAAGAAATATGACAATATGACATAGGTAATAACTATTTCAATGTTACGAAATGTTATCATACCATTGTACACGGTAGTTTGCACATTTACGGCGAATACAATATTAATTGAATTATTATATACACTAAATTGTAACACAGAGCCGGACATTTTCGAACTAAAGGCAGCTATTATCAATAACACTTTTGCTATTGACAAGTAATATCTACTGTTGGTTGCGGTCCGTACTTCTGTGCTATGGAAATAAATCAATATTTAAATGTGATCAAATGTTCTCATACCTTTATAAACGGCATCTTGCACACATAACCCACTTATGGGAACATGCTATATAACTTAAAATACCATAGAGTTGCTTTTGTCTAATCTAAACGTTGCTTCCGTATGAAAGTATAGATAATTTGGCAATGTAACGGTATAATAATCATAACTAGAAAAAACAAAACTAACACTTAAGGCGAAAAAATGCGGAATATAAAAAAAGTGACTAGGGGCTTCTTTATAAACTGGAAATGAACGACTACCTGAACAATTATCTGCATTATTTGTTACAATATATTGTAACAAAAACACCGTACATTGGCGAACGGAAGCAATCATTTAACAAGAACACTACGTCGTGAAATAGTATCATACCTTTTTAGACGATATTTTGCACGCATAAGGCGAATATACCATACGGTGTGAATTAAAATGTCAAGGAGAGGCTACTGTATTATGTAGTAAACGCTTCCGTATGAAATTATAGATTCTTTATAATCTGGAAATGAACGACTACTGGAACAATGAACTACATATATATGTCACGAAATGTTATCATACCATTGTACACGGTAGTTTGCACATTTAAGGCGAATACAATATTAACTGAATTATTATATATAATACATTGTAACACAGAAGCCGCACATTTTCTTACTATAGGCAGCTGTTAATAATAACACTAATATCTATTGCTATTGACAAATAATAACTACTGTTGGTTGTGATCCGTTCTTCTGTGCTATTGAAATAAATCAATTTTTAAAAGTGATGAAATTTTAATATACCTTTATACACGGCATCTTGCACACATAACCCACTTATGGGAACATGCTATATAACTTAAAATGTCTTAAAGTTGCTTCTGTCTAATCTAAACATTGCTTCCGTTTGAAGGTATAGATGATTTGGCAAATGCCAGCGGTATACCATACGGTGTAAATTAAAATGTCAAGGAGAGGCTATCGTATTATGTAGTAAACGCTTCCGTATGAAATTATAGATTCTTTATAATCTGAAAATGAACGACTACTGGAACAATGAACTACATATATATGTCACGAAATGTTATCATACCATTGTACACGGTAGTTTGCACATTTAAGGCGAATACAATATTAACTGAATTATTATATATAATACATTGTAACACAGAAGCCACACATTTTCTTACTAAAGGCAGTTTTTAATAATAACAATATTGCTATTGAAAAATAACAGCTACTGTTGGTTGTGATCCGTACTTCTGTGCGATTGAAATAAATCAATATTTAAATGTGATGAAATTTTATCATACCTTTATACACGGCATCTTGCACACATAACCCACTTATGGGAACATACTCTATAACTTAAAATGTCTTAAAGTTGCTTCTGTCTAATCTAAACATTGCTTCCGTTTGAAAGTATAGATGATTTGGCAAATGCCTGTGCTGAACGTAACGGAATAATAATCCTAACTTGAAACCACAAAACTAACACTTAAGGCGAAAATGTACCGAATATAATAAAAGTGACTAACGGGTACTCTTTATAATCTGGAAATGAATGACTACGCGAATAATTAACTGCATTATTATATACAATACATTGAAAAACAAAGGCCTTACATTGGCTAACGAAGCAAACATTTAACAAGAGCACTACGTCAAAAAATAATATCATACTTTTTTAAAAGGGTATTTTGCACACATAAGGCGAATATACTAAACGGTGTGAATTAAAATGTCAAGGAGTGGCTACTGTCTTATCTAGTAAATGCTTCCGTATGAAATTATACATTCTTTATAATCAGGAAATGAACGACTACTGGAATAATGAACTGCATCATTTATTATATGTAATATATTGTAACACAAATGCCGTACATTGACTAACCGAAACCAACTTACAAAAACTCTATTACTATTGACAAAGAGACAGCTACTGTTGCTGGCTGTACGTGGTTCTGTGCTGTGGAAAGAAATATGACAATATGACATAGGTAATCAATATTTCAATGTCACGAAATGTTATCATACCATTGTACACGGTAGTTTGCACATTTAAGGCGAATACAATATTAACTGAATTATTAAATATAATACATTGTAACACAGAAGCCGCACATTTTCTTACTAAAGGCAGCTTCTAATAATAACACTATTGCTATTGACAAGTAATAACTACTGTTGGTTGTGGTCCATACTTCTGTGCTATGGAAATAAATCAATTTTTAAATGTGATGAAATGTTATCATACCTTTATACACGGCATATTGCACACATAACCCATTAATAGGAACGAACCATATAACTTAAAATGTCATAGAGTTGCTTCTGTCTAAGTTAAACATTGCTTCCGTTTAAAAGTATAGATAATTTAGCAAATGCCAGCGTTGAACGTAACGGAATATAAATCATAAACAAAACTAACACTTAAGGCGAAAAGATACCGAATATAATAAAAGTGACTAAGATGTTCTTTATAAGCTCGAAATGAACGACTACCTGAACGATTAGCTACATTATTATATACAATATATTTGTAACACAAAGGCCGTACCTTGGCTAATATAAACAAACATTTAACAAGAACACTACGTCACGAAATATTATCATACATTTTTAGACGGTATTTTGCACACTTAAGGCGAATATACCTTACGGTGTGAATTAAAATGTCAAGGAGTGGCTACTGTCTTATGCTGTAAATGCTTCCGTATGAAAGTATAGATTCTTTATAATCTGGAAAAGAACGACTACTTGAACAATGAACTGCATTATTATGTATAATATATTGTAACACAAATGCCGTACATTGACTAACCGAAACCAACTTTTAACAAAAACACTATTACTATTGACAACGTCATAGCTACTGTTGTTGGTTGTACGTGCTTCTGTGCTGTGGAAAGAAATATGACAATATGACATAGGTAATAACTATTTCAATGTTACGAAATGTTATCATACCATTGTACACGGTAGTTTGCACATTTACGGCGAATACAATATTAATTGAATTATTATATACACTAAATTGTAACACAGAGCCGGACATTTTCGAACTAAAGGCAGCTATTATCAATAACACTTTTGCTATTGACAAGTAATAGCTACTGTTGGTTGCGGTCCGTACTTCTGTGCTATGGAAATAAATCAATGTTTAAATGTGATCAAATGTTCTCATACCTTTATAAACGGCATCTTGCACACATAACCCACTTATGGGAACATGCTATATAACTTAAAATACCATAGAGTTGCTTTTGTCTAATCTAAACGTTGCTTCCGTATGAAAGTATAGATAATTTGGCAATGTAACGGTATAATAATCATAACTAGAAAAAACAAAACTAACACTTAAGGCGAAAAAATGCGGAATATAAAAAAAGTGACTAGGGGGTTCTTTATAAACTGGAAATGAACGACTACCTGAACAATTATCTGCATTATTTGTTACAATATATTGTAACAAAAACACCGTACATTGGCGAACGGAAGCAATCATTTAACAAGAACACTACGTCGTGAAATAGTATCATACCTTTTTAGACGATATTTTGCACGCATAAGGCGAATATACCATACGGTGTGAATTAAAATGTCAAGGAGAGGCTACTGTATTATGTAGTAAACGCTTCCGTATGAAATTATAGATTCTTTATAATCTGGAAATGAACGACTACTGGAACAATGAACTACATATATATGTCACGAAATGTTATCATACCATTGTACACGGTAGTTTGCACATTTAAGGCGAATACAATATTAACTGAATTATTATATATAATACATTGTAACACAGAAGCCGCACATTTTCTTACGATAGGCAGCTGTTAATAATAACACTAATATCTATTGCTATTGACAAATAATAGCTACTGTTGGTTGTGATCCGTACTTCTGTGCTATTGAAATAAATCAATTTTTAAATGTGATGAAATTTTAATATACCTTTATACACGGCATCTTGCACACATAACCCACTTATGGGAACATGCTATATAACTTAAAATGTCTTAAAGTTGCTTCTGTCTAATCTTAACATTGCTTCCGTTTGAAGGTATAGATGATTTGGCAAATGCCAGCGCTGAACGTAACGGAATAATTATCCTAACTTGAAACCACAAAACAAACACTTAAGGCGAAAATGTACCGAATATAATAACAGTGACTAAGGGGTACTCTTTATAATCTGGAAATGAATGACTACGCGAATAATTAACTGCATTATTATATACAATACATTGTAACACAAAGGCCTTACATTGGCTAACGAAGCAAACATTTAACAAGAGCACTACGTCACGAAATAATATCATACTTTTTTAAAGGGTATTTTGCACACATGAGGCGAATATACTAAACGGTGTGAATTAAAATGTCAAGGAGTGGCTACTTCTTATCTAGTAAATGCTTCCGTATGAAAGTATACATTCTTTATAATCAGGAAATGAACGTCTACTGGAAAAATAAACTGCATTATTTATTATATATAATATATTGTAACACAAATGCCGTACATTGACTAACCGAAACTAACTTACAAAAACTCTATTACTATTGACAAAGTGATAGCTACTGTTGCTGGTTGTACGTTCTTCTGTGCTGTGGAAATAAAAAAAAATAGATACTGTTGGTTGCGGAACGTACTTTTGTGCTATGAAATTAAATCAATGTTTAAATGTGATGAAATGTTATCATACATTTATACACGGCATCTTGCACACATAACACACTAAACAGAACATGCTATAATGTCAATTATTTGAACATGCTGTATACTTTAAAATGTCAAACCCAAACATCGCTTGTGTTTGAAAGTATAGATAAGCGCTGAACGCTGTGTATTGAAACCACTAAACTAACACTTAAGGCGAAAATGTACCGAATATAATATAAGTGACTAAGGGGTTATTTATAATCCGGAAATGAAAGATTACCTGTACAATTAATTGCATTATTATATACAATGCATTGTAACATAAAGGCCATACATTAGCTTACGGAAAGAAACTTTTATCAAGAATGCTACGTCAAGAAATATTATCATACCTTTTTAGATGATATTTTGCACACTTAAGGCGAATATACCATACGGTATGCATTAAAATGTCAAGGAATGGCTACTGTCTTATGAAGTAAATGCTTCCGTATGAAAGTCTAACAAAAGGCAGCTTTTAATAACAACACGTTTGCTGTTAACAAGTAATAGCGACTTTTGGTTTCTGTATGTGCGTCTTGGCTGTGATACGAAATATGACAATGTGACATTTTAGATGTATTTTGCACACTTAAGACGAATATACCATACGGTATGAATTAAAATGTCAAGGAGTGGCTACTGTCTTATGTAGTAAATGCTTCCGTATGTAAGTCTAACAAAAGGCAGCTTTTAATAACAACACAATTGCTGTTAACAAGTATTAACGACTTTTGGTTTCTGTATGTGATTAGAAATAAGACAATGTGACATAGTAATCAATATTTAAAATGTCACGAAATGTTACCATACCATTGTACACGGTAGTTTGCACATTTAAGGCGAATACATTAATAACTGATTTATCATATTTAATACATTGTAACACAGAGGCCGTACATTTTTAAACTAATGGCAGATTTTAATAATAACACTATTGCTATTGACAAGTAATAGCTACTTTTGGTTGTGGTACGTACTTCTGTGCTGTGGAAATAAATCAATGTTTAAATGTGATGAAATGTTATCATACCTTTATACACGGCATCTTGCACACATAACCCACTTATCGGAACATGCTATATCATTTATAATATCATATAGTTGCTTCTGTCTTATCTTAACATTGCTTCCGTTTTGAAGTAGTGATAAGTTGGCAAATGCCAGCGCTGAACGTAACGGAATAATAATCATAACTTGAAACCACAAAACTAACACTTAAGGCGAATATGTACCAAAATATAATAACAGTGACTAAGGGGTTTTCTTTACAATCTGGATATTAAAAACTAACTGAACAATTAACTGCATTATTATATACAATACATTGTATCACAAAGGCCGTACATTGCCTTACGGAAACTAACTTTTTACAAGAACACTACGTCACGAAATATTATCATACCTTTTTATACGGAATTGTGCACACTTAAGGCGAATATTCCAAACGGTCAAGGAGTGGCTAATGTCTAATGTTGTAAATGCTTCTGTATCAAAGTATAGAATCTTTATAATCTGGAAATAAACGACTACAGGAACAATGAACTACATTATTATATACAATATGTTGTATAACAAATGCCGTACATTGACTATCCGAAACCAACCTTTAACAAGAACACTATTGCAATTGACAAAGTGATAGCTACTGTTCTTGCTGGTTGTACGTGCTTCTGTGCTGTAGAAAGAAATATGACAATATGACATAGGAAATCAATATTGCAATGTCACGAAATGTTATCATACCATTGTACAGGGTAGTTTGCACATTTAAGGCGAATACAATATTAAGTGAATTATTATATATAATACATTGTAGCACAGAAGCCGTACATTTTCTAATTAAAGGCAGCTTTTAATAATAGCACTATGGCTATTGACAAGTAATAGCTACTGTTGGTTGCGGAACGTGTTATCATACCTTTATACACGGCATCTCGCACACATAACCCACTCATGGAACATGCTATATAATTTAAAATGTCATAGAGTTGCTTTTGTCTAATCTAAACATTGCTTCCGTTTTAAAGTAATGATAAGTTGGCAAATGCCAACGCTGAACGTAACGAAATGATAATTTCAACTTGAAACCACAAAACTAACACTTAAGGCGAACATGTACTGAATATAATTATAAGGTACTAAGGGGTTCTTTATAATCTTGAAATGAGCGATAACCTGAACAATTAATTGCATTATTATATACAATTTATTGTAACACAAAGGCCATACATTAGCTAACAGAAACAAACCTTTATCAAGAACACTACGTCAAGAAATATTATAATGTGACATAGGTTAGTCACGAAATGTTACCATACCATTGTACAAGGTAGTTTGCACATTTAAGGCGAGTACACTATATACTGAAATATCATATATAATACATTGTAACACAGAAGCCGTACATTTTCTAACTAAAGGCAGCTTGCACACATAACCCACTTATGGGAACACGCTATACAATTTAAAATATCATAGAGTTGCTTTTGTCTAATCTAAACATTGCTTCCGTTTGAAAGTATAGATAATTCGGCAAGAGCCAGCGCTGAACGTAACGGACTAATAATCATAATTTGAAATCATAAAGCTAACACTTAAGGCGAATAAAATATTATCTGAATTATTATATACAATGCATTGTAACACAGAAGCCGTTCATTTTCTGAAGGCAGCTTTTAATAAACAACACTATTGCTATTGACAAGTAATAGCTCCTGTTGGTTGGTGTACGTACTTCTATGCTATGGAAATAAATCAATGTTTAAATGTGATGAAATGTTATCATACCTTTATACACGATATCTGGTCATCAATAGGGTTTGCAAGTTGGTCGTGATCACATCTGGTCATAAATGACGTCTGCTAGTTGGTCTGGTCATCAATGGCGTCTTCTAGTTGGTTTGGATCACATCTGGTCATCAATTGCGTTTGCTAGTTGGTTTGGTAATGAATGGCGTGTGGGAGTTGGTCTTGATCACATCTGGTCATAAATGACGTCTGCTAGTTGGTCTGGTCATCAATGTCGTTTGATACTTGGTCTGGAAAACATCTGGTCATCAATGCCGTCTGCTAGGTGGTCTGGTCATCAATGGCGTCTGCTAGTTAGTCTGGATAACATATGGTCATCAATGGCGTCTTCTAGTTGGTTTGGTTCACATCTGCTCACATCTGCTCATCATCTGCTAGTTGGTCTGGTCATCAATGGCATCTGCTACTTGGTCTTAATCACATCTAGTCTTCACTGGCGTCTGGTAGTAAGTCTGATCCTCAGTGGCGTCTGCTAGTTGGTCTGAATCACATCTGGTCATTAATGTCGTCTGCTAGTTTGTCTTGATCACATTATGGTCATCAATGGCGTCTTGTAGTTGGTTTGGTAATGAATGGCGTGTGGGAGTTGGTCTTGATCACATCTGGTCATTAATGTTGTCTAGTAGTTGGTCTGGTCATCAATGTCGTATGGTAGTTGGTCTGGATTACATTCGGTCATCAATGTCGTCTACTTGTTGGATTGGTCATTAATGTTGTCTAGTAGTTGGTCTGGTCATCCATGTCGTCTGGTTGTTGGTCTGGATTACATTCGGTCATCAATGTCGTCTGCTAGTTGGATTGGTCATCACCGGCGTCTAGTTGTAGGTCTGGTCCTCACTAGCGTCTGATTGTTTGTCTGAATCACACCTGGTCATCAATGGTGTTTGCTTGTTGGTCTTGATCACATCTGGTCACCAATGGCGTATGCTAGTTGTCTGGTAATCACTGGCGTATGGTAATTGATCTGGTCACCAATGTCGTCTTGTAGTTAGTCTGGTCATCACTGGCGTCTGCTAGTTGGTCTGGATCACATCTGGTCATCAATGGCATCAATAGTACCCGAGCTCTCATCAATATGAACAATATGTACAAGTTTGAAAACTGTGAACTGTGTCGTGTTAACAAAAAAGGTTTAAAAATGGATGGACGGACGGACAGATGCACGGATGAACGCCAGGAACATTGCCATCCCATTAACTTTGGCCTTCGGCAAGTAGACCTAAAAAGAGTAGCGTAGCAAAGTAAGGTCGAAAATACTCTTTGATTCATAATTCACTTTAATTAAGAGATAATTGCAGAAACGGTAGATGCTGTTTTTCTTCTGTACAGAAATTCGTACAATAAACTTATCTAAGAAATATTCATTATATATAAGAAGATATGTTATTATAAATGTTCGTCATTATGTTGTTTTTATAGTTAGAAACCGACTTAAGGGGAATTTGAGCGACATGAGGGGAATCGTTTATTCCCCTTTACTTAAGGCGAAGCACTTAGGGAGACAACTTTCTTAATCTGGGGTTTAGAGTGGAATTAGAAGGCCACGGAGTTATTTTATAAGGTGAAAAGGTGTGTAGTAAATTGATTCTCTAAATAAACTTAATAGTTTTTAAAATATAGTTCTTAGAAATAAATTCGCCCTAAGTTATAAAAAAATGGCATTTCCCCTTAATGTAGGATACATACTTATATATATATATATATATATATAATACTGTTACTATATTCAAGACAATAATACTCATTACCTTATAATTTGTTCTCAACCTTCATCTGCTGTCATCCCATACCTTTCATGCATTTTATAAAACAGTTAAAATTTTAAGTAAAGAAACACCTATTCCCTCAATGTTTCTAAAGCTGTCTGCTGTAGAGTGCCGTTTCAGGAATAGGAAGAAATAAGTAACTCATTTATACAACAAAAATATCTCTCATACTCTTTTGTTTAATCATTTCAGTAAAGAAATTGAAAGTCAATTGAACAGAACAATTGATGTTCATTTCCATGTTTTTGTGAGTGAGGAGTTTGACTTTGACCCAGGAAAACAGAAAGTTATTTTGAGAATTGGGAATGTAGCACTAGATGGCTGGAACAAGAAAGATAGAGAAATGAAAATTAAAGGGTAAGGAATTTCTTTATCAAAACCTTATTTTGATATTATTACTGCTACAGCTCCTGTTTTTATTCCCTGCCAAAAGGGAATTGGACATTGGACATTGGTTTGCTGCTGACTGTACGTCTGGAGCCATATCAAAGCCATGGTTGGATGGATTTTAATGAAAATTATGAAACCAAATTATCCATCAAATGGAAATGCGACACAGCAAGATTCATTTTGATTGCCTCAGGAATATCCCAGTTATGTGCCCTTCAAGTGATATTTGTATGTACTATTTTATCATGGTTTATATCACAAGTTTATTCATTGAATTGAGTCACCCCCAACTTCCCAAAAGCAAATTGTTAGAAAAAAACTTGAACCCTTTTGGTATACCAGTTACTAAAGAAAAAATATAGTTTTAATATATGTGGACTATGTGGGGTGCCTCTAGAATGTTTACAATGTTTTGAAAATGATCAATATGTTGAATGTTTATGAAGATTGGTGAAATGTGGCCTCAAGAGTGTTCACAAGTTTTTAGCTCACCTATGCAGGAAATGCAAGGTGAGCTATTGTGATCACATTTTGTCTGCCGTCCGTCCGTCGTAGGTCGTGCGTCGTCAACATTTGAGCTTGTTAACACTCTACAGGCTACATTTTGCATCCAATCTTCATGAAAGCTTATCAGAAGATTCATCTCCATCAAATCTTAGACAAGTTCGAAACTGGGCCATATGAGGTCAAAAACTAGGTCACTAGGTCAAATCAAAGGGAAATCTTGTTAACACTCTGGAGGTCACATTTTCAACTTGAGCATGTTGAAACTTTATCAGAACGTTTGTCTTTATGATATGTAGGTCAAGTTCGAACATGGGTCATGTCGGGTCAAAAAGTAGGTCACTAGGTCAAATTGAAGGAAAATCTTGTTAACACTCCAGAGGCCGCAATTTTTGCTTCAGCAGTTTGAAATTTTGTCAGAATGTTTGTTTTAAAACTATCTAGGTCAAGTTCGAATATGGGTCATATTGGGTCAGTAACTAGGTCAATAGGCCAAATTGAAGGAAAATCTTGTTAACACTGTAGAAGCCACATTTTCTGCTTCAGCAGCTTGAAATTTGGTCAGAATGTTGAGCTGAATGATATCTAGGCCATGTTCAAATATGGGTCACTAGGCCAACTTGAAGGGTAATCTTGTTAACACTATAGAGGCCACATTTTCAACTTGAGCATGTTGAAACTTTATCAGAATGTTTGTTTTGGTAATATGTAGGTCAAGTTCGAACAAGGTCCATGTCGGTTTAAAAACTAGGTCACTAGGCCAAATTGAAGGGTAATCTTGCCAACACTGTAGAGGCCACATTTTCAACTTGAGCATGTTAAAACTTTATCAGAATGTTTTTCTTGATGATATGTAGGTCAAGTTCGAACATGGGTTATGATGGGTCAAAAAGTAGGTCACTAGCTCAAATTGAAGTTCAAATCTTGTTAACACCCTAGAGGCCGCAATTTTTGATTTTGAAATTTTGTCAGAATGTTTGTCTTAAAGATATCTAGGTCAAGTTCAAATATGGGTCATATCTGGTCAGAAACTAGGACACTAGGCCAAATTGAAGTAAAATCTTGTTAACTCTGTAGAAGCCGCATTTTTTGCTACAGCAGCTTGACATTTAATGAGAATGTTTATTTAATGATATCTAAGCCAAGTTCGAATATGGGTCATATTGGGTCAGAAACAAGGTCAATAATATACAATTATGGACTTTTCAGCTGCTATACATGATGTGATATGCACCAAAAAAAATCATCATTGACCGAGGCGATAGCCGAGGTCAATAATTATTTTTTTGGTACATATCAACATCATGTATAATAAAGGAAAATATTGTTCAAACTCCGGAGGCTGGTCACTAGGCCAAATTGAAGGAAAATCTTGTTAACACTTTGGATGCTGCATTTTTTGCTTCAGCAGCTTGAAATTTGTTCAGAATGTTTGTCTGAATTATATCTAGGTCAAGTTCGAATATGGGTCATATTGGGTCAGAAACAAGGTCAATAAAGGAAAATATTGTTCAAACTCCGGAGGTCGCATTTTTACTTTGAGCAAGTTGAAACTTTGTCAGAATGTTGTCTTGATGATATCTAGTCCATGTTGGAATATGGGTCTTATCAGGTAAAAAAAAATATAGATCACTAGGCCAAATGAAGAAAAATCTTGTTTACACTGTGGAGGTTGCATTCAGAATAATTGTCTTGATGTGTTTTGCATTGCAGTACATTGTAAAATTAAGGTGAGCGATCCAGGGCCATTATGGCCCTCTTGTTTAGATCACCTGAGGTGAAGGCTCAGTGTGATCTATTCTGATCACTCTGTCCGTTGTCCCGAAGTCGTCTTTGTCCATAGTTAACTTTAAGCTTAAAACAGCATCTCCTCTTAAACCACTGCACCAATTTCAAAGGAATGAACCTTTGGTGGTCCTCTTTCAGAATTGTTCAAAGAAAGGGGGAAATTAGCCAATCTTTAAAATTCTGTTTCTCTCGGTTCACTAGTCGGATTTCAATATAATTTTAAAGAAATTTTGCCTTGTTCACGCCATTTTAATTGGTTGAAAAACATGGCAGCCAGGTGCCGTGGTATCTGAAAAGGGGCAAAATGACAATTATAGCTCACCTGAGCTAGAGGCTCAGAGTGAGCCATTGTTACCGGTCTTTGTCTGTCACCATTTTCTTTAATTGACATCTCCTACTATACCGCTTGTCCAATATTGATTAAACGTTACATGGAATAATCCTTGGGTGGTTCCTTTTCAAAGTTGTTCAAATTAAACTCTGGTGCCTTGTGGCAACGGAAAGGAAGAACTTAAAAAATCTTCTTGTCCAAAAGTACTGGCCCGTTTTAAAAATTATTTGACAAGAGATCTTCCATGGGGGCCCTTTACCAAGATTATTATACCCAGAGATTATAGCAGAGAGCTTATAAATGTGGTATGTAGCTATGTCTAGTGGTCCTCTTCCAAGATTGTTTAGGTTATGCCCTGGTCAAAGTTGGCCGCCCCTTGGTCACCTGTTATTAGAAAAACTTTGAAAATCTTCTTATCTGAAACAGACCTATAGTCATATTAATTTGACAAAAGACAGACAACATTAGTTGGGTTATTTGGCTAGTGGCAAGTGGAGCTAAACTGGATATGCAGCCTCTTGTCTTAGCCTACCTGACTGCAAAATGAAGTACTGTGGTTGGCATTACAAATCAAATTGCATAACTCAGGTGAGCCATCATGGCCCTCTTGTTTAAAAATCCATTTTTATGAAAGTCCTTGTCTGATTTCAAGATAAATGTGTAGAAATGTTTCTTCAGTGACCATCTACATAATTTTTCCAAGCAATAATGATTTGTTGAAAGACATTGCTTACAAAAGGCATTAGAAAAGGGGTAAAATTAACTGTCAGCTTCAAATGACATCTTTGCCTTAACTAATGGACTAATTTCAACCAAACTTAATAGATATGTTACTTTGGGGGTCCTGTTTCAAAATTGGTCAAAGATATAAATCTATATAGAACTTTGGTTGCTTTGGCATCAGAAAGGGAGAAAATGCAATAACTTTAAAATTCTCCTTGTCTGATTCCCAGATAATTAAGTAGAAAGGGTGCATAAGTGACTATCTACAAAAATTGTTCAATCCATATTGATTGCATTGAAAAACCTTACCACCAGACAGCATCATAAAAGGGGCAAAATGTCTAAACTATAAAATTCTATTCTTATGATGTTCTTGTCTGGTTTCAAAATGGTTTAGCAGAAATGCTCCTTAAATGACATTGTACATAATTTGTTCAAGCCATACTGATTGGTTGAAAAAGATAGCTGCCAGGCGGCATCAAAAGAGAGGTAAAATGAACTTAAGATACAAATGACATCTCCTCATGAACCGGGGACTGATATTAACTAAACTTCACAGGAAGCAGAGCTCTAGATAAAGTGAGTAGTTCAAATTCCAAAACCCTTATTTGTAACTTAAACCAAATGTTGTAGGTACTCAAAAGAATCGTCTCATTGAGACGAATCGTTTGACAACCCACATCATGGGGTTTGGTTGAGTTATAAGAGTAACATATATGGGAAAAGACCAGAATACTTGTCCTTATCTAGTCCTCTGGGAATGTTCCTGTGATGGTCCTCTTACAAATTGTTCAAAGACTTTATGCCTTATTACAAATGTCCATTTCCAATAAGCTGTTTCATTTGTGGTTCATTCCCACTTTTGATCATTTTTAGCTCCACTGGCTGAAAGTGCGTGCGTGCATGCGTTAACTTTTTCCATTAAATGACTTCTTCTCCCTAACCACTTGGCCAATTTGGTTGAAACTTCATAGGAAGCATCCTCTCAATGTTCTCTCTTAAAATCCTTCAATTTTTAGCTCCACTGGCTGAAAGCCAGTCGAGCTTATGTCATGGCGAATTGTCCGTCGTGCGTCCGTGCGTGCGTAAACTTTTTCCTTTAAACGACTTCTTCTCACTAACCAGTTGGCCAATATGGTTGAAACTTCATAGGAAGCATCCTCTCAATGTCCTCTCTTAAATTCCTTCAATTTTTAGCTCCACTGGCTGAAAGCCAGTCGAGCTTATGTCATGGCGAATTGTCCGTCATGCGTGCGTGCGTGCGTGCGTTAACTTTTTCCTTTAAACGACTTCTTCTCCCTAACCACTTAGCCAATTTGGTTGAAACTTCATGGGAAGCATCCTCTCAATGTCCTCTACTAAATTCCTTCAAATTTTTTTGATCCATTCAAAATTCTGGTTTCCATGGCAACCGAAAGAAAAAAATAGTGAGAACTTAAAAAATCTTCTTCTCCGAAAGTGTCAGGCCGATTTTCAAATAATTTTGTAGAAATGTTCCTTGGGTGACCCTTTATTAGATTCCTTCAAGAAATGTTAATTGGTCGAAAAACATGGTCGCCAGAGGGTGGGGCTATTTTGCGTTATATGACCATAGTGAAAACTTAAAAAATCTTCTTCTCCCAAAGTGTTCAGCCGATTTTCAAATAATTTTGTAGAAATGTTCCTTGGGTGACCCTTTATTAGATTCCTTCAAGAAATTTTGATTGGGCGAAAAACATGGCCGCCAGGGGGCGGGGCTTTTTTGCCTTATATAGCTATAGTGAAAAATTAAATAATCTTCTTCTCAAAAAGTGTTCAACAGATTTTCAAATAATTATGTAGAAATGTTCCGTGGGTGACCCTCTATCAGATTCCTTCAAGCCATGTTGATTGGTAAAAAAACATGGCCGTCACAGGGCGGGGCTATTTTGCCTATATGGCTAAAGAGCAAACTTAAAAAATCTTCTTCTCCAAAAGTGTCAGGCCGATTTTCAAATAATTTTGTAGAAATGTTCCTTGTGTGAACCTTAATTAGATTCCTTCAAGAAATGTTGATTGGGCGAAAAACATGGCCGCCAGGGGGCGGGGCTTTTTTGCGTTATATAGCTATAGTGAAAACTTAAAACATCTTCTTCTCCGAAAGTGTTCAGCCGATTTTCAAATAATTTTGTAGAAATGTTCATTGGGTGACCCTCTATCAGATTCCTTCAAGCCATGTTGATTGGTCGAAAAACATGGCCGCCAGAGGGCGGGGCTATTTTGACTTATATGACCATAGTGAAAACTTAAAAAATCTTCTCCTCCGAAAGTGTCAGGCATATTTTCAAATAATTTTGCAGAAACATTCCTTTGGTGACACTCTACAAGATTCCTTTAAGCCATGGTGGTTGTTAAAAAAAATAGCCACCACGGGGCAGGGCTGTTTGGAGATTTTATTTTTGCCTTATGGCCGTGGAGCGATACTGGCCCTCTTGGGCCTCTTGTTTTTGATCCATCCATAATTCTGGTTTCCATGGCAACCAAAAGAAAAAAATAGTGAAAACTTAAAAAATCTTCTTCTCTGAAAGTGTCAGGCCGATTTTCAAATAATTTTGTAGAAATGTTCCTTGGGTGACCCTTTATTAGATTCCTTCAAGAAATGTTGATTGGTCGAAAAACATGGTCGCCAGAGGGTGGGGCTATTTTGCGTTATATGACCATAGTGAAACTTAAAAAATCTTCTTCTCCCAAAGTGTTCAGCTGATTTTCAAATAATTTTGTAGAAATGTTCATTGGGTGACCCTCTTTCAGATTCCTTCAAGCCATGTTGATTGGTCGAAAAATATGGCCGGCAGAGGGCGGGGCTATTTTGCTCTATATGACCATAGTGAAAATTTAAAAAATCTTCTTCTCCGAAAGTGTTGAGCAGATTTTCAAATAATTTTGTAGAAATGTTCTTTGGGTGACCCTCTATCAGATTCCTTCAAGCCATGTTGATTGGTTCAAAAATATGGCCGCCATGGGGTGGGGCTATTTTGCCTTATATGGCTATTGTGAAAACTTAAAAAATCTTCTCCTCCGAAAGTGTCAGGCCGATTTTCAAATAATTTTGCAGAAACATTCCTTGGGTGACACTCTACAAGATTCCTTTAAACCATGGTGGTTGGTAAAAAATATGGCCACTAGGGGGCAGGGCTGTTTGGAGATTTGATTTTTGCCTTATGGCCGAGGAGCGATACTGGCCCTCTTGGGCCTCTTGTTTTTTATCCATCCATAATTCTGGTTTCCATGGCAACCGAAAGAAAAATATAGTGAAAAGTTAAAAAATCTTCTTCTCCGAAAGTGTCAGGCCGATTTTCAAATAATTTTGTAGAAATGTTCCTTGGGTGACCCTTTATTAGATTCCTTCAAGAAATGTTGATTGGTTGAAAAACATGGCCGCCAGGGGGCAGGGCTATTTTACGTTATATAGCTATAGTGAAAACTTAAAAAATCTTCTTCTCCGAAAGTGTTCAGCCGATTTTCAAATAATTTTGTAGAAATGTTCATTGGGTGACCCTCTATCAGATTCCTTCAAGCCATGTTGATTGGTCGAAAAACATGGCCGCCAGAGGGCGGAGCTATTTTGCCTTATATGACCATAGTGAAAACTTAAAAAATCTTCTTCTCCGAAAGTGTTGAGCAGATTTTCAAATAATTTTGTAGAAATGTTCCTTGGGTGACCCTCTATCAGATTCCTTCAAGCCATGTTGATTGGTAAAAAAACATGGCCGCCAGAGGGCTGGGCTATTTTGCCCTATATGGCTAAAGAGAAAACTTAAAAAATCTTCTCCTCCGAAAGTGTCAGGCCTATTTTTAAATAATTTTGCAGAAATGTTCCTTGAGTGACCCTTTATTAGATTCCTACAAGAATTGTTGATTGGTTGAAAAACATGGCCGCCAGGGGGTGGGGCTATTTTGCATAATATAGCTATAGTGAAAACTTAAAAAATCTTCTTCTCCAAAAGTGTTCAGCCGATTTTCAAATAATTTTGTAGAAATCTTCATTGGGTGACACTCTAGCAGATTCCTTCAAGCCATGTTGATTGGTAAAAAAACATGGCCGCCAGAGGGCGGGGCTATTTTGCCTTATATGGCTAAAGAGAAAACTTAAAAAATCTTCTCCTCCGAAAGTGTCTGACTGATATTCAAATAATTTTGTAGAAATGTTCCTAGGCTGACCCTCTATCAGATTCCTTCAAGCCATGTTGATTGGTTGAAAAATATGGCCGCCAGGGTCACTTGTTTTACAAAGACTCATATAGGGAAAAAACTTTAAAAATCTTCTTGTCTAAAAGTAGAGGGTCCAGGCCTTTGATATTTGGTATGTAGCATCATCTAGTGAACCTCTATCAAGATTGTTCAAATTATAGCCTTGGGGTCAAAAATGACCGCTCCCCGGGGGTCACTTGTTTTACATCGACTCATATAGGGAAAAAACTTTAAAATCTTCTTGTCTAAAAGTAGAGGGCCCAGGCCTTTGATATTTGGTATGTAGCATCATCTAGTGAACCTCTATCAAGATTGTTCAAATTATAGCCCTGGGATAAAAAATGACCCCTCCCCGGGGGTCACTTGTTTGACATAGATGGGGAAAAAACTTTAAAAACCTTCTCGTCTCAAAGTAGAAGGCCCAGGCCTTTGATATTTGGTATGTAGCATCATCTAAAAAATTATGTAGCATAATTGTGGACCATTACCAAGATTGTTCAAATTATAGCCATGGGGTCAAAAATGAACCCCATCCCGGGGGTCCCTTGTTTTACATAGACTTATTTAGGGGAAAAACTTTAAAAATCTTCTTGTCTAAAAGTAGAGGGCCCTTGCCTTTGATATTGGTATGTAGCATCATCTAGTGAACCTCTACCAAGATTGTTCAAATCATAGCACTGGGGTCAAAAATGACCCCTCCCTGGGGGTCACTTGTTTTTCATAGACTCATATAGGGGAAAGAACACTGAAAACTTTTTAAGTTTGATTAAATCAGGTGAGCGATATAGGACCATCATGTTCCTCTAAATTATTTCAAAAGGTTTCCTGAAATCGGACCTAGTGCCCTAAGTTTGACCTTATGTGACCCAGTTTCAAACTTGAACTTCATTTGATTGATGGGAATTCATAATTATTTGATGTGATCTGATTTTCTATTGTGTCCTCAAGGTTTTTAAGCTCACCTGAGCAGGATGTGCTTTAGGTGAGATATTGTGATCACATTTCGTCTGTCGTCCATTCATCATATGTCATTAGTTGTGCTTCATCAACAATTGCCTTCTGAACACTTATGCATCCATTCTTCTTGAAAGTTTATCAGAACATGCATCTCTATCAAATCTTATTTGAGGTCAAAAACTAGGTCACAAGGTCAAATTAAAGGAAAATCTGGAGGCTGCATTTTTAACTTGAGCATGTTGAAACTTTGTCGGAATAATTGCCTTGATGATATCTAGACATAATTTAATATAGGTCATGTCTGGTCAACAACTAGGTCACAGGGCCAAATTGAAAAAAAACTTGTTAACACTCTTGAGACTGCATTCTTTGCATCTTGACAGCATCTTGAAACTTTATCAGAATGTTTATCTTGATGATATCTATGCCAATATTGAATATAAGTCATATAGAGTAAAACATTAGATCACAAGGTCAAATTGTTGAAAATCCAGATAATACTCTGGAAGCCGCATTTTTTAGATCACCTGAGCTATTCTGATCACTTTTCTTCCGTCGTCCGTCGTTAACATTTAGCATTTAGATCTCCTCCTTAACCACATGACCAATTTCAACCAAACTTCACAGGAATGTTCCTTTAGTGGACCTCTTTCAAACTTCTTCAAAGATTTAAATTCCATCAAGAACTTTGGTTGCTGCGGCATCAGAAAAGGGGAAAATTGCCAAATCTTAAAAAATCTTCTTATCCAAAAGTACTGGCCCGATTGAAAATTATTTTGCACAAATGTTCCTTGGGGCACCCTTTACCAAGATTGTTCAAATATTTCCGATCCATTGAAAAACATGGCCATCAGGGGGTGGAGCTTGTTTTTAGATCACCTAGAGCCAAAGGCTCAAGGTGAGCTATTCTGATCACTTTTTGTCCGTCTTACGTCGTCCGTCGTCGTCCGTCGTCCGTCGTCCGTCGTCCGTCGTTAACATTTAGATCATATCCTCCTTAACCACTTGACCAATTTCAACCAAACTTCACAGGAATGTTCCTTTGGTGAACCTCTTTAAAAATTGTTCAAAGATTTAAATTCCATCGAGAACTTTGGTTGCCGCGGCAACAGAAAAGGGGAAAATTGCCAAATCTTAAAAAATCTTCTTGTCCAAAAGTACTGGCCCGATTTAAAAATTATTTTGCACAAATGTTCCTTGGGGTACCCTCTACCAAGATTGTTCAAATATTTCCGATCCGTTGAAAAACATGGCCGCCAGGTGGCGGAGCTTATTTTCCTTATATGTGCATTGTTAAAACTTTAAAAATCTTCTTGTCCAGAAGTACTGGCCCGATTTGACAATTATTTTGCACAAATGTACATTGGGGCACCCTTTACCAAGATTGTTCAAAAATTTCCGATCGGTTGAAAAACATGGCCGCCAGGGGGCGGAGCCTGTTTTCCTTATATGTGCATTGTTAAAATTTTAAAAATCTTCTTGTCAAAAAGTACTGGCCCGATTTGAAAATTGTTTTGCACAAATGTTCCTTGGGGCACCCTTTACGAAGATTGTTCAAATATTTCCGATCCGTTGAAAAACATGGCCGCCAGGGCGTGGAACTTGTTTTCCTTATATGTGCATTGTTAAAACTTAAAAAATCTTCTTGTCCAAAAGTACTGGCCCGATTTGAAAATTATTTTCCACAAATGTTGATTGGGGCACCCTTTACCAAGATTGTTCAAATATTTCCGATCGATTGAAAAACATGGCCGCCAGGGGGTGGAGCCTGTTTTCCTTATATGTGCATTGTTAAAATTTTAAAAATCTTCTTGTCAAAAAGTACTGGCCCAATTTGAAAATTATTTTGCACAAATGTTCCTTGGGGCACCCTTTACCAAGATTGTTCAAATATTCCCGATCCGTTGAAAAACATGGCCGCCAGGGCGCGGAGCTTGTTTTCCTTATACGTGCATTGTTAAAACTTAAAAAAACTTCTTGTCCAAAAGTACTGGCCCGATTTGAAAATTATTTTCCACAAATGTTCATTGGGGCACCCTTTACCTAGATTGTTCAAATATTTCCGATCGGTTGAAAAACATGGCCGCCAGGGGGCGGAGCCTGTTTTCCTTATATGTGCATTGTTAAAATTTTAAAAATCTTCTTGACCAAAAGTACTGGCCCGATTTGAAAATTATTTTGCACAAATGTTCCTTGGGGCACCCTTTACCAAGATTGTTCAAATATTTCCGATCCGTTGAAAAACATGGCCGCCAGGGGGCGAAGCTTGTTTTCCTTCTACGTGCATTGTTAAAACTTAAAAAATCTTCTTGTCCAAAAGTACTTGCCCGATTTGAAAATTATTTTCCACAAATGTTCATTGGGGCACCCTTTACCAAGATTGTTCAAATATTTCCGATCGGTTGAAAAACATGGCCGCCAGGGGGCGGAGCCTGTTTTCCTTATATGTGCATTGTTAAAATTTTAAAAATCTTCTTGACCAAAAGTACTGGCCCGATTTGAAAATTATTTTGCACAAATGTTCCTTGGGGCACCCTTTACCAAGATTGTTCAAATATTTCCGATCGGTTGAAAAACATGGCCGCCAGGAGGAGGAGCTTGGTTTTTTTTTGTTAAAATTTTAAAAATCTTCTTGTCCAAAAGTACTGGCCCAATTTGAAAATTATTTTGCACAAATGTTTCTTGGGGCACCCTTTACCAAGATTGTTCAAATATTTCCGATCGGTTGAAAAACATGGCCTCCAGGGTTGCTGCAGCATCAGAAAGGGGGCAAAATGTCCAAGCTTTAAAAGTTCTTGTCTGATATTAAGGAAATTGAATATAAATCCTACTTCAGTGATCCTCTACATTTAATTTGTTCAAGCTGTTTTGATTAGTTACAAAATCATAGCAACCTCGCGTCATCACAAAAGGGGTAAATTGAACTTTTAGCTACAAATGACAACTCCTACCATTCCACTTGACCAATTTCAATGTTACTTCACAGGAATGTTCCTTTGATGGTCCTCTTTCAAAATTGTTCAAATACTTGCATTCTGTGTAGAACCTTTGTTGCTGCAGCATCAGAAATTGAGAAAGCTCTTGTTAGATTTCAAGATAAAAATGGACTATTTCCACTCCTTGCAGTTTCATTTGAACTCCTGATCAAATTTTCACAGATATTTGCAGTTAAATATTTGCTTCTAATTAACTATCATTCAGGTGATCGATTTTAGGGCCATCTTGGCCCTCTTGTTTTCTTATATGTGCATTGTTAAAACTTTAAAAATCTTCTTGTCCAAAAGTATTTGCCCGATTTCAAAATTATTTTGCACAAATGTTCCCTGGGGCACCCTCTACTAAGATTGTTCAAATATGTCCGATCCGTTGAAAAACATGGCCGCCAGGGTTGCTGCGGCATCAGAAAGGGGAAAAAAAAGGCCAAACTTTAAAAATCTTCTCCTCTGAATCTGCATGTCAGATTCCAATATAGTTTGGTAAAAATGTTTCTTGGGTGAGCCTCTACACAGATTGTTCAAGGCATACTGCTTGGTTGAAAAACATGGCATTCAGGAGGCATCAGAAAAGGGGCAAAATGACAAAATTTGGAAATTCCATTTTAAGCTCTACTGGCCAAAGGCCCGAAGAGCTTATGCCGTGGTGTGGTGTTCGTCTAGCCAGATCCGCCTATGCAAGACTGGATTATGGCCCTTGAAATTGTCACAATTGCTATAATAGAGCTTGTCTGATATGGATCTTATCTGATCTTCACTTAACTTACACAGTAGTTCGGTATCCATGATAATTTGGTTCCTGTTGCAAACCAGCCAGATCCGGCCATGCAAGTCTAGATTTTGGCCCTTGAAATTGTCAGAATTGCTATAATAGAGCTTGTGAACGCGATAAAATCTTTTCATCGTATCTCAATCAAACTTATACAGTAGTTAGATATCAATGAGAGCTCTGTACCTTTTGCAAACCAGCCAGATCCGCCCATGCAAGACTGGATTATGGCCCTTGAAATTGTCAAAATTGCTATAATTGAGCTTGTGAACACAAAAGAGGCTCCATTTACTAACTAATCTTCACCAAACTCAGATAGTAGTTAAATATTGATGAGAGCTCGGTTCCATTCGCAAACCAGCAAGATCCGCCCATGCAAGACTGGATTATGGCCCTTGAAATTGTCAAAATTGCTATAATACAGCTTGTGAACACAATAGAGCCTCCATTTACTATCCAATCTTCACCAAGCTTAGATAGTATTTAAATATTGATGAGAGCTCGATTCCTTTCGCAAACCAGCCAGATCCGCCTATGCAAGACTGGATTATGGCCCTTGAAATTGTCAAAATTGCTATAACACAGCTTGTGAACACAAAAGAGCCTCCATTTACTATCCGATCTTCACCATACATACATGCTCTGGATTGAAAATGACCAAAGAACCATACCAGTAGAGCATAGGCCCTCATGGGCCTCTTTGTTTTAAGTTCTTGTCTGATATTAAGGAAATGGAATAGGAATCTTACTTCAGTGATCCTCTACTTAATTTGTTCAAGCCGTATTGATTAGTTACAAAATCATAGCAACCTCGTGTCATCACAAAAGGGGTAAATTGAACTTTTAGCTACAAATGACAACTGACCTACCATTCCACTTGACCAATTTTAACGTTACTTCACAGGAATGTTCCTTTGATGGTCCTCTTTCAAAATTGTTCAAAGACTTGCATTCTGTGTAGAACTTTTGTATGCTGCGGTATCAGAAATTGAGAAAAATACCCAAACTTTAAAAACCTCCATCTCCATAATCCATTTGTCAGATTCCAAGATAATTTGGCAGAAATGTTCTTTGGGTGACTCTACAAAAACTGTTCAAGCCATATTGATTTCGTTGACAAACAGGGCAGCAAAGTGGCATAAGGAAAGGTGCAAAATGACAAAACTTTATAATTCCATTCTTATTAAAGTTTTTGTTAGATTTCAAGAAGCAAATGGCTTTTACTGATAAACTATTTCTTTAACTCGGTGACCACTCCTTGCAGTTTCATTTGAACTCCTGATCAAATTTTCACAGATATTTGCAGTTAAATATTTGCTTCAAATTAACTATCATTAAATTTTAGGTGATTGATTTAGGGCCATCTTGGCCCTCTTGTTAACTTGAGCATGTTGAAATTTGTTCAGACTAATTGTTTAGATGATATCTAATCTAAGTTCTAATAAAATGCATGTCCAGTCAAAAACTAGGTCACTTATCAACACTCTAGAGACAGCATTGTTTTATCATCACCTTGAAATGTTGTCAGAATGTTTTTCTTGATGATATATAGACAAAGATCCAATATAGGTCATGTCAGTTGAAAAACTAGGTCACTAGACCAAATTTAAAGAAAATCTTGTTAATACTCTGGAAGCTGAATCTGTAACTTAAGCATGTTATAGCTTTGTCCAAAACCAGTTTACTTTTATTAGCTTACATGACTGCAAATTAAATTATTTCCATTGGCTATGTGGTTGGCATAACTCAGGGGAGCAATCCAGGACCATCATGGCCCTCCTTGTTCTAAAAGTTGGCCAATTGACCTAGTTGTAAATCCCAGGCAATCCAGCTTCAAACTTGACTGATATTTAAAGGAGATGGATGTTATGATAATTTGATATAAAAGAGGGCCTCTAGAGTGTTTACAATAATTTTCTAAAATTTGACCTAGTGACCTAGTTTTTGACATCACATGACCAGCTTTGAACCTCACCCTGATTTGATTAAGATGAATGTCCTGGTCAATTTTATTAAAGATTGGGCATGCAAGAGACATCTATAGTCAATATTTTTTAAGTACACATAACTGGTATACCAATGTGTTTGTTTACAAATTAACTTGATATTTCAACTCATTTATTTTTACATAAGACATCTACCAGGAAAACCTTACTTAAGAATCTTATGATCTTGACACAGTCTGATCGTACTTTTCCAGTTCTACCTTAAAAAAAAACCTTTTCTGACTAAAACTTTTGCGAGAAATCACGAATTTCTGTGACTTCATGAAATATTGCATTGAAACTTTGCTAATATAATACATTTTCACTCTGGCTTGCAATTCCTCATAACAGTTGCCTTGTTTAACCTTTTCCACTTACAAAAAGTCTGCAGCAGACAACGTTTAAAAACTTTTTAGCAAAAATATTGAAACTATCTATAAATGAAAGGACAACATCAAATAGAGTTTAAAACGTCATGAGTTGTTTCTAACTTTGCCATAATATGTTCAAAAGACATACTCGACAGTGGAAACTTTGCACATTCCTTCTAGGTCTTTAAATATGCTCTTTTCCCATAACTGTGCTTTGATTTCCAATTTTGCAAAAAAAAATGCCCACTAACTTTAGAAAGGTATGATATTTTTGTTTACTTTCAATCTTTATATATCAGTTATGGTTTTTATGGCATTCTGATTTCTTTTTGGTAGGAAAGTAACTGACAAGATTTATGAAATGGAATATTACCTGAAGATACCTGCAGATACCACTGTGGTGTACAAATACTGTGTGGAGAAAATGCTAGATGAAAATCCACCAAAAAACATGTATATGTGGGAATATTACACTAAAGATGGCAAACAGGGTGTAGGAATAGATAGATCATTCCATATTCTTAACAAGTGGAAAAAACTAGGTAAACATTTGAATGAATTATTTTGTCTCCCCCATTACATGGGGGTGACATATTGTTTTTGCCCGTTCCGTCCGTCCTTCCGTCCGTCCTTCCATCCTTCCGTCTGTCACACTTGTTTCCGCTCAATAACTGAAGAACGCTTGGGTGTAGGAACTTCATACTTGGTATGCAGGTTGGTCATGACCAGTAGCTGACCCCTATTGATTTTGATAACAGAAGGTCAAAGGTCAAGGTCATGGTGACCTTGTGAGGTAAAAAATGGTTTCCGCTCAATAACTGAAGAACGCTTTGGCTGAGGAACTCCATACTTGATATGCAGGTTGGCCATGCCTAGTAGAAGACCCCTATTGATTTTGAGGTCAGTACGTCTAAGGTCAAGGTCACAGTGACCATGAGCTTGAAAGGTCACAGTGACAATGAGCTGATAAATAGTTTTTGCTTGGGCCCAGGAACTTCATACTTGATATGCAGGTTGGTCACCACCAGCAAATGACCCCTATTAATTTTAAGGTCACTAGGTCAAAGGTCAAGGTCACAGTGGTCAAGGTCACATCCGTCACACTTGTTTCCGCTCAATAACTGAAGAACGCTTGGGCATAGGATCTTCATACTTGGTATGCAGGTTGGTCATGACTAGTAGATAAGAACTATTGATTTTGATGTCAGAAGGTCAAAGGTCAAGGTCATGGTGACCTTGTGAGGTAAAAAATGGTTTCCGCTCAATAACTGAAGAACGCTTGGGCCGAGGAACTCCATACTTGGTATGCAGGTTGGCCATGCCCAGTAGAAGACCCTATTAATTTTGAGGTCAAAGTCAAGGTCACAGTGACCTTGAGCTGAAAGGTCACAGTGACAATGAGCTGAAACATTGTTTTTGCTTAATAACTGTAGAATGCTTTGGCCATGGAAGTTAATACTTGGTGTGCAGGTTGGTCACCACCAGTAGATGACCCCTATTGATTTTGAGGTCACTAGCTTAAAGGTCAAGGTCATGGTAACCTTCAGCTGAAAACTGGTTTCCTCTCAATAACTAAAGAATGCTTATGTTGAGGAACTTCATACCTGGTGTGCAGGTTGGTCCTAACCAGTAAATGACCTTTATTGAATTTGTTTGATTTTGAGGTCACAAGGTCAAATGTCGAAGGTCACGGTAACCTTCAGCTGAAAAATGTGTTTTACTCAATAACTCAAGAACGCTTATACTCAGGAACTTCATACTTGGTGTGCAGCTTGGTCCTAACCTGTAGATGACCCCTATTAATTTTTATTTCAGTAGGTCAAAGGTCAAGGTCGCAGTGACCTTTGGCTGAAAAATGGTTTCCGCTCAATAACTGAAGATTGCTTGGGCCCAGGAACTTCATACTTGGTGTGCAGGTTGGTCACCAGCAGCAAATGACCCCTATTGATTTTGAGGTCACTAGGTCAAAGACCAAGGTCATGGTAACCCTCAGCTGAAAAATGGTTTCCGCTCAATAACTGAGGATTGTCACTGTTGCTTCATCTCCAGTCCAAAACTAAAAAATTCATCTCCATCATTTCTTTTCCTCCCCTGCGACCACACAAATGGGGAGACAAGCGCTTTTTCAAAAAAGCAATCTCTAGTTTCCATAATTATGTTCTTCTTCAGGCTAAACATATGGGAACAACTGTGACAGGTTTGCTATTTGGCTACAAACACAGTTCTCCTTTGAAACCTTATGTAATGAAACCTCTTTGTCACAAGCAACCTCTCAATGCTAACTCTTGTAATCTGTGGTATCCATGTGAAATTCTGGTTGCCATAATAGCAGACAGTAAGTTCACCTTATTATATCTACTGAAAACATTTTAAAAAATCTTCAACTCGCCACCTTTTTGCAAAATTTTCAAATCATTTATAAGATGTACTCCTAGGGGGTACTCTACTAGATTTTTTCAAGCCAACTTGTTTTGTTAAAAGAAACAAACCTGTCTTGTTGGAAAATAATTGTAATACTTACCCTCAAGGGAAATTGATTGCAGATTTGTAGTACATTTTGTGAAATTCAATTAACTTTTAATGCCCCTGGAATCACCAATTGGGTGGGCATCTAGTTTTTGGCCTGTCTGTCTGTCTGTCTGTCTCTTTGTCTGTCTGTCGAAAAAAACTTTAACCTTGACCACTACTTTTGAACCATAACAGGTACGGCTACCATATTTCACATGTGTATTCCTTGTGACATGACCTTTCTGTCAGTACCAAAAATGTTGACCTTGCGACCTTGACCTTTGACCTAGATGTTGCCATTCGGGGGCATCAGTGTTTCACAAACACATCTTGTCTTCTCTTTTATTCTAAGCTCACCTGAGCATGAAGTACACATGATAAAAATCGCCATATATGATGATATAGTTATTGGATATATTTAAAACAATTATGGCAAAAGAAGAGATTGTTCATAACAATCAATTTCTCCTTTTCCCACAATGTTTTCAAATGTCATTTACTGCAGATTCCTCAAAATGGATCTTAATAAGGGAAATGGTTAAAGTTGATTACTATTATTTGTTGAATGAAATTATTTTTATGTTTTGATGTTCTTTAGATGTGTGGCATCAATTTGATGGATTTATAGAGAGAAAACCGAAAGGATGGTATGACCATATTAAAGATTGGGTTTATTGGAAAACAAAGTTAATAGGCCATGCAGAAAAATCTCTGCAAATATGCTGTCAGAATATTTTTCAAGAAGACAAAATGGATACACCAATTCAAGACAGTATTGAGATAATTTTTCATAGCCATTGGAAAGTCTACTGCCAAGATGCTAAGTGTTGGGGGAAAATTATTCAGAGAGAATTCAAAAAAGAGGTAAGATTTATCTTTGTATAAAGTCAAAGGGAATATATTTTTTAACCTACCCCTTGGGAGCTCAATATCTTAAAAATCCTTTCACTCACAGTCTTCAAACCTCATGGGATGATTGGTCTAATTGAGAAGACCGAAACTAAAACTGCAAGCTTTTATTAATTATTGCAGCAAGCTTGCAGGAAAAGCTTGCCGTAAGCACAGAATTGCGCAAGTTTATAACTGATCAAAAATGCTTGTGCAAGCTTGCAGTTTTTTAGGCTTGCAAGCTTGTGGTTCATTGAACTTGCAAAGCTTGTGCAAGCTTGCACAAACTTGTGATTCATTAAACAGGAAAGCTTGCAACAGTTTGTGCAAGCTTGCTCGAGCTTGCACTTACTAGTTGAATCACAAGTTAATAACAATTCTAGAATTTTCTTGAAACTCTTGAGAGATCTTGCCTAAAATTTAGCTCAGCCTGTGCGAAATAGTGACAATAATATCAAATGATAAATGTTTAATTTACAAAGATAATTATTTAATTTCGTAAATGGTTTTTAATAATAAATTGAAGCAAGTTTTGTTTCTAAACGTCTTGTTCCTCTTTCCTTGCCTCGGCTCAGGATTTCTTGCTTGATTCATTATGCAAGTGCATGCCAACAATAATGTACATAATAATAATAATAATAAAAAAAAAATCAAATTTTGCTATAACTCAAAATACTAATTTTACCCCTTTCCCAATTGCAGCCAACTTTTGAAAACATTGTGACAAAAGAATGAGCCATTTCGCTTTTTTCCATAATGTTTTAAAGGTTATGTGTTTTCAACTCTATTAAAATTTAAATAGTAAAATTTCATTTTTATAGATTTTTAATATTTTTGCTTAGACATTTGCAAAGTCATCTGCTGCAAATTTGTATTGTGTGGGAAAGGGTTAACTGAAAAAACCCTCAAATAAGTCATACTGTAAAAAATTCGATTTTATCCTGCACTATCAGAAAATGGATATGTCCGAGTACTAATTCCTAGTTGTCAGTGCAAGATTTCGATTTCCAGTTTAGAAAAACGTGTTTAAAGGTGGAAATATTGAATATTAAGAAAAGAATAACGTAAGATTATATTTGGAAAGTATTTTTCAACAGATAATCCGATCTATTAGCATTATAAACCAAAAACTACTATCACGATTTAAATATTATGCTCACTGATTTCCCCCAGAAAGACCGATGTAGGACGATCATGAAAATATATCTTTTGAAGATTGATAAAGCATAAATTTCATTAGAAAGATAATACTTATTGCAATAACAGTAGATTATAGTCTTAATGCATATTATTTTGAGGAATTTATTGAGTTAATCGGACTTTAAAACCGACTTGTCACTGTGTTGACAAAAAAAAAGGGCGAAATTCGCCTAACACATGTTTCGGACTAGAATTGCTATGTGTACGTCAATTTCTGGCCGATTTCAAAAATTTATATATTAAAATAAAGCTCGGATTATAGGGTTGAATATGCTATTAATTGGAAAGAAACATATCTCGTAGTTATGATGCTATCAACGCACGGACAAGTTCAAGGAATCACAGACCTTTCAAATTCTAAACAAACTGCATATTCTAATCTGATTGGATGTCAATGTGACCATTATAAACAAACGTTCGTAAGCGTGACCCAATTCAATATCACCCGTCCGTATTTGTAGCAAGTAAAACTCAAAAACTATAGAAGATATGAAAATAACAAAGATATTTTCTGGAAGTTTAAACATTGTTCTGTTGCAGTAGATAACAACTTTTTAATACGCTACACTTTTTGATAATATTTTATCCTTATGAATAATGTCAGTCTATCCATTTTTCGAACATTATTCAAAATACAAAGAAATTCCAGTTGTTCAATGTATTTCTAACTTTAGTTGAAATTTTAAGCTTTCAGAATATGTATGTTTTGTTTATGTGCCAAATGTGACTATACAGCAGTATCTTTAGATATGATTATAGGTCTTGGTGTATTTATAACCTTTACAGATGAAACAGTTGAGAAAGTATGTGTTTCACTAAGGCCAAATCTTGTAGAGAGTGATTAAACTAATTTATTTGTAATTAAGAGGGTCAAATTCATAGATCTGATCACGCACAAGGTGAATGACAGAATTAATAGAGATTATCAAGCATTGATTGATTTTTATTAACTTTTTTCATATATTGTTGACTTAGAATATTTCCATTATTTTCTGTCCAGACATGTAAGTGAAAGAATTTCTAAGTCCAAGACTGACTAACAAAAAGCTTGCACATGCTTGCGATTAACAAAGCTTGAGCAAGCTTGCAAATTCATCACCAGCTTGCATAATTTGACTTTGAAAATAATTGCATGCTTGCGCAAGCTTGCAACAAGCTTGCAGACATCTCAAAATTGTTCAAAGAAAAATAAATTCACTGCAGAACTCTGGTTTCCATGGTAACCATCAGCTGTACATATTTGTTTTATAAATTTTGCCAAGGGTTAAAATTGTTCCCTGCCCAAGGGTAACATGTTTTACAAAGAGATGGAAAGGGACAAACTTATTGTCTGCGATTATATATTTGATGGGTAGCATTGTCTAGAGGTCCTCGATGAAGATTATTCAAATTATGCTCTTGGGGACAAAATTGACTCTCCCCAGGTGTCATTTTACATATAGATATATAGGGAAATACTTTGAAAGTTGTCTTGTCTGAAACTGAAAGACTTAGAGCCTAGATATTTGGTGTATAATAATCTACCAATCTTGTTTTACATATAGATATATAGGGAAATACTTTGAAAGTTGTCTTGTCTGAAACTGAAAGACTTGGAGCCTAGATATTTGGTGTATAATAATCTACCAATCTTGTTTTACATATAGATATATAGGGAAATACTTTGAAAGTTGTCTTGTCTGAAACTGAAAGACTTAGAGCCTAGATATTTGGTGTATAATAATCTACCAATCTTGTTTAAATTATGCCTCTTGGGTCATAATTAGCCCCACCCAGGGGTCACCTGTTTTACATAAAGATATAAAGGGAAATCATTTCAAAATGTTCTTGTCGGAAAATTGAGCTTAGGTATTTGGTTTGTAGCATTCAGTATCTACTGGTCTTCTACCAAGATTGTTCAAATTATGTCCCTGGGGTCACCTGTATAGGGAAATACTTAAGAAATTATATTGTCTGAAACCGAATGGTCTAGATCTTAGATTTCTGGTTGGTAGCAATGTCTAGTGATCCTATATCAAGTTTGTTCAAATTATGCCCCTGGTGTCAAAATGGGCCTCCAGGGGTCACCTGTTTTGTGAGATATATAAGGAAATACTTTAAAAAATCTTCTTGTCTGAAACCAAAATGTTTAGAGCATAGATACATGTATAGCAATGTCTAGTGGTTCTCTACCAAGATTGTTCATATTATGCACATGGGATCAAAATTGGTACCACCCTGTAGGTCACCTGTTTTACATAAAGTTATTTATAGGGAAAAGCTTTGAAAAGCACCTTGTCTAAAAACGAAAGGTCTATCTAGAGCGTATATATTTTGTCTGTAGCAATGTCTAGTGGTTGTCTGCCAAGATTGTTCAAAATTGGCCCCACCCCAGGGACCACTTTTTAGCTCGCCAGTACGAAGTACAGGAGAGCTTATGTGTTACCCCCGGCGTCGGCACCGTCGGCGGAGTCGGCGTCGGCGGTGGCGTAGACACCTAGGTTTAAGGTTTGTGTTTAAGGTTTTCATTTGGGTTTTAAGGGTTTATACCTTTAGGAACCATTTGTCATCCATCTACGCACACCACTACACCCGTCCTGACCCTGGGTCAAGGTCAAGGTAATTTCTACTTGGTTCTACTTGGTTCAGTTACAAGGTTTAAGGTTTGCGTTTAACGTTTAACATATCACTCTGCATTCACTATTATGACATTGATTGCTTTCATATTTAGTTTATACATTTAGGAACTATTGGTCATCCATCTACGCACACCACTACACCCGTTCTGACCCTGGGTCAAGGTCAAGGTCATTTCTACTTGGTTCAGTTACAAGGTTTAAGGTTTGCGTTTAACGTTTAACATATCACTCTGCATTCACTATTATGACATTGATTGCTTTCATATTTAGTTTATTCATTTAGGAACTATTGGTCATCCATCTACGCACACCACTACACCCGTTCTGACCCTGGGTCAAGGTCATGGTCATTTCTACTTGGTTCAGTTACAAGGTTTAAGGTTTGCGTTTAACGTTTAACATATCACTCTGCATTCACTATTATGACATTGATTGCTTTCATATTTAGTTTATACATTTAGGAACTATTGGTCATCCATCTACGCACACCACTACACCCGTTCTGACCCTGGGTCAAGGTCAAGGTCATTTCTACTTGGTTCAGTTACAAGGTTTAAGGTTTGCGTTTAACGTTTAACATATCACTCTGCATTCACTATTATGACATTGATTGCTTTCATATTTAGTTTATACATTTAGGAACTATTGGTCCATCTACGCACCCCACTACACCCGTCCTGACCCTGGGTCAAGGTCAAGTTATATCAGAGTTATTGCCCCTTTTCTGTCAAAAAATCTAACTTTTTCGTCACGTTTTCAAATAACTTTTTTTCTACTCAAAGGATTAGATTGAAACTTCTGACAAATGTTTATATCAATGTGTGTGATTGGTTCACAAAAGGGGGATAATCCAAATAATTTTATATCAGAGTTATTGCCCCTTTTCTGTCAAAAAATTAAATTTTCAAATAACTTTTTTTCTACCCGAAGGATTGGATTGAAACTTCTGACAAATGTTACTTTTTTTTTTATTCGACGTCTGTCTGTCTATTTTTTTTTTTATCCGGCGTCTGTCTGTCTGTCTGTCCGTCACACTTTTTTCGTCACGTTTTCAAATAACTTTTGTTCTACTCAAAGGATTAGATTGAAACTTCTGACAAATGTTTTTATCAATGTGTGTGATTGGTTCACAAAAGGGCGATAATCCAAATAATTTTATATCAGAGTTATTGCCCCTTTTCTGTCAAAAATTTAAATTTTCAAATAACTTTTTTTCTACTCAAAGGATTGGATTGAAACTTCTGACAAATGTTTATATCAATGTGTATGATGGGTTCACAAAAAGGGGGATAATCCAAATATTTTTATATCAGAGTTATTGGCCCTTTTCTGTCAAAAATTTAATCTACTCAAAGGATTGGATTGAAACTTCTGACAAATGTTTATATCAATGTGTATGATGGGTTCACAAAAGGGGGATAATCCAAATATTTTTGTATCAGAGTTATTGCCCCTTTTCTGTCAAATATTCAAATTACTTTTTTTCTGCTCAAAGGATTGGATTGAAACTTCTGACAAATGTTTATATCAATTTTTGTGATGGGTTCACAAAAGGGGGATAATCCAAATATTTTTTATATCAGAGTTATTGCCCCTTTTCTATCAAAAATTAAAATTTTCTGACAAGGCGCCGGCAGGTGACACACGTGCTCCGGGGAGCACTCCATTCTAGTTGAACTTAGAATTTTTGTCAAAAGTATTGAAAAGGTGTATTATCTTGCAATAGGTGATACTGTGCGACTTTACCTAATACTTTAACTGTTCTGAAGTAGGCCCTGATATACGATGGCCCTGATAGGCGAGCTATATTGTCCTCCGACAACTCTTGTTTACATAGAATAATACAGGGAACAACATCTTGTCTGTCACGGAAAGGCCTAGAGCCTATATATATTATAAGCCTGGGGTCAAAATTTGTCCTGCCCCGATGTGTCACCTGTATTTAGTTCACCCAAGTACAAAGGGCTCAAGCAGAGCTTATGTGATCACTCACTGTCCATCTGCATCGTCGTCTCTGTCGGTCTGTTTACATTTTCCTACCAATGACTTCTACTCCAAAACCAATGAATCAGAGTAAAATAATTTCATGTTTCTTGGTCCTTTTTTCAAAGTTGTTCAAAGAATTCAATTACATGCAGAACTTTGGTTGCTGTGTGAACAGAAAAGGGGAAAAATGCCAAAACTGTACAGGCCGGATTTGAAAACTATTTTGCCCAAATGTTCCTTTGGTGAACCTCAAAGATTATTCATATTCTTCAGATCTGTTGAAAAACATGGCCCCCAGCTACATGTGTATAGTAAAAACTTAAAAAATCTCTTCTTGTCCAAAAGTACTGGCACAAATATTCCTTGGGTTACCCTCTTTCAAGATTGTTCAAATTGAAATTGGTTTCTGCTGAATATCTTTGCCTATGTGAGCAGATGACCCTTTGCTTGAACAATAGGGAGACCTGTGCTTTTTAGCTCACTTAAGCACTAATTGTAGGGTGAGCTTTTTTGATTGATCATTGTCTGTCTGTTCACATTTTCCTACAAACAAATTCTCATTCTAATCCAATGAACTAAATTCAAAATAATTTCACAGGAATGTTCCTTATGTGGTAACTTTTCAAAGTAGTTCAAAGAATTTAATTCCATTCATAATTTTGGTTGGTGCGGCATGAGGCATCAAAAAAGGGGGAAAATGGCCAATTTTTGAAAATCTTCTTGTCTGATTTGAAAATTATTTTGCAGAATTGTTGTCACCCAAAGTATTCCGATCCGTTGAAAAACATGGCTGTCAAGGGGGTGGAGCTTGTTTCCTTAAATCTGTATAGTGAAAACCTACAACATTGTCCAAATGTACTGGCCCAATTTTCAATTGATTCGGCACAAAAATTGATTCGTTGATAAACACAGCAGCCAGGCTTTTTTTCATTGTATGAATATATAGTGAAACTTTAATGTTCCTTGGTTGACCAGCTACAATGACTGTTCAAATTATTCTGATCTATTGATAATCATGGCCATCAGATGGTGGGCTCGTTTTCCTTATATTTTTTTAGTAAGATTATTGAAAACTGTTAGATTACATTTAGTATTGACAATATTTGTCAGGGAAACTTATAGTCCAGCAATTTCTCTGCATGCCAGTACCTGTTTGTTTGTCTATTCATGTAATCATCATCTCCTGGATTTTTATCTATAACTCAACTGCAATTGAAATTGTCTGGAAAGCTGTAGTACCAAGAGAAGATGTTTACCAACTTGTTCTGATCCCACATTTTATGTAAACACCATTAATTTGGTCAGAGCATATTGTGTTTACCAGCTGGTACTACCATTTTTTCGAAGTTGGCAGCCTGCCAATTGCTGTTAGCACCAAACAACGCATTTTAGGTTGAGACTGCGCGAGAAAAATAGTTCATCATGGATTCAACAAAACTGCATTTAAAAGGTTAGGATCTCCCCCATAAATATCATTTTAATGTTGTTGGAACATCAGTGAAAAACTTAAGGCGTGAGTACTCCAATATAAGTTTAAGAAATGCTTTAGAAATTAATGCGCCGAGAGGTCAAATACGGACGCTTGTTAACATTATTAACATTTGCGAAGAGGAACGGAAAAAGAGAAATAAGTCACATGAAATATACAGTGGCAGATTAACCGGGGGTGTAGGGCCCGTGTGTCGAAAAATTAATGGTAAACAAAGAAAAAGCGTGGCAAATGTAGTGGCGGATTTAGCGAGGGCCTGTCCCTGACTCCCCCACCCCACGACACCCCCGACCCGGTCGGGCATCATACATATCTGGCGAGCGCTGGACCAAATTCGTCGCTCAGAGCCCGGCCGGACATCGGGCAGACACTGAACAGGGAAAGGCGGCGTCTGGCCGACCATCCAATGTGTCTCGCAGGTTATAAAAGTCGGGTCATCGCATCGTTAAACAGATTCCAGTCGCGCTCTTCATAGAAGGTAGCAATTTAACACATAGTTTATCTCAAAAGTGTCAGAGTAACAGTACTTCAAGATGCCCTATAAAAGAAGGGAGGACTGAAGGAGAAGGAGAGGGCAGTACCCACAAGAGAGGGAGAGTGGCAGTAAAGGGAATGAGACCTCTCCTCTTCAGCCACCAATGCACCAATATCTAAGTTGTAGAGGTAGCGTGAAAACGCGAACCTCTCCCTCAGTCGTGCTGTGCAGGTGCCTGCAAGTGCTGTAGAGGTATCAATGGCATTTTCGTTAGAATGCTTGTCTTAATGATATCTAGGTCAAGTTCAAATATGGGTCATATTGGGTCAGAAACTAGATCACTAGGCCAAATTGAAGGGAAATCTTGTTAACATAATGGAGGCTGCATTTTTAACTTAAGCATGTTGAAACTGTATCAGAATGTTTGACTTGATGATATGTAGGCCAAGTTTGAATATTGGTCATGTCTGTTGAGACACTAGGCCAAATGAAGGAAAATCTTGATAACACTGGATGTTGCATTTTGAATCTTTATCAGAATAATTGTCTTGATGAGTTTTGCATATTTCAAACACTTTCTCCCAGTCTAGTACATGGTTTAGAGAACTATTTCAACTTGATGGAATGTGATTTAACATTGACATATTTCTCAATATAATAATGCAGAAACTTAATATTCAATATTCAATTTTTAACTCAGCTTGCACTCAGGTGAGCGTTATAGTGCCAACAAGGTCCTTCTGTTTTTAAATTGGCAGTTTAATAAAATTTACTATTTTTGACATGATCTTTCAACTTGTTGACAATAAATAAATAAACATAAGCTGCAATTGTTATTTCCTTTCACATTTCCCCTACTTCTCCACCCAGGCCGTCAGCACTGCAGTGCTTTGATTTACATTTGCAGCCCATTCTAGGAAAATTCATGATTCTTAGCTCTAGAGGATGTCATGGCGAACTGTCTGTTGTGTGTGATTGCATGCATGCTTCAACATTTTGCTTCAAACAACTTCTCCTCCCAAACCACTCGGCCAATTGGTATGAAACTTCATAGGAAGCATCCTCTCAATGACCTCTCCTAAATTGCTTCAATTTAATTGGATTCATGCAAAATTCTGGTTTCCATGGCAACCAAAATATATTTTTTTAAAATTCTTCTCCAAACTATTTTGTACAAATGTTCCTTGGATGACCCTCTATTAGATTCATTCAAGCGTTATTATGTCTCCTCCCTCCGGAGGAGACATATTGCTTTTGCCTGCGCCGTCTGTCTGTCTGTACGTCCACATTTCTTGTCTGGCCTTTATCTCACAACCCCTTGGCCACATTTCTATGAAACTTCACAGGAGTCATCGGTACAACTTCTAGTTGCGCATATTACGAGGGCATTTAATTTGACCTACATTTGGATGAGTTATTGCCCTTTTTTAAAATTGCCATTTCATTCTTGTCCGGCCTTCATCTCACAACCCCTTTGCCACATTTCTATGAAACTTCACAGGAGTCATCGGTACAACGTCTAGTTGCGCATATTACGAGGGCGTTTAATTTGACCTACTTTTGGATGAGTTATTGCCCTTTTTAGCTCACCTGAGCTTTGCTCAAGGTGAGTTATTGTGATCGCCTTTTGTCCGTCGTCCGTCGTGCGTCGTGCGTTGTGCGTCAACTTCTTCTGCTCAGTAACCAGTGGGTCAATTTGGATGAAACTTCACAGAAAGCATCCTCTCAATGACCTCACCAGAATTCCTTCAAATTTTTGGGATCCATGCAAAATTCTGGTTTCCATGGCAACGAAACCGAAAAAACTTCAAAATTCTTCTTCTCCCGAATTGGTTGGCAGATTTTCAAATAATTTTGTAGAAATGTTCCTTGGATGACCCTCTATCAGATTCCTTCAAGCCATGTTGATTGGTTGAAAAACATGGCCGCCAGGGGGGGCGGGGCTATTTTACCTTATATGGCTATAGTGAAAACTTAAAAAATCTTCTCCTCCGAAAGTGTAAGGCCGATTTTCAAATAATTTTGTAGAAATGTTCCTTGGGTGACCCTCTATCAGATTCCTTCAAGCCATGTTGATTGGTCGAAAAACATGGCCGCCAGGGGGGGCGGGGCTATTTTGCCTTATATGGCTATAGTGCAAACTTAAAAAATCTTCTCCTCCAAAAGTGTCAGGCCGATTTTCAAATAATTTTGTAGAAATGTTCCTTGGGTGATCCTCTATCAGATTCCTTCAAGCCATGTTGATTGGTCAAAAAACATGGCCGCCAGGGGGCGGGGTTATTTTGCCTTTTATGGCTATAATGAAAACTTAAAAAATCTTCTCCTCCATAAGTGTCAGGCCGATTTTGAAATAATTTTGTAGAAATGTTCCTTGGGTGACCCTCTATCAGATTCCTTCAAGCAATGTTGATTGGTCGAAAAACATGGCCGCCAGGGGGCGGGGGCTATTTTGCCTTATATGGCCAAAGTATAAACTTAAAAAATCTTCAACATCTTCTCCTCAGTAACCAGTGGGTCAATTGGGATGAAACTTCACAGAAAGCATCCTCATAATGACCTCACCAGAATTTCTTCAAATTTTTTGGGATCCATGCAGAATTCTTGTTTCCATGGCAACGAAACGAAAAAAACTTCAAAATTCTTCTTCTCCCAAACTGGTTGGCAGATTTTCAAATTATTTTGTAGAAATGTTCCTTGGATGACCCTCTACCAGATTCCTTCAAGCCAACATGGCTTGAAGGAATCTGGTAGAGGGTCATCCAAGGAACATTTCTACAAAATAATTTGAAAATCTGCCAACCAGTTTGGGAGAAGAAGAATTTTGAAGTTTTTTTGGTCAAAAAACACGGCCGCCAGGGGGGCGGGGCTATTTTGGCTTATATGGCTATAGTGAAAACTTAAAAAATCTTCTCCTCCGAAAGTGTCAGGCTTATTTTCAAATGATTTTGTAGAAATGTTTCTTGGGTGACCCTCTATCAGATTCCTTGAAGCCATGTTGATTGGTCGAAAAACATGGCCGCCAGGGGGGGGCGGGGCTATTTTGCCTTATATGGCTATAGTGCAAACTTAAAAAATCTTCTTCTCCAAAAGTGTCGGCCGATTTTCAAATAATTTTGTAGAAATGTTCCTTGGATGACCCACTTTCAGATTCCTTCAAGCCATGTTGATTTGTCAAAAAACATGGCCGCCAGTAGGCAGGGCTATTTTGCATTATATGGATATAGTGAAAACTTAAAAAATCTTCTCCTCCAAAAGTATCTGGCCGATTTTCAAATAATTTTGTAGAAATGTTCCTAGGGTGACCCTCTATCAGATTCCTTCAAGCCAAGTTGATTGGTCGGAAACTGGCTGCCAGGGGGCATGGCTTATATAGCTAAAGTGAAAAAAAAATAATAATCAGGTGAGCGATTCAAGGGCCATCATGGCCCTCTTGTTTAAAATTGCCATTTCATTCTTGTCCGGCCTTCATCTCACAACCCCTTTGCCACATTTCTATGAAACTTCACAGGAGTCATCGGTACAACGTATAGTTGCGCATATTACGAGGGCGTTTAATTTGACCTACTTTTGGATGAGTTATTGCCCTTTTTAGCTCATCTGAGCTTTGCTCAAGGTGAGTTATTGTGATCGCCTTTTGTCCGTCGTCCATCGTGCGTCGTCCGTCGTGCGTCGTGCGTCAACTTCTTCTCCTCAGTAACCAGTGGGTCAATTGGGATGAAACTTCACAGAAAGCATCCTCTCAATGACCTCACCAGAATTCCTTCAAATTTTTGGGATCCATGCAAAATTCTGGTTTCCATGGCAACGAAACCGAAAAAACTTCAAAATTCTTCTTCTCCCGAATTGGTTGGCAGATTTTCAAATAATTTTGTAGAAATGTTCCTTGGATGACCCTCTATCAGATTCCTTCAAGCCGTGTTGATTGGTCGAAAAACATGGCCGCCAGGGGGGGGGGGGGGGGGGGGCGGGGCTATTTTGCCTTATATGGCTATAGTGCAAACTTAAAAAATCTTTTCCTCCGAAAGTGTAAGGCCGATTTTCAAATTATTTTGTAGAAATGTTCCTTGGGTGATCCTCTATCAGATTCCTTCAAGCCATGTTGATTGGTCAAAAAACATGGCCGCCAGGGGGCGGGGCTATTTTGCCTTTTATGGCTATAATGAAAACTTAAAAAATCTTCTCCTCCATAAGTGTCAGGCCGATTTTCAAATAATTTTGTAGAAATGTTCCTTTGGTGACCATCTATCAGATTCCTTCAAGCAATGTTGATTGGTCGAAAAAAAAGGCCGCCAGGGGGCGGGGGCTATTTTGCCTTATATGGCCAAAGTGAAAACTTATAAAATCTTCAACATCTTCTCCTCAGTAAACAGTGGGTCAATTGGGATGAAACTTCACAGAAAGCATCCTCTTAATGACCTCACCAGAATTCCTTCAAATTTTAGGGATCCATGCAGAATTCTGGTTTCCATGGCAACGAAACGAAAAAAACTTCAAAATTCTTCTTCTCCCAAACTGGTTGGCAGATTTTCAAATAATTTTGTAGAAATGTTCCTTGGATGACCCTCTACCAGATTCCTTTAAGCCATGTTGATTGGTCAAAAAACACGGCCGCCAGGGGGGCGGGGCTATTTTGCCTTATTGGTTATAGTGAAAACTTAAAAAATCTTCTCCTCCGAAAGTGTCAGGCTGATTTTCAAATGATTTTGTAGAAATGTTCCTTGGGTGACCCTCTATCAGATTCCTTCAAGCCATGTTGATTGGTCGAAAAACATGGCCGCCAGGGGGGGGCGGGGCTATTTTGCCTTATATGGCTATAGTGCAAACTTAAAAAATCTTCTTCTCCAAAAGTGTCGGCGAGGCTTATATAGCTAAAGTGAAAAAAAAAAAAAAATCAGGTGAGCGATTCAAGGGCCATCATGGCCCTCTTGTTTTAAAATTGCCATTTCATTCTTGTCCGGCCTTCATCTCACAACCCCTTTGCCACATTTCTATGAAACTTCACAGGAGTCATCGGTACAATGTCTTGTTGCGCATATTACGAGGGCGTTTAATTTGACCTACTTTTGGATGAGTTATTGCCCTTTTTAGCTCACCTATGCGCGAAGTGCAAGGTGAGCTATTGTGATCACATTTTGTCCGGCGTCCGTCCGTCGTGCGTCGTCCGTCGTCCGTCGTCCGTCGTCAGTCGTCCGTCGTCCATCGTCAACATTTGAGCTTGTTAACACTCTATGGGCTACATTTTGCATCCAATCTTCATGAAAGTTTATCAGAACGTTCATCTCCATAAAATCTTGGACAAGTTCGAAACTGGGCCATATGAGGTCAAAAACTAGGTCACTAGGTCGAATTGAAGGGAAATCTTGTTAACCCTCTTGAGGCCACATTTTCAACTTTAGCATGTTGAAACTTTATCAGAATGTTTGTCTTGATGATATGTAGGTCAAGTTCGAACATGGGTCACGTCAGGTCAAAAAGAAGGTCACTAGGTCAAATTGAAGGAAAATCTTGTTAACACTCCAGAGGCCGCAATTTTTGCTTCAGCAGTTTGAAATTTTGTCAGAATGTTTGTCTTAAAAATATCTAGGTCAAGTTCGAATATGGGTTATGCCGGGTCAAAAACTAGGTCACTAGGCCAAATTGAAGGAAAATCTAGTTATCACTTTGGATGATCCATGTTTTGCTTTAGCAGCTTGAAATTTTGTCAGAATGTTTGTCTTAAAGATATCTAGGTCAAGTTCAAATATGGGTCATATTGGATCAGAAACTAGGTCATTAGGCCAAATTGAGGGAAAATCTTGTTAACTCTGTAGAAGCAACATGTTTTGCTTCAGCGGCTTGAAATTTGTTCAGAATGTTGAGCTGAATGATATCTAGGCCAAGTTCGAATATGGGTCATGCCGGGTCAAAAACTAGGTCACTAGGTCAAATTGAAGGAAAATCTTGTGAACACTTTGGATGCCACATTCTTTGCTTCAGCAGCTTGAAATTTGGTCAGAATGTTTGTCTAAATGATATCTAGGCCAAGTTCGGATATGGGTCATGCCGAGTTAAAAACTAGGTCACTAAGCCAAATTGAAAGGTAATCTTGTTAACACTCTGGATACTGCATTTTTAATTTCAGCATGATGAAACTTAATTAGAATGTTTTTCTTGATAATATGTAGGCCAAGTTTGAATATGGGTCATGCTGAGTCAAAAACTAGGTCACTAGACCAAATTGAAGGACAATCTTGTGAACACTTTGGATGCCATATTTTTTGCTTCAGCAGCTTGGAATTTGGTCAGAATGTTTTGAGCAAGTTGAAACTTTGTCAGAATGTTGTCTTGATGATATCTAGTCCATGTTGGAATATGGGTCATATCAGGTAAAAAAATATAGATCACTAGACCAAATGAAGGAAAAGATTGTTAACACTGTAGAGGTTGCATTCAGAATAATTGTCTTGATGTGTTTTGCATTGCAGTACATTGTATAATTAAGGTGAGCGATCCAGGGCCATCATGGCCCTCTTGTTTAAAATAAATCACTAACTGACAAAAAACAGTCAGCCAGACAAATACCCCTTGGGGGAGACATACGTTTTTCCCAAAAACAACCTCTAGTTAATTGGTTGAAAAACAGGGCCACCAAAAGGGCGGGGCTGTTTTCACTATTTGGCTAAAGTGAAAACTTAAAAAGTCTTCTCCGACAAAAGTTTTGGGGCGATTTTCAAATAATTTTGTAAAATGTTCCTTGCGTGACCCTCTTAACAGATTCCTTCAAGCCATGTAAATTGGTTGAAAAACGTGGCTTCTTTGCATTATATGGCTAAAGTGAAAACTTAAAAAATCTTCTCCTCCTAAAGTGTCAGAACGATTTTTAAATAATTTTTAGCTCACCTATGCACGAAGTGCAAGGTGAGCTATTGTGATCACATTTAGTCTGGCGTCCATCCGTCGTGCGTCGTCAACATTTCATCTTGTTAACACTCTACAGGCTACATTTTGCATCCAATCTTCATGAAAGTGTATCAGAACATTCATCTCCATCAAATCTTATACAAGTTCGAAACTGGGCCATATGAGGTCAAAACCAGGTCACTAGGTCAAATTGAAGCGATATCTTGTTAACACTCTGGAGGCCACATTTTCAACTTGAGCATGTTGAAACTTTATCAGAATGTTTGTCTTGATGATATGTAGGTCAAGTTCGAACATGGGTCATGTCGGGTCAAAAAGTAGGTAACTAGGTCAAATTGAAGGAAAATCTTGTTAACACTCCAGAGGCCGCAATTTTTGCTTCAGCAGTTTGAAATTTTGTCAGAAAGTTTGTCTTAAAGATATTTAGATCAAGTTCGAATATAGGTCATATTGGGTCAGAAACTAGGTCACTAGGCCAAATTGAAGGGTAATCTTGTTAACACTGTAGAGGCCACATTTTCAACTTGAGCATGTTGAAATTTTGTCAGAATGTTTGTCTTAAAGATATCTAGGTCAAGTTTAAATATGGGTCATATTGCGTCAGAAAGTAGGTCACTAGGCCAAATTTAGGGAAAATCTTGTTAACTCTGTAGAAGCCGCATGTTTTGCTATAGCAGCTTGAAATTTGGTCAGAATGTTGAGCTAAATGAAATCTAGGCCAAGTTCGAATATGGTCAACTAGGCCAAATTGAAGGAAAATCTTGTTAACACTTTGGATGCCACATTTTTTGATATTATATCTAGGTCATGTTCGAATATGGGTCATATTGGGTCAGAAACAAGGTCAATAAAGGAAAATATTGTTCAAACTCCGGAGGCCGCATTTTTACTTTGAGCAAGTTGAAAATTTGTCAGAATGTTGTCTTGATGATATCTAGTCCATATTGGAATATGGGTCATATCAGGTAAAAAATATAGATCACTAGGCCAAATGAAGGAAAATCTTGTTAACACTGTGGAGGTTGCATTCAGAATAATTGTCTTGATGTGTTTTGCATTGCAGTACATTGTATAATTAAGGTGAGCGATCCAGGGCCATCATGGCCCTCTTGTTTAGAAATGTTCCTAGGGTGACCATCTATCAGATTCCTTCAAGCCATGTTGATTGGTCAAAACCTATGGCCGCAAGGGGGCAGCGCTATTTTGCATTATATGGCTATAGTGAAAAGTTAATAAATCCTCTCCTCCGAAAGTGCCAGGCTGATTTTCAAATAATTTTGTAGAAATGTTCCTTGGGTGACCCTCTATTAGATTCCTTCAAGCCATGTTGACTGTTTGAATAACTTGGCCACCAGGGGGCAGGGCTGTTTTACTTTATATGACTTTAGTGAAAAAATCTTCTCTGAGGAAAGTTATCTGGACGATTTTCAAATAATTTTGTACAAATATTCCTTGGGTGACTCTATCATATTCCACAAAGCCATGTTGATTGGTCTTTAAATATGGCTGCCAGTGGGCAGGGCTGTTAGCCTTAAATTAGTTTTAGTGAAAACATTAAAAATCTTCTCCTGCCAAACTGTTTGGCCGATTTTCAAATAATTTTGCAGAAATGTTCTTTGGGTGACACTCTACGAGAATCCTTCAAGCCACTCTGATTGGTAAATGGCCACTAGTGGGCAGGGCTGTTTGGAGATTTAAATTTTGCCTAATTGCAGTGGAGCGAAACTGGCCCTCTTGGTCCTCTTTTACATTGTTTAACCAGATTTTCAACATCAGGCTGCAACCAGCTGAGTAGTTAATATTTTGTTGCCATTTGGTGGATTTGTTGGCCGTCATCAGATATTAGCTTCAGAGGTATAACTTTGCTAACTCAACTAGTTTTAAGACAATTTCATAGGAAGGTAGCTTGGGTAAAAAGAAAGCCTTAATTCGTTAAGGATGCAAATTGGCTCTAGGTTAAGGTCATTTTTAGCTCACCTGAGCTTTGCTCAAGGTGAGTTATTGTGATTGCCTTTTGTCCGGCGCCCGTCGTGTGTCGCGCGTCAACTTCTTCTCCTCAGTAACCAGTGGGTCAATTGGGATGAAACTTCACAGAAAATATCCTCTCAATGACCTCAACAGATTTCCTTCAAATTTTTGGGATCCATGCAGAATTCTGGTTTCCATGGCAACGAAATGAAAAAAACTTCAAAATTCTTTTTCTCCCAAACTGGTTGGCAGATTTTCAAATAATTTTGTGAAAATGTTCCTTGGATGACCCGCTATCAGATTCCTTCAAGCCATGTTGATTGGTCGAAAAACTTGGCCACCAGGGGGGGCGGGGCTATTTTGCCTTATATGGCTATAGTGAAAACTTAAAAAATCTTCTCCTCCGAAAGTGTTAGGCTGATTTTCAAATAATTTTGTAGAAATGTTCTTTGGATGACCCTCTATCAGATTCCTTCAAGCCATGTTGATTGGTCTTAAAACATGGCTGCCAGGGGGCAGGGCTTATATAGCTAAAATGAAAAAAAAAAAAAAAAATCAGGTGAGCGATCCAGGGCCATCATGGCCCTCTTGTTAAACAAATAAATCGCCTCTGTAATGGTAAGGGTTGAAAAACTCCTTTATGCTTTGTACACTGATTAATGTGTTAGATGCATAATCCGTTTTGTTATATGCAGACTTAATTATATTATGTATACTGATCATTGTGTCTTGTGAATTCTCCATTTCGTTATTAGTATACCTCATTATATTATGTATACTAATCGTTGTGTCTTGTGGATTTTCTAGTTTGTTATGAATAAACCTCATTATGTCTGTACCTATTGTTGTGTCATGTGCCTTCCCCATTAAGGTATGTGCATACTTCATTATATTATATGCACTTATCTTGAAGTGATGTGTGCTCGTTGATGTGTTATGTGCATTATACGTTCTAATATGTACACACGTCATTATGTGATGTGTACCGGTCAATATGTCTTGTGTATTCTTCATTTTGTTATGTGCATACTTGACAATTAGTTTTATATCAACACCCTATACCAATCCTCATTAAATTTCATCAGAACAATCATCACAATCAAATCTGGCTACAGCTGTAAACTGGTCATGTTGGGTCAAAAGTAAAGTCATGAGGTCAAAATTTAGATAAACTTTGTGAACACTTTAGGTCCTTTGGTCAAACTGAACACTGTAAAGCCACACCACATAGTCCACAATTTTTTAAATAGATTTGTTTTCAATGGATAACAAGAGAAAGTTGATGCAAGGCATCAATGTCGCCGGAAAAGACTGCATTGATTTATTTATGTATTCTTGACTTTCCTTAGTCTATTCAAACATTAGGAACGTACTAATGAAAACATTTGCTTATAAATTTTATATACATACCTATACATTAGGGTATCTATAAAAAATTAACGAAATGTGTACACATTTATCTGGCTTAAATTTAATTTTGCTGTTGTTACTTATTTAAATAATAGTATTCATTCATATAATTTCAATGTTTGTCAATCTTATTCGAATCACAAGGTAAATATCCTGGTATTGCTTTAAAGGGAGGTAATTTGAAGAAAACAAAAGTCTTCCAAAGGAGAAATATATCAGCTTTACCGTCTACAGTTTAAATTGTTCTATTGTTTGTGGATTTAAAAATGTTATTTTTTTCTTATTTCTACATGTACAACGAAATATTGCGGCTTCTCTTTGACGCTTTGCGTCAAACATTCGTCTTGTACTTGTCTAAAATAAAATAATATCACTCGCTTTTTCATATCGAAATGCGCATGCGCGAAAATCGATGTTAAAGGTCGCGAAACTACACAACAGAATAGGGTCTATATTTAGCTTAGAAACAGTTCCTACTTGAGATATTCATGGATTAACATTATTAAATGAATTCTACACAAATGAAGACATCTCTTTGAACATGAAAACAACATTTAGTAAGTTAAAATTGCTATTAAAAGGAGAATCCGAAATTGACCTCAATGATGACACATAAGAGTCTGCATTAGGGGGTGTTGGTTCACGTCTTGAAGGGACCACTTTTGTCTTCGTAAATAAGACAAAAAACTTAAATGCGAGTGAAATAAAAAAAACTGCAAACATTAAAAAATCGGAATATTTATTTCATTTTAGATGTGTCATTTATTAGTGTTCGTAAACAACCACAATTGTAATATGTTCAAATCATCTAGATTTGTTTCTTTCTAATAATAAGCCGCCCTCCCATGTGATTTCCGAAAAGCTATTAAAAATAGAAGTCGCGGGCTTCTGCCCGGCGACTAATAACAGGATTGTTGATCCTTGATTTAGACAGCATCCAGTGTTTCACGGTTTAGTTCTTCTGGTTAAGGGCCAGAAAAGATTTTCACCAGGGATAGTGATAGTGCAGTTGCCTAAAGGAATATTTTGTTTTGCAGTTTGGCGGACATTTGATTTCAACATTGATTGACTTGATAGCCGAGTCTGAAAATAAGGCAGGACAATTAGAACAAAAGATAACTCTGGCCTTATCTGCTGTTTATGCAGTAAAGAATTTAGAAATTGAAATTATAGACCGAAACAAGACAAAGAAGTTGTGTAAAGCTCTTCTAATGGACAAAAAATCAGAACAGACATTAGAATTACAAGTAGCAGAAAAATTATTTCCAGGGGAGAAAAAGTGAGTAAAACATTTTACAAACAAAAACTGTATTAAAAGATTTAAGAAATAATTATGTCTCCTCGATACATGGGGGTGACATATTGTTTTTGCCTGTTCCGTCCTTCCCTCCGTCCTTCCGTCTGTCACACTTGTTTCCGCTCAATAACTGAAGAACACTTGGGCGTAGGAACTTCATACTTTGTATGCAGGTTGGTCATTACCAGTAGCTGACCCCTATTGATTTTGATGTCAGAAGGTCAAAGGTCAAGGTCAAAGTGACCTTGTGAGGTAAAAAATGGTTTCCGCTCAATAACTGAAGAACGCTTGGGCCAAGGAACTCCATACTTGGTATGCAGGCTGGCCGTGACCAGTAGAAAACCTTTATTGATTTTGAGGTCAGTACGTTTAAAGTCAAGGTCACAGTGTACTTGAGTTGAAAGGTCACAGGGACAATGAGCTGAAAAAATGTTTTTGCTTGGGCCCAGGAACTTCATACTTGGTGTGCAGGTTGGTCTCCACCAGCAAATGACCCCTATTAATTTTGAAGTCACTAGGTCAAAGGTCAAGGTCACAGTGGTCAAGGTCATGTCCGTCACACTTGTCTCTGCTCAATAACTGAAGAATGATTGGGCATAGGAACTTCATACTTGGTATGCAGGTTGGTTATGACCAGTAGATGACCCCTATTGATTTTGATGTCAGAAGGTCAAAGGTCAAGGTCATGGTGATCTTGTGAGGTAAAAAATGTTTTCCGCTCAATAACTGAAGAACGCTTGGGCCGAGGAACTCCATACTTGGTATGCAGGTTTGCCGTGCCTAGTTGAAGACCCCTTTTTGTTATTGATTGATTTTGATGTCAAAGTCAAGGTCACAATGACCTTGAGCTGAAAGGTCACAGTGACATTGAGCTGAAAAATTGTTATTTCCAGGGGAGAAAAAGTGAGTAAAACATTTTACAAACAAAGACTATTAAAAGATTTAAGAAATAATTATGTCTCCCCATACATGGGGGTGACATATTGTTTTTGCCCGTGCCGTCCTTCCGTCCTTCTTTCCATCTGTCACACTTGTTTCCGCTCAATAACTGAAGAACACATGGGCGTAGGAACTTCATACTTTGTATGCAGGTTGGTCATTACCAGTAGCTGACCCCTATTGATATTGATGTCAGAAGGTCAAAGGTCAAGGTCATAGTGACCTTGTGAGGTAAAAAATGGTTTCCGCTCAATAACTGAAGAACGCTTGGGCCAAGAAACTCCATACTTGGTATGCAGGTTGGCCGTGACCAGTAGAAGACCCCTATTGATTTTAAGGTCAATACGTCTAAAGTCAAGGTCACAGTGACCTTGTGCTGAAAGGTCACAGGGACAATGAGCTGAAAAAATGTTTTTGCTTAGGCCCAAGAACTTCATACTTGGTGGGCAAGTTGGTCTCCACCAGCAAATGACCCCTATTAATTTTGAGGGCACTAGGTCAAAGGTCAAGGTCATGTCCATCACACTTGTTCAATAACTGAAGAACGATTGGACGTAGGAACTTCATACTTGGTATGCAGGTTGGTCATGACCAGTAGATGACCCCTATTGATTTTGATGTCAGAAGGTCAAAGGTCAAAGTCATAGTGATCTTGTGAGGTAAATAAAAAATGTTTTTTGCTCAATAACTGAAGAACGCTTGGGCCGAGGAACTCCATACTTGGTATGCAGGTTTGCCGTGCCCAGTAAAAGACCCCTATTTGTTATTGTTTGATTTTGATGTCAAAGTCAAGGTCACAGTGACCTTGAGCTGAAAGGTCACAGTGACAATGAGCTGAAAGGTCACAGTGACAATGAGCTGAAAGGTCACAGTGACAATGAGCTGAAAAATTGTTTTTGCTTAATAACTAGAATGCTTTGGCCATGGAAGTTAATACTTGGTGTGCAGGTTGGTCACCACCAGCAGTTGACCCCTATTGATTTTGAGGGTCACTAGCTCAAAGGTCAAGGTCATGGTAACCTTCAGCTGAAAAATGGTTTCCACTCAATTACTAAAGAATGCTTCTGTCGAGGAACGTCATACTTGGTGTGCAGATTGATCCTAACCAGTAGATGACCTTTATTGATTTTGTTTGATTTTGAGGTCACAAGGCCAAATGTCAAGGTCATGGTAACCTTCAGCCGAAAAATGTTTTTTACTCAATAACTCAAGAACATTTATGCCCAGGAACTTCATACTTGGTGTGCAGGTTGGTCCTAACCTGTAGATGACCCCTATTGATTTTGATGTCAGTAGATCAAAGGTCACGGTCGCGGTGACTTTGGGCTGAAAATAACTGAAGATTGCTTGGGCCCAGGAACTTCATACTTGGTGTGCAGGTTGGTCACCACCAGTAAATGACCCCTATTGATTTTGAGTTCACTAGGTCAAAGGCCAAGGTCATGGTAACCTTCGAAAAATGGTTTCTGCTCAATAACTGAGGATTGTCACTGTTGCTTCATCTCCAGTTCAAAACTACAAAATTCATCTCCATTTCTTTTCTTCCCCTATGACCACACAAATGGGGAGACAAGCGCTTTTTCAAAAAAGCAATATCTAGTTAATATAGGGATACAAGGAGAAATTATTCGTTATCATATAATAAAGTTTACTATAATGAAAGGTGATCTTATGGTTTTCACACTAGAAGGATCCAAATTAAACACAAATATCTTTTTTAAGACTATATGAATAACAAATCCAGTTATAGTTGACTAATTTCACACACAAAAAATAGGAAAAAGGAAATGTCCTATTAACACACCCCAAGGCTATACTTTCAAGACAATTGAATTTTGAATTACAACAAATCCTAAGGTGACCCTCTAGCAAATGCCTTCAAGCCATGCCATGGTGATGGGTAACAAAAACATGGCGGCTTGGAGGTCAGGTTGTTTTGCTTTATATGGGTTTAGTGAAAACTTTAAAAAAAAAATCCTCCTAAAGTTTGAAGCTGATTTTCAAACAAGTTTGTAAAAAATGTCTCTTGGGTGACCCTGTATGAGGTACCTTCAAGTCATATTGATTGGTCGAAAAACATGGCCTCCAGGGGGCGGGGCTGTTTTGCATTTTAGGGCAATGAATTATTTTTTGCCTAATGACAGTGGAGCTATACTGACTATCTTTGCCCCCTTGTTTTAAATGTCTTCTCATGTTGGCCATTCCATTTTTGCCTTTGATTAGGCTGCTTTAAGTGATACTGACTTTCTTTGAAAAGGAATTTTGCAGACGTATACTTTCTCATTCAGGAAAAAGCTTGCAGATGCTATTCTAGAGTTTGCCATTTCAATAGCTAAAAAAACCAAGGACCCATCCTGGATATTCTTGATGCCATGGATTCATTTTCTTCACGGAAGTGTTGACCCATATGATGCACCAGAGATGGACACAAATCATGATGGAAATATACCAAAATGGTGGGGTATTGAAAAAATCGGAAAGAATCCAATAGAAGTCTTCAAAGGGAAGACATATTCTTGGGAAATGTAAGTTGGATAACTTTTATTCCATTTCTGTCTTTGTAGATGTCAAAAATGTATTTGATTTTCTCCATTTTTAGCTCCACTGTCTGAAAGCTAGTCAAGCTTATGTCATGGAAAATTATCTGTTGTGTAAGCCTGCATTCTTAAGCCATTTGCTTCATTCAACTTCGGCTCTACATGTAACCACTAGACCACTTAGCATGGAATTTCACAGGAAGCATCCTTGCAATGTCCCAAACAGGCTGGCCAATTTTCAAATAATTTGTTGAAATATTCCTTGTGTGGCCCGCTATCAGATTCCTTCAAGCCATGTTGTTTGGTCATAAACATGGCTGCTATTGAGGCAGTGACCTCTATCAAGTTCCTTCAAGCCATGTTGATTGATCGCAAAACATGGCCACCAGGGGCCAGGCTGTTTTGTCTTATGTGGCTAAAGTGAAAACTTGAAAAAGCTTCTCCTCCGAAAGTGTCCGTCAAATTTTCAAATAACTTTGTAAAATGTTCCATGAGTGATAAACTATTTGATTCCTTTAAGCCATGTTGATTGGGCGAAAAACACATAGTATAAAGCTTTCAAAGTAAAAATGTTAAATAACTGACATAACCAAGGTATTCCAAGCATTATTTTATGGGTCCCCCCATGAAGCTCGTTAATGTCCATTCAAATAAACTAATAAAATTCCCTTTTTACTGGGAATATCAATTCCACGAATAAGCATGCTTGTAGAATTATTATGTCTCCTCCCTCCGGAGGAGACATATTGCTTTTGCCTGCTCCGTCTGTCTGTCTGTCTGTCTGTCTGTCTGTCTGTCTGTCTGTCTGTCTGTCTGTCTGTCTGTCTGTCTGTCTGTCTGTCTGTCCGTCTGTCTGTCTGTCTGTCCGTCCGTCTGTCTGTCCGTCTGTCTGTCAGGGCATCCACATTTCTTGTCCGGCCTTTATCTCACAACCCCTTGGCCACATTTCTATGAAACTTCACAGGAGTCATTGGTACAACTTCTAGTTGCGCATATTACGAGGGCGTTTAATTTGACCTAATTTTGGTTGAGTTATTGCCCTTTTTAGCTCACCTGAGCTTTGCTTAAGGTGAGTTATTGTGATTGCCTTTTGTCCGGCGTCCGGCGTCCATCGTGCGTCGTGCGTTGTGCGTTGTACGTCGTCCGTCGTGCGTCAACTTCTTCTCCTCAGTAACCAGTGGGTCAATTGGGATGAAACTTCACAGAAAGCATCCTCTCAATGACCTCACCAGATTTCCTTCAAATTTTTGGGATCCATGCAGAATTCTGGTTTCCATGGCAACGAAATGAAAAAAACTTCAAAATTCTTCTTCTCCCAAACTGGTTGGCAGATTTTCAAATAATTTTGTAGAAATGTTCCTTGGATGACCCTCTATAAGATTCCTTCAAGCCATGTTGATTGGTCAAAAAACATGGCCGCCAGGGGGGGCGGGGCTATTTTGCCTTATATGGCTATAGTGAAAACTTAAAAAATCTTCTTCTCCGTAAGTGTTTGGCCGATTTTCAAATAATTTTGCAGAAATGTTCCTTGGATGACCCTCTATCAGATTCCTTCAAGCCATGTTGATTGGTCAAAAAACATGGCCGCCAGGGGGCGGGGCTATTTTGCCTTATATGGCTATAGTGAAAACTTAAAAAATCTTCTCCTCCGAAAGTGTCAAGTCGATTTTCAAATAATTTTGTAGAAATGTTCCGTGGATGAGCCTCTATCAGATTCCTTCAAGCCATGTTGATTGGTTGAAAAACATGGCCGGCCGGGGGGGGGGGGGGGGGGGGGGGGCAGGGCTATTTTGCCTTATATGGCTATAGTGAAAACTTAAAAAATCTTCTTCTCCGAAAGTGTCAGGCCGATTTTCAAATAATTTTGTAGAAATGTTCCTTGGATGACCCACTTTCAGATTCCTTCAAGCCGTGTTGAATTGTAAAAAAACATGGCCGCCAGTGGGCAGGGCTATTTTGCATTATATGGCTATAGTGAAAACTTAAAAAATCTTCTCCTCCAAAAGTGTCAGGCCGATTATCAAAAAAAATTATAGAAATGTTCCAAGGGTGACTGACCCTCTATCAGCCAATTCCTTCATGCCAAGTTGATTGGTCAGAAACTATGGCCGCCGTGGGGCTTATATAGTTAAAGTAAAAAAAAAAAAAATCAGGTGAGCGATTCCAGGGCCATCATGGCCCTCTTGTTTAAAATTGCCATTTCATTCTTGTCCGGCCTTCATCTCACAACCCCTTTGCCACATTTCTATGAAACTTCACAGGAGTCATCGGTACAACGTCTAGTTGCGCATATTACGAGGGCGTTTAATTTGACCTATTTTTGGATGAGTTATTGCCCTTTTTTTAAAATTGCCATTTCATTCTTGTCCGGTCTTCATCTCACAACCCCTTTGCCACATTTCTATAAAACTTCACAGGAGTCATCGGTACAACGTCTAGTTGCGCATATTACGAGGGCGTTTAATTTGACCTACTTTTGGATGAGTTATTGCCCTTTTTTAAAATTGTGTCCGTCTGTTACTCTGTACGTCCACATTTCTTGTCCGGCCTTTATCTCACAACCCCTTGGCCACATTTCTATGAAACTTCACAGGAGTCATCGGTACAATGTCTTGTTGCGCATATTACGAGGGCGTTTAATTATGTCTCCTCCCTCCGGAGGAGACATATTGCTTTTGCCTGCGCCGTCTGTCTGTCTGTCTGTCCGTCTGTCTGTCCGTCTGTCTGTCTGTCTGTCTGTCAGGGCGTCCACATTTCTTGTCCGGCCTTTATCTCACAACCCCTTGGCCACATTTCTATGAAACTTCACAGGAGTCATTGGTACAACGTCTAGTTGCGCATATTACGAGGGCGTTTAATTTGACCTACTTTTGGATGAGTTATTGCCCTTTCTTAAAATTGCCATTTCATTCTTGTCCGGCCTTCATCTCACAACCCCTTTGCCACATTTCTATGAAACTTCACAGGAGTCATCGGTACAACGTCTAGTTGTGCATATTACGAGGGCGTTTAATTTGACCTACTTTTGGATGAGTTATTGCCCTTTTTTTAAAATTGCCATTTCATTCTTGTCCAGGGCGTCCACATTTCTTGTCCGGACTTTATCTCACAACCCCTTGGCCACATTTCTATGAAACTTCACAGGAGTCATCGGTACAACGTCTAGTTGCGCATATTACGAGGGCGTTTAATTTGACCTACTTTTGGATGAGTTATTGCCCTTTCTTAAAATTGCCATTTCATTCTTGTCCGGCCTTCATCTCACAACCCCTTTGCCACATTTCTATGAAACTTCACAGGAGTCATCGGTACAACGTCTAGTTGTGCATATTACGAGGGCGTTTAATTTGACCTACTTTTGGATGAGTTATTGCCCTTTTTTTAAAATTGCCATTTCATTCTTGTCCAGGGCGTCCACATTTCTTGTCCGGCCTTTATCTCACAACCCCTTGGCCACATTTCTATGAAACTTCACATGGGTCATCGGTACAACGTCTAGTTGCGCATATTACGAGGGCGTTTAATTTGACCTACTTTTGGATGAGTTATTGCCCTTTCTTAAAATTGCCATTTCATTCTTGTCCGGCCTTCATCTCACAACCCCTTTGCCACATTTCTATGAAACTTCACAGGAGTCATTGGTACAATGTCTAGTTGTGCATATTACGAGGGCGTTTAATTTGACCTACTTTTGGATGAGTTATTGCCCTTTTTTTAAAATTGCCATTTCATTCTTGTCCGGCCTTCATCTCACAACCCCTTTGCCACATTTCTATGAAACTTCACAGGAGTCATCGGTACAACGTCTAGTTGCGCATATTACTAGGGCGTTTAATTTGACCTAATTTTGGTTGAGTTATTGCCCTTTTTTTAAAATTGCCATTTCATTCTTGTCCGGCCTTCATCTCACAACCCCTTTGCCACATTTCTATGAAACTTCACAGGAGTCATCGGTACAATGTGTTGTTGCGCATATTACAAGGGCGTTTAATTTGACCTACTTTTGGATGAGTTATTGCCCTTTTTTTAAATTGCCATTTCATTCTTGTCCGGCCTTCATCTCACAACCCCTTGGCCACATTTCTATGAAACTTCACAGGAGTCATCGGTACAACGTCTAGTTGCGCATATTACGAGGGCGTTTAATTTGACCTAATTTTGGTTGAGTTATTGCCCTTTATTTAAAATTGCCATTTCATTCTTGTCCGGCCTTCATCTCACAACCCCTTTGCCACATTTCTATGAAACTTCACAGGAGTCATCGGTACAATGTCTTGTTGCGCATATTACGAGGGCGTTTAATTTGACCTACTTTTGGATGAGTTATTGCCCTTTTTTAAAATAAATCACTAACTGACAAAATACAGTCAGCCAGACAAATACCCCTTGGGGGAGACATATGTTTTTCCCAAAAACAACCTCTAGTTTGACCTACTTTTGGATGAGTTATTGCCTTTTTTTAGCTCACCTGTGCACGAAGTGCTCAAGGTGAGTTATTGTGATCGCCCTATGTCCGGCGTCTGTTGTCCGTCGTCCGTCAACATTTTCTCCTCTGTAACCGGTGGGTCAACTGGGATGAAACTTCACAGAAAGCATCCTCTCAATGTCCTCACCAGAATTCCTTAAAATTTTTGGGATCCATGCAGAATTCTGGTTTCCATGGCAACGAAATGAAAAAAAATTCAAAATTCTTAAAAAATCTTCTCCTCCGAAAGTGTCAGGCCGATTTTCAAATTATTTTGTAGAAATGATCCTTGGGTGACCCTCTATCAGATTCCTTCAAGCCATGTTGATTGGTCGAAAAACATGGCCGCCAGGGGGGGGGGGGGGGGGGGGGGGGCTATTTTGCCTTATATGGCTATAGTGCAAACTTAAAAAATCTTCTCCTCCAAAAGTGTCAGGCCGATTTTCAAATAATTTTGTAGAAATGTTCCTTGGGTGACCCTCTATCAGATTCCTTCAAGCCATGTTGATTGGTTGAAAAACATGGCCGCCAGGGGGCGGGGCTATTTTGCCTTTTATGGTTAAAGTGAAAACTTAAAAAATCTTCAACATCTTCTCCTCAGTAACCAGTGGGTCAATTGGGATGAAACTTCACAGAAAGCATCCTCTCAATGACCTCACCAGAATTCCTTCAAATTATTGGGATCCATGCAGAATTCTGGTTTCCATGGCAACGAAACGAAAAAAACTTCAAAATTCTTCTCCTCCCAAATTGGTTGGCAGATTTTGAACTTATTTTGTAGAAATGTTCCTTGGGTGACTCTCTATCAGATTCCTTGAAGCCATGTTGATTGGTCGAAAAACATGGCCGCCAGGGGGGCGGGGCTTTTTTGCCTTATACGGCTATAGTGAAAACTTAAAAAATCTTCTCCTCCAAAAGTGTCAGGCTGATTTTCAAATAATTTTGTAGAAATGTTCCTTGGATGACCCTCTATCAGATTCCTTTAAGCCATGTTGATTGGTCAAAAATTATGGCTGCCAGGGGGGGCGGGGCTATTTTGCCTTATATAGCTATAGTGCAAACTTAAAAAATCTTCTTCTCCAAAAGTGTCAAGCCGATTTCCAAATAATTTTGTAGAAATGTTCCTTGGATGACCCTCTATCAGATTCCTTCAAGCCATGTTGATTGGTCAAAAAACATGGCCACAAGGGGTCGGGGCTATTTTGCCTTTTATGGCTATAGTGAAAACTTAAAAAATCTTCTCCTCCAAAAGTGTCAGGCCGATTTTCAAATAATTTTGTAGAAATGTTCCTAGGGTGACCCTCTATCAGATTCCTTCAAGCCAAGTCGATTGGTCGGAAACTATGTCCGCCAGATGGCGGGGCTTATATAGCTAAAGTGAAAAAAAAAATCAGGTGAGCGATTCCAGGGCCATCATGGCCCTCTTGTTTAAAATTGCCATTTCATTCTTGTCCGGTCTTCATCTCACAACCCCTTTGCCACATTTCTATGAAACTTCACAGGAGTCATCGGTATAACGTCTAGTTGCGCATTTTACGAGGGCGTTGACTTTGACCTACTTTTGGATGAGTTATTGCCCTTTTTTTAGCTCACCTGAGCTTTGCTCAAGGTGAGTTATTGTGATCGCCTTTTGTCCGGCGTCCGTCGTCCGTCGTCCGTCGTCCGTCGTGCGTCGTGCGTCAACTTCTTCTCCTCAGTAACCAGTGGGTCAATTTGGATGAAACTTCACAGAAAGCATCCTCTCAATGACCTCACCAGAATTCCTTCAAATTTTTGGGATCCATGCAAAATTCTGGTTTCCATGGCAACGAAACTGAAAAAACTTCAAAATTCTTCTCCTCCTGAATTGGTTGGCAGATTTTCAAATAATTTTGTAGAAATGTTCCTTGGATGACCCTCTATCAGATTCCTTCAAGCCATGTTGATTGGTCGAAAAACATGGCCGCCAGGGGGGGCGGGTCTATTTTGCCTTATATGGCTATAGTGCAAACTTAAAAAATCTTCTCCTCCAAAAGTGTCAGGCCGATTTTCAAATAATTTTGTAGAAATGTTCCTTGGGTGATCCTCTATCAGATTCCTTCAAGCCATGTTGATTGGTCAAAAAACATGGCCGCCAGGGGGCGGGGCTATTTTGCCTTTTATGGCTATAATGAAAACTTAAAAAATCTTCTCCTCCATAAGTGTCAGGCCGATTTTCAAATAATTTTGTAGAAATGTTCCTTGGGTGACCCTCTATCAGATTCCTTCAAGCAATGTTGATTGGTCGAAAAACATGGCCGCCAGGGGGCGGGGGCTATTTTGCATTATATGGCTATAGTGAAAACTTAAAAAATCTTCTCCTCCAAAAGTATCTGGCCGATTTTCAAATAATTTTGTAGAAATGTTCCTAGGGATACCCTCTATCAGATTCCTTCAAGCCAAGTTGATTGGTCGGAAACTATGGCTGCCAGGGGGCGAGGCTTATATAGCTAAAATGAAAAAAAATAAAAAATCAGGTGAGCGATTCAAGGGCCATCATGGCCCTCTTGTTAAAATTGCCATTTCATTCTTGTCCGGCCTTCATCTCACAACCCCTTTGCCACATTTCTATGAAACTTCACAGGAGTCATCGGTACAACGTCTAGCTGCGCATATTACGAGGGCGTTTAATTTGAGCTACTTTTGGATGAGTTATTGCCCTTTTTAGCTCACCTGAGCTTTGCTCAAGGTGAGTTATTGTGATCGCCTTTTGTCCGGCGTCCGTCGTCCGTCGTGCGTCGTGCGTCGTGCGTCAACTTCTTCTCCTCAGTAACCAGTGGGTCAATTTGGATGAAACTTCACAGAAAGCATCCTCTCATTGACCTCACCAGAATTCCTTCAAATTTTTGGGATCCATGCAAAATTCTGGTTTCCATGGCAACGAAACCGAAAAAACTTCAAAATTCTTCTTCTCCCAAATTGGTTGGCAGATTTTCAAATAATTTTGTAGAAATGTTCCTTGGATGACCCTCTATCAGATTCCTTCAAGCCGTGTTGATTGGTCGAAAAACATGGCCGCCAGGGGGGGCCGGGCTATTTTGCCTTATATGGCTATAGTGAAAACTTAAAAAATCTTCTCCTCCGAAAGTGTAAGGCTGATTTTCAAATAATTTTGTAGAAATGTTCCTTGGGTGACCCTCTATCAGATTCCTTCAAGCCATGTTGATTGGTCGAAAAACATGGCCGCCAGGGGGGGCGGGGCTATTTTGCCTTATATGGCTATAGTGCAAACTTAAAAAATCTTCTTCTCCAAAAGTGTCAGGCCGATTTTCAAATAATTTTGTAGAAATGTTCCTAGGGTGACCCTCTATCAGATTCCTTCAAGCCATGTTGATTGGTCAAAAAACATGGCCGCCAGGGGGGCGGGGCTATTTTGCCTTATATGGCCAAATTTAAAACTTAAAAAATCTTCAACATCTTCTCCTCAGTAACCAGTGGGTCAATTGGGATGAAACTTCACAGAAAGCATCCTCTCATTGACCTCACCAGAATTCCTTCAAATTTTTGGGATCCATGCAAAATTCTGGTTACCATGGCAACGAAACCGAAAAAACTTCAAAATTCTTCTTCTCCCAAATTGGTTGGCAGATTTTCAAATAATTTTGTAGAAATGTTTCTTAAGTGACCCTCTATCAGATTCCTTCAAGCCATGTTGATTGGTCGAAAAACATGGCCGCCATGGGGGGGGCGGGGCTATTTTACCTTATATGGCTATAGTGCAAACTTAAAAAATCTTCTTCTCCAAAAGTGTCGGCCCGATTTTCAAATAATTTTGTAGAAATGTTCCTTGGATGACCCACTTTCAGATTCCTTCAAGCCATGTTGATTGGTCAAAAAACATGGCCGCCAGTAGGCAGGGCTATTTTGCATTATATGGCTATAGTGAAAACTTAAAAAATCTTCTCCTCCAAAAGTATCTGGCCGACTTTCAAATAATTTTGTAGAAATGTTCCTAGGGTGACCCTCTATCAGATTCCTTCAAGCCAAGTTGATTGGTCGGAAACTGGCTGCCAGGGGGCGAGGCTTATATAGCTAAAGTGAAAAATAAATAAAAAATCAGGTGAGCGATTCAAGGGCCATCATGGCCCTCTTGTTTAAAATTGTGTCCGTCTGTACGTCCACATTTCTTGTCCGGCCTTTATCTCACAACCCCTTGGCCACATTTCTATGAAACTTCACAGGAGTCATCGGTACAACGTCTAGTTGCGCATATTACGAGGGCGTTTAATTTGACCTACTTTTGGATGAGTTATTGCCCTTTTTAGCTCACCTGTGCACGAAGTGCTCAAGGTGAGTTATTGTGATCGCCCTATGTCCGGCGTCCGTCGTCCGTCGTCCGTCGTCCATCGTCCGTCGTCCGTCGTCCGTCGTCCGTCAACATTTTCTCCTCTGTAACCGGTGGGTCAACTGGGATGAAACTTCACAGAAAGCATCCTCTCAATGTCCTCACCAGAATTCCTTAAAATTTTCGGGATCCATGCATAATTCTGGTTTCCATGGCAACGAAATGAAAAAACTTCAAAATTCTTAAAAAATCTTCTCCTCCGAAAGTGTCAGGCCGATTTTCAAATAAATTTGTAGAAATGTTCCTCGGGTGACCCTCTATCAGATTCCTTCAAGCCATGTTGATTGGTCGAAAAACATGGCCGCCAGGGGGGGCGGGGCTATTTTTCCTTATATGGCTATAGTGCAAACTTAAAAAATCTTCTCCTCCGAAAGTGTCAGGCCGATTTTCAAATCATTTTGTAGAAATGTTCCTCGGGTGACCCTCTATCAGATTCCTTCAAGCCATGTTGATTGGTCGAAAAACATGGCCGCCAGGGGGGGGGGCGGAGCTATTTTTCCTTATATGGCTATAGTGCAAACTTAAAAAATCTTCTTCTCCAAAAGTGTCTGGCCGATTTTCAAATAAATTTGTAGAAATGTTCCTTGGGTGACCCTCTATCAGATTCCTTCAAGCCATGTTGATTGGTCGAAAATCATGGCCGCCAGGGGGGGGGGGCGGGGCTTTTTTGCCTTATAGTGCTATAGTGAAAACTTAACAAATCTTCTCCTTCAAAAGTGTCAGGCCGATTTTCAAATAATTTTGTAGAAATGTTCCTAGGGTGACCCTCTATCAGATTCCTTAAAGCCAAGTTGATTGGTTGGAAACTATGCCCGCCAGATGGCGGGGCTTATATAGCTAAAGTGAAAAAAAAAATCAGGTGAGCGATTCCAGGGCCATCATGGCCCTCTTGTTTTAAAATTGCCATTTCATTCTTGTCCGGTCTTCATCTCACAACCACTTTGCCACATTTCTATGAAACTTCACAGGAGTCATCGGTACAACGTCTAGTTGCGCATATTACGAGGGCGTTTAATTTGACCTACTTTTGGATGAGTTATTGCCCTTTTTTTAAAATTGCCATTTCATTCTTGTCCGGTCTTCATCTCACAACCCCTTTGCCACATTTCTATGAAACTTCACAGGAGTCATCGGTACAACGTCTAGCTGCGCATATTACGAGGGCGTTTAATTTGACCTACTTTTGGATGAGTTATTGCCCTTTTTTTAAAATTGCCATTTCATTCTTGTCCGGCCTTCATCTCACAACCCCTTTGCCACATTTCTATGAAACTTCACAGGAGTCATCGGTACAATGTGTTGTTGCGCATATTACGAGGGCGTTTAATTTGACCTACTTTTGGATGAGTTATTGCCCTTTTTTTAAATTGCCATTTCATTCTTGTCCGGCCTTCATCTCACAACCCCTTGGCCACATTTCTATGAAACTTCACAGGAGTCATCGGTACAACGTCTAGTTGCGCATATTACGAGGGCGTTTAATTTGACCCAATTTTGGTTGAGTTATTGCCCTTTTTAGCTCACCTGAGCTTTGCTCAAGGTGAGTTATTGTGATCGCCTTTTGTCCGGCGTCCGTCGTGCGTCGTCTGTCGTGCGTCGTCTGTCGTGCGTCAACTTCTTCTCCTCAGTAACCAGTGGGTCAATTGGGATGAAACTTCACAGAAAGCATCCTCTCAATGACCTCACCAGAATTCCTTCAAATTTTTGGGATCCATGCAAAATTCTGGTTTCCATGGCAACGAAACCGAAAAAACTTCAAAATTCTTCTTCTCCCAAATTGGTTGGCATTTTCAAATAATTTTGTAGAAATGTTCCTTGGATGACCCTCTATCAGATTCCTTCAAGCCGTGTTGATTGGTCGATAAACATGGCCGCCAGGGGGGGGGGGCGGGGCTATTTTGCCTTATATGGCTATAGTGAAAACTTAAAAAATCTTCTCCTCCGAAAGTGTAAGGCCGATTTTCAAATAATTTTGTAGAAATGTTCCTTGGGTGACCGTCTATCAGATTCCTTCAAGCCATGTTGATTGGTCGAAAAACATGGCCGCCAGGGGGGGCGGGGCTATTTTGCCTTATATGACTATAGTGCAAACTCAAAAAATCTTCTTCTCCAAAAGTGTCGGCCCGATTTTCAAATAATTTTGTAGAAATATTCCTTGGATGACCCACTTTCAGATTCCTTCAAGCCATGTTGATTGGTCAAAAAACATGGCTGACAGTAGGCAGGGCTATTTTGCATTATATGGCTATAGTGAAAACTTAAAAAATCTTCTCCTCCAAAAATATCTGGCCGATTTTCAAATAATTTTGTAGAAATGTTCCTAGGGTGACCCTCTATCAGATTCCTCCAAGCCAAGTTGATTGGTCGGAAGCTATGGCTGCCAGGGGGCGAGGCTTATATAGCTAAAGTGAAAAATAAAATAAAAAATCAGGTGAGCGATTCAAGGGCCATCATGGCCCTCTTGTTTTAAAATTGCCATTTCATTCTTGTCCGGCCTTCATCTCACAACCCCTTTGCCACATTTCTATGAAACCTCACAGGAGTCATCGGTACAATGTCTTGTTGCGCATATTACGACGGCGTTTAATTTGACCTACTTTTGGATGAGTTATTGCCCTTTTTTAAAATAAATCACTAACTGACAAAATACAGTCAGCCAGACAAATACCCCTTGGGGGAGACATACGTTTTTCCCAAAAACAACCTCTAGTTTTGCTTTGTACTTGCCTTAGTTCGTCTGTTGGTCCATCGGTCAACTAAAGCTTGTCTGATTGCTAACTAGATAATACTTGAACGAACAGATCTCAAATTTGTCAGGGAGATTGGGCATGACCAGTTGATGACCCCTATATATTTTAAGGTCATTCCTTTAAAGGTCAAGGTCACAGTGATCTTGAACACAAAAAGCTTGTCCGATTGATACATGCAGAATGCTTGGGCCGTATATCCTAAAATTCAACAGGGAGATTGGACATGACCCCTATTAATTTTGATGACATCCTTAAACATGTTCCTGACATTCAGATGCTCAGGGGGGCATCATGTTTAACAAACATCTATTGTGTTTTCAGTGCCATAAAAGATGTATTGCAGAACATTCAACCATTGTTTTGTATGGACTATCTTTTGCCAAGAACCTTTATGACTTGCATAGAACTCAAGGACCTGATTGATGTAATACAAACTGATTTGATTCCATTAGAAGTAACGTTAGCTACTTACATATATTACATGAAGACCACCAGACCGAGATCATACTATGACAGTTATGAAAAGAAACAGAGTAATGGATATGTGACACAAGATGAACAGGTATGGATTGAATGTTTATATTTTAAAAACCCAAACCTGGGCTTAGGAGAGAGTGCAGTAATCATTATATTGCGTTTATGATTAATATTTTCAATTATAGCCAATGTATAACTAGTTTGTTGTACAATTATACTGGTGTTTTTGGCTTACCTAAGCATGAAGTGCTTAAGGTGAGTTATTTTTGATCAGCCTTTGTTCGGCAGCAGGCGTACGTCATTCTCCTGGTAGCATCTTCTCCACTGTAACCAGTGAGTAAATTGGGATAAAAACTTCACAGCAAGCATCCTCTCAATGTCCTCACAAAAATCCTTTTTTTTTTATTAATGCAGATTTCTAGTGTCAATGGAAGCTGTATGAAAAATATTTAAATATTTCTTCGTCCAATCCAGTCAGCAGATTTTCAAATAAGTTTGTAGAAATGTTCCTTGGGTGACCCTCTATCTGATTTCTTCAAGCCATGATGATTGGTCAAAAAACATGGCTGCCAGGGGGGATTGGCTGTTATGGTTATAATGAAAAATTTAAAATTCTTCACCTCCAAAAGTATTTGGCTGATTTCTAAATACTTTGGTAGAAATGTTTCTTGGGTGACTCTCTTCAGTATCAGACTGATTATTAAATAGCTATGTGCTCCTTGGGTAACCCTCTACCTGATTCGTTTAAGCAATGTTAATTTGTCAAAAGACATGGCCACAAGGGGCTAGGGCTGTTTAGCCTATACGTGTATGCCAATAATGTAAGATTAAGAAAATTATTTCCTATTAAAGAAAATAAATGTGTATTTTTGAAATACTAATAAACATTTCTTTGGTGACCTTCTAAGTATAAGGAATTTAATATTTTCCTCTGTAATCAGTGGGCCAATTGGGATGAAACTTCACAGAAAGCATCCTCTCAATGTCCTCGCCAAACTGGTAGATTGATTTTCAAATAATTTTGTAGAAATTGTCCTTGGGTGACCTTCTTACTGATTCCATCAAGTCATGTTGATTTGTCGAAAAACATGGCCACCAGTGGGCGGCGGGACTGTTTTGACTTATATGGCTATGGTGAAATCATTAATAATCCACTCTCCGAAAATATTTGACCAATTTCCAAATAATTTTGCAGTTATGTTCCTTTGGTGACCTTTTCACTAATTCTTTCTATCAGATTCCTTTCTGCCATGTTGATTTGTTGAAAAACATGGCTGCCAGGGGACTGGGCTGTTTTGCCTGATATGGTTGTAGTTGAAATTATTTTTGTAGAAATGTTCCTTGGGTGACCCTCTATCAGATTCCTTCAAGCCATGTTGATTGGTTGAAAAACATGGCCGCAAGATGGTGGGGATGTTTTGCCATATAGTGCTATAGTGAACATTTTAAAAATCTCTTTTTCCAAAAGTATCTGTCCTACATGTATTTGCAAATAATTTTGTAGAAATGTTACTTGGGTGATCGTTTATCATATTACTTAAAGCCATGTTGGTGGGACTTTTTGCTTTATATGGCTATAGTGAAATCTTATAAAAACATTTTTCTCCAAAAATGGCTGGATAATTTCCTAATTATTTTGAAGAAATTTTCCTTGGGTGACCCTCTTCAAGATTACTTCAACCCTTATTGATTTGTTGAAAAACATGGCCGCCAGAGGGCGGAGCTGTTTTGCCTTTTATGGCTTTCGTGAAAACTTTCAAACTCTTTTTCTCCAAAAGAATTTAGGCGATTTACAAATCATTTTGTAGAAATATTCCTTCGGTGACCTTTTGAACTGATTCCTTCAAGTCATGTTGATTGATGGAAAAATGTGGTCACTAGGGTTGGGGTGTTTTGCTTTATATGGTTATATTAAAAACTCTAAAAATCTTCTTCTACAGAAGTATCTGGTCAATTTCCAAATAATTTTGTAGAAATGTACCTTTGGTGAAACTCATCAAGATTACTTCAAGGTATGTTGGTTGGTAAAAAAAAAAAGTTATTTTACCTCCAAAAAAAAAAGTTTTTTGGGGGTATATAGGAGTCAATGTGTCGCTGTCGGTCGGTCCGAAGCCATATTTTGTCCGGCCTATTTCTTACAAACCACTTGGTGGAATTCAATAAAAATTTACCTGAAGCTTCTATACCAAGAGGTGATGTGCAAATACCCTAAAGGTCTTACAATTGCATATTATTTTATAGAGTTATAGCCCTTTTACTTATTAAGTTGTTGGTCGGTCGGAAGCCATATCGTCGCTGGGCTACCAAAATCTCGTATCTTTTTCCCACTCAATTTTCAGGAGATACAAAAAACATATTTTTAGAGTACTTAAAATGCGCATTTAAAAACAGCTTGGTGTAACCTATTTGATTACAAAGCTGTACTGTTTCAATAAACAAGTTTTAACATACAGCGTCTTTTGACGCCAGTATGACGTCATGAAAGTTTTACGATATTTCAGTGCAAATATTTTTGACGCCAAATGTTGTACGATTCATACGATATTTCGATTTATGATAAACTAATTTGTATGACATTTTGGATTAAATAGAAATTGTTTTCTCTCTTCCTTAAAATGGAATTGATTACAGAGTTGATATCAATGGTATTCAAATTTATCCAGAAGTTTGAGCCGATGACCGTCCTAGCGTTTGAATCCGTACTTCGTTTTTAGTTTTTTCCAACGCTTGACGGAAGCCATTGTAGTCATCGTCACTTGTATTCCATCAATCAATTTATTAAAATGTCTACTAATGCATCGAACCACTGAGTCGAGAGACTTAGTCTTTAAGGTATTTAAAGACGATTTCAACAACAGTGTGTCAGTTATAGCTCGGCAATTCTAGGATAAAATATTAGTACTATATGTATCTTTATCCTGACATCTGGACATCATATTCCTGTAATCATGAGCGCCAAGAAAAATAAACTACACATTAAGTCCTTTGGTATGAATCAAACGGGAATCGTGTCCCTATCCTGAGATGGGCCACTTAATAACTGAATCAGTGCCAGGTAAGTATATCGACTTGAGTATTAATATGATACGACAGGCATTCTCTTTTTAAGATGAATTATGAGGTTGCGAATAAGGCAAATAATTGAAATTCAAACTTTAAACTCCTTTTTAGCTCACCTGAGCTTTGCTCAAGGTGAGTTATTGTGATCGCCTTTTGTCCGGCGTCCGGCGTCCGTCAACTTCTTCTCCTCAATAACCAGTGGGTCAATTGGTATGAAACTTCACAGAAAGCATCCTCTCAATGACTTCACCAGATTTCCTTCAAATTTTTGGGATCCATGCAGAATTCTGGTTTCCATGGCAACGAAATGAAAAAATCTTCAAAATTCTTCTTCTCCCAAACTGGTTGGCAGATTTTCAAATAATTTTGTAGAAATGTTCCTTAAGTGACCCACTTTCAGATTCCTTCAAGCCATGTTGATTGGTCAAAAAACATGGCCGCCAGTGGGCAGGGCTATTTTGCATTATATGGCCATAGTGAAAACTTAAAAAATCTTCTCCTCCAAAAGTCGATTTTCAAATAATTTTGTAGAAATGTTCCTAGGGTGACCCTCTATCAGATTCCTTCAAGCCAAGTTGATTGGTCGGAAACTATGGCCGGGGTTTATATAGCTAAAGTGAAAAAAAAAATTATCAGGTGAGCGATCCAGTGCCATCATGGCCCTCTTGTTTAATAAAAAGAATGAAGTAATAATAATTTTGAAACAATAATGATTAGAAAAGACTAAATTGCCTACTTCAGTGTAGCAAACTCGTTAAATAAAATTGAAACTTTTTGTGCGTTATTTGTACAACGGTTCTTTCACATACTTTGTGAAATCTTTGAAAGAAAATTACATATTAATCATGATATAACTCAATGCTTCTATACGCGACTTTAAACAATATTTACGTATGTCGCAATACGCAGCTTAAAACAACATTGCCGAACAATGTAGATCAAGATCAGCATGCACATCCGTGCAATCTAACCTAGGTCTACACTTTTCGCTATTTATTTTTAGCTCACCTATGCGCGAAGTGCAAGGTGAGCTATTGTGATCACATTTTGTCCGGCGTTGTGCGGCGTCCGTCGTGCGTCGTCAACATTTCAGCTTGTTAACACTCTACAGGCTACATTTTGCATCCAATCTTCATGAAAGTTAATCAGAACATTCATCTTCATCAAATCTTGGACAAGTTCGAAACTGGGCAATATGAGGTCAAAAACGAGGTCACTAGGTCAAATTGAAGCGAAATCTTGTTAACACTCTGGAGGCCACATTTTCAACTTTAGCATGTTGAAACGTTATCAGAATGTTTGTCTTGATGATATGTAGGTCAAGTTCGAACATGGGTCAAGTCAGGTCAAAAAGTAGGTCACTAGGTCAAATTGAAGGAAAATCTTGTTAACACTCCAGAGGCCACAATTTTTGCTTCAGCAGTTTGAAATTTTGTCAGAATGTTTGTCTTAAAAATATCTAGGTCAAGTTCGAATATGGGTTATGTCGGGTCAAAAACTAGGTTACTAGGTCAAATTGAAGGAAAATCTTGTTAACACTTTCAATGCCACATTTTTTGCTTCAGCAGCTTGAAATGAAATTTTGTAAGAATGTTTGTCTTAAAGATATCTAGGTCAAGTTCAAATATTGGTCATATTAGATCAGAAACTAGGTCACTAGGCAAAATTGAGGGAAAATCTTGTTAACTCTGTAGAAGCCGCATGTTTTGCTACAGCGGCTTGAAATTTGGTCAGAATGTTGAGCTGAATGATATCTAGGCCAAGTTCGAATATGGGTCAAAAACTAGGTCACTAGGTCAAATTGAAGGAAAATCTTGTTAACACTTCGGATGCCACATTTTTTGCTTAAGCAGCTTGAAATTTGGTCAGAATGTTTGTCTAAATGATATCTAGGCCAAGTTCGGATATGGGTCATGCCGGGTTAAAAACTAGGTTACTAGGCCAAATTGAAGGGTAATCTTGCTAACCCTCTGGATACTGCATTTTTAATTTCAGCATGATAAAACTTTATCTGAATGTTTTTCTTGATGATATGTAGGTCCATGTTGGAATAAGGGTCATATCAGGTAAAAATGAAACTGTCCTTTACTTGTCCCCATTTGAGTCATATAGAAACACATTTTCTCCGGGAAGAAGCTCATACTCCAACTTTAAACTGTCTATTGCAGACTTGTTGCAAATGCTACACGTCCATTTAATTAGTTCTTCATCCGAATCTGGAGGAGTGTAAGACATCTACAAGAAAGATATTAAAGTTTAAGTAATAGTACTGTAGCAGAAGTTATGTAAAGAGTAGGAGTGACATTAAGTATGTGTTGTACAAGTTATATCCTGTGCATAACTATTAGTGCGTGAAAATGTTCAGACAAAATGAATCGCAGTCTGATCCAGATCTGCACATTTCCATAATTGCTTATAACGGCTTTGGAGAATATTTGCTTCAAAATGAACAGACACACAATCTGATCTGAGCCTACAATATAAAATTACATTTGTAATTGATCACGTGAACAGGCTCTTTTAAATTCCGAAATGTCTTATAAACTTTCATGAAGCATTTTATATTTTTTCAATAATATTGTATAGCGGTTATAATATCAATATAATACAGTTATAACAAAGTCAACACTATGACAGTATACCTTTTTCATTATATGAATCCTTGTTTTACATAATGTATGCATGCTAGTATGACAATGCAATAAAGAAATTGACTTATACACAATAGTTACATTCGACCCAAAAAGGGAATTGTGCCTTTTTTATACGACCGTTTTTTAAAAATGGTCCGTATTATGGTATGGTCATGTCCGTCCGTCCGTTCGGGTTTTCCGCACTTTTTTCTTACATACTTTGAGCTATTGAGCTGAAATTTTGTATAAGGCTTTGTAGTGATGTGTCACAGATCAAGTTCATATTTCCTGGGATTTCGTCAATTTTTGAATGAGTTATGCCCCTTTTTGGACTTAGAATATTTGTTAGAATATTTGTTTTCCGCACTTTTTTTCTACATACTTTGATCTATTGAGCTGAAATTATGTCTATGGCTTTGTTATCATGAGTTACGGATCAAGTTCACATTTCCTCGGATTTCGTCAATTTTTGAATGAGTTATGCCCCTTTTTGGACTTAGAATATTGGTTTTCCGCACTTTTTTCTTACATACTTTGAGCTATTGACCTGAAATTGTGTATTAGGCTTTGTAGTGATATGTCACAGATCAAGTTCATATTTCCTGGGATTTCGTCAATTCTTGAATGAGTTATGCCCCTTTTTGGACTTAGAATATTTGTTTTCAGCACTTTTTTTCTACATGCTTTGATGTATTGAGCTGAAAATATGTATATGGCTTTGGAATCAAGTGTCACAGATCAAGTTCACATTTCCTCGGATTTCGTCAATTTTTGAATGAGTTAAGCCCCTTTTTGGACTTAGAATATTTGTCAATTTCTGCATGAGTTAGGCATTTTTCATAGTTTCCCATTATTCTTTAAAAACTTATTCCTGAACGACTTTATTAACTTTTTACAAACAAACAATATATCAAAACAAAGAGGAAACTTACAAAGAAGTTCCTGACGGGCGTATTATGTACCGTTTGCGGTACTCTTGTTCAAAAAAGTTAATTAAGTGCTGTTTCTTAAGACAGTCCAGTGCAGATGACCTATAATAGTTCCACAACACATTAATGGATACAAATTGTCTATTGTAAAAGTACTTTCTTACCTTACTTTGACGTTTTTATGTTGAAATGTTTTTTTTTTTTGCTCCTTGATGTGGCCGGAGGACATCTCCTAATTATACGATATTTCAGAATAAAAAAAAAAAGATCGCGTCACATACGAGAAACAGTCATATGTCAAAAATCACTATTTCCCATTGGTCTTTACATAAGATATTTTGAGGGAAGGCGGGCCATAGACTTAACATTTTAAAACCGGGAAAATATTATTTTTGAAAAAAAATTGAGTTACAAGGTTTTGGCAGCCCAGCGACGATATTTTGTCCGGCCTATTTCTTACAAACCACTGGGTGGAGTTCAATTTTACATGAAGCTTCTATACCAAGAGGAAATGTGCATAACATAAAGGTCTTACAATTGCTTGTTATTTTACAGAGTTATGGCCCTTTTGTTGGTCTGTCGGAAGCCATATTTTGAGACAAGGTGCTGTTTTGGGGGTATTTATCATCTTCAGTGATAGTTCTAGTTGTGGTAGGCATGACAAATCACATTGCATAATTCAGTTGAGCAATCCAGGGCCGTCATGGCCCTCTTGATAGTTTGGGGTGAGCTATCGTGATCACTGGCCACCTGGCGTCATAGTGGACCTCTGTCTGTCCGTCTGTCTGTTCACATTTTCCTACAAACAACTTCTAAACCTCCTAAACCATTGAACCAAATTCAAATAATTTCACAGGTATGTTCGAAGAGTGGTCCTCTTTCAAAGAATTTAATGTCCATTTTCCGTCTGTGACATGCTATAGCCTTTGCACTTACATAAGAAGCATGGTAGGATTTATGGACTGTATGTCCGGGATTCACACACAAATTATCTCCTCTCCCAGCACATGCTTTCTGAATCCCCTCACAACCACTTGTTTGGACCATGCTTTACTAAGATATATCTGACAGAAAACACAAGTCTCACTCATTTTCTTTGAAAAGGGGGAAAATAAAAAATAAACTTATGAAACGATTAATGAAACAATGTTTTGTGAAAAAAGTACATGAAGATCTAGATCTAGATTAAATGAATTTGTAAAGGAGGAGTAAAACCACAGCCTTTTTGTAAACTTGACAGCAAATTAACTGAACAGTCAGAAAGTGAGCTGACTTTTAAACAGGCTGACATAAAATAAAACATACATGGAAGGATTAGTGAATGAAGTGAGTTGTACGGTGCAGCCACGCATATGAGCAAGTAGACGTCATGAAGTGTTTAATCATTACATATTTGTGACTTTACCTTGCACGTCACTAGTAGGTAGGTTAAACGCCGTTTTCAATGGAAAATTGAAATCATTTATTCACCACTTACCAGTAATGGGTGATTTATGATCAGTTACTGACAGAGTGGAAAATATTGCAGGAAGAGTTTAGAATGCTCATAACCTACGCCGTTTTCAAATGCCTCCTATTCTGTATTGAATGCATGTAACTGCGTTACTATGCAGCCATGAATTCTAGCCACAGCAACATGTTTTTACTGAAATTTCATAGTGAAAGTGATAAATAGTTAGATATTACTATATTAAGGGAACAGTATCCGGATATGCAATTATCCATATATTAAATCTTGATTTTCTCAAAAAGCTTTATACCAATATTTTTCACATTATGTGTGTGATTGATGATAAAGCATACTTTTTATTATTATGCAAAAATTGTCTCTGTGCAAATTTTTACAATGGTCTTGGGCTAAAATAAAGGCCTATTTTTACTTAAATATTATAGTTAAAATTTTGTGTGCAACTACATTAAGAGTCTATATCCCAGTAACTACTTGATGCATTGCATTGACACTTTATACAATCCTTTCCAACCATCACACTTATGTTATCAAGTTAGATAAGTATAATTATTATTATTTGACTTTGAAATTCTGGTAAATTTGTTGCATGCAACTACATTAGAGTCCATATCTCCGTAACTAATAAGCGGCGGAATAGTCCAGCGAGACTAAGGTGTTGCTTTTCTGGCGACGGCGGAGTCAAACATTTGCGTTTAGCTCAACGTTAAAGTTACGTTTTTTTAACTTTTCTGAATAAGTACTGGTACTAGAGCTTTCATTTTTAGAATATAGTTACATCTAATACTCTTCACATTGTATGCTAAAGATACTGAGTGTGACCTACTTTTTGGGCTAAAAAACATGATTTTGGTGGTTTTTGGTTGACTTTGAGATTTGGTCATAGCTTCCTCATTTTTTGTTAAATTATTTTCAAATTTTGCACACATATTTCATAAATGAAGTACAGTCGAACCTCGTTAATCCGGACACTTTGGTTACCAGAGAAAAAGTCCGGATTGCGAATCTTCCGGATAAACGATTTAGAAATTTTACCTGCGCAAAATTGTCATCTTAGCCTGAAAAAAGGTGTCAAAGGTTCAGAGTCAATATTATGATTATAGTTCAGGTGAATTCAAATAGTTAAAAAATTGCGAACTGTCAGAGTTTTTCTCTTCAAGTTTTATTTACCTCTAGATTGCACCGTTTGTTGTAAGCGAAGCTTAATCATGAGATATACAAAGACTGGATAACATATATACGTAAAAAATGCTATAATTTGAAAAATGAGCATCAACATATACAAATATGGAACACCTTATTATTTTTTGTCAGTTCTACACTTGTCTCTGGGTCAAAATGTCGAAATTTTAATCTCAAAATCAGTTTATATCATGTTGGCAATCAACGCCTGATTGGCTGCTATGTTATGACTGCTAATAAAAGTAAACAATGACACACGCTAGCTGATTATGGAACAGTCCTATTACATTGTATACAGTACACAGCTTTTAACACATATTTTTAGGACAAACAGACATACTAGAACACTATGACACGCGACAAGATTTACGCAATCAGTATAATCTGGATTAATTGAGAGAATAAAAAAACCATATACATGTTTGGACTTCCGGACTAATGAAGAGGATTTTATGTGTAAATAGTCGCTCCGTTCCCGATATTTTTTGTCCGGAACGCGAATTTCCGTATTAACGGAAAATGATTAAGCATAAAAAATCCGTTCCTTGATTTTACGTCCAGATCGCAAATTTTCCGGATTAACGGCGTCCGGTTTAACAAGGTTCGACTGTACTTCAACATATCAAACCGTTTTTTGGGTCAAACATTTGGATTTTTTTCTTTTTCATTTCTTGGATTTTTCAATTTTGCGTTTAGCTCAACGTTAAAGTTTTGATTGATTTTTTTTTCTCAATAAGTACTGGTCCTAGGGCTTTTAAATTTGGAATATAGTTGCATCTAATACCCTGCTGCACTGAGGATGCTGAGTGTGACCTTTTTTGGGGGTAAAACACTTGATTTTTGGTGGATTTTGAGAATTTAACATACCTTCTTCATATTTTGTTGGATTAATTTCAAATTGTGAACACACATTTCATAAATAAAGTACTTCAACATATCAAACAGGTTTCGGGGTAAAACGTTTGTATTTTGTTATTAGCTCACCAGAGCACAAAGTGCTCAAGGTAAATTTTTGTGATCGCCTTTTGTCCGTCGTTCGTCGTCCGTCGTCAACATTTGCTTGTTAACACTCTAGAGGCAACATTTTGCATACAATCTTCATGAAAGTTTATCAGAACATATATCTCAATCAAATCTAGGTCATGTCAGGTCAAAAACTAGGTCACTAGGCCCAATTTAAGGAAAATCTTGTTAACACTCTTGAGGCTGCATTTTTGGCTTGAGCATGTTGAAACTTTGTCAGAATGTTTGTCTTAGTGATATCTAGGCCAAGTTCGAATATAGGTCATGTCGAGTCAAAAACTAGGTCACTAGGCCAAATTGAAGGAAAATCTTGTTAACACTCTAGAAGCCACATTTTTGGCTTGAGCATGTTGAAACTTTGTCAGAATGTTTGTCATAGTGACATCTAGGCCAAGTTCGAATATAGGTCATGTCGGGACAAAAACTAGGTCACTAGGCCAAATTGAAGGAAAACCTTGTTAACACTCTAGAAGCCACATTTTTGACTTGAGCATGTTGAAACTTTGTCAGAATGTTTGTCTTAGTGATATATAGGTCAAGTTCGAATATAGGTCATGTCGGGTCATAAACTAGGTCACTTGGCCAAATTGAAGGAAAATCTTGTTAACACTCTAGAAGCCGCATTTTTGGCTTAAGCATGTTGAAACTTTGTTAGAAAGTTTGTCTTGATGCTATCTAGGTCAAGTTTGAATATAGGTCATATCTGGTCAAAAATTAGGTCACTAGGCCAAATTCAAGAAAATCTTGTTAACACTCTGGAAGCCACATTTTTGGCTTGAGCATGTTGAAACTATGTCAGAAAATTTGACTTAGTAATATCTAGGTCAAGTTTGAATATGGGTCATATCGGGTCAACAACTAAGTCACAAGGCCAAATTGTAGAACAATCTAGTTAACACTATAGAGATCGCATTTTTGACTTGAGCAGCTTGAAATTTTGTCAGAAAGTTTATCTTGATGATATTGCCATTGGTGCTGAAAGAGTTATGTTTTAAATAGCCCATTCTCAGGTGAGCGATTCCAGGGCCTCATGGCCCTCTTGTTTTTTTTGAATTTCTTGGTATTTTTAGCTCACCTATGCACGAAGTGCAAGGTGAGCTATTGGGATCATATTTTGTCCGGCGTCCGTCGTGCGTCGTGCGTCGTCAACATTTGAGCTTGTTAACACTCTACAGGCTACATTTTGCATCCAATCTTCATGAAAGTTTATCAGAACGTTCATCTCCATAAAATCTTGGACAAGTTCGAAACTGGGCCATATGAGGTCAAAAACGAGGTCACTAGGTCAAATTGAAGCGAAATCTTGTTAACACTCTAGAGGCCACATTTTCAACTTGAGCATGTTTAAACTTTATCAGAATGTTTGTCTTAATGATATGTAGGTCAAGTTCGAACATGGGTCACGTCGGGTCAAGAAGTAGGTCACTAGGCCAAATTGAAGGAAAATCTTGTTAACACTCCAGAGGCCGCACTTTTTGCTTAAGCAGTTTGAAATTTTGTCAGAATGTTTGTCTTAAAAATATCTAGGTCAAGTTCGAATATGGGTTATGCCGGGTCAAAAACTAGGACACTAGATCAAATTGAAGGAAAATCTTGTTAACACTTTGGATGCCGCATTTTTTGCTTCAGCAACTTGAAATTTGGTCAGAATGTTTGTCTTAAAGATATCTAGGTCAAGTTCAAATATGGGTCATATTGGGTCAGAAACTAGGTCACAAGGCCAAATTAAGGGAAAATCTTGTTAACTCTGTAGAAGCCGCATGTTTTGCTTCAGCGGCTTGAAATTTGTTCAGAATGTTGAGCTGAATGATATTTAGGCCAAGTTCGAATATGGGTCATGCCGGGTCAAAAACTAGGTCACTAGATCAAATTGAAGGAAAATCTTGTGAACACTTTGGATGCCACATTTTTTGCTTCAGCAGCTTGAAATTTGGTCAGAATGTTTGTCTGAATTATATCTAGGTCAAGTTCGAATATGGGTCATATTGGATCAGAAACTAGGTCAATAAAGGAAAATATTGTTCAAACTCCGGAGGCCGCATTTTTACTTTGAGCAAGTTGAAACTTTGTCAGTATGTTGTCTTAATGATATCTAGTCCATGTAGGAATATGGGTCATATCAGGTAAAAAAATATAGATCACTAGGCAAAATGAAGGAAAATATTGTTAATACTGTGGAGGATGCATTCAGAATAATTGTCTTGATGTGTTTTGCATTGCAGTACATTGTATAATTAAGGTGAGCGATCCAGGGCCATCATGGCCCTCTTGTTAGATTTTGCGTTTAGTTAAAAAAAAATATTGGAATTTCTTGTATTTTTGAACTTTGCGCTTTGGTCTATTTTTTTTGTTTGAATTTCTTGTATTTTTTAACTTTGCACATTTATATATATTTTTTTTTAATTTTGCGTTTAGCTCATTTTTTTTTTTTTTTTTTAATTTCTTGAATTTTTTAACTTTGCTTTTAGCTCATTTTTTTTTCTTTTTTTAATTTCTTGTTTAAAAACAGTTGTGTTAAGCTCAATGTTAAGGTTTTGTTATTTTACTTTTTGTCTTTTGCACTTGCATTGATAGTCAAAGCAGGGGACAGCGAGACATTTAATTACGCGTAATTCTTGTTCATGCAACTTGGCACACTTATTAAACATGATAAGATAGTGCTTGGCATGCAAGACACAAACTCTAGGAAATAGTTCTATTGCACTAGAACAGAATTGGTGTGTGTTCCATAATTCCTGGATTGATTTCATATAAAGTTACTTTATTGTTAGCTATAAAATGATGATGTAGGATGGAACAACCGAATATCGGTAATGACGGTTTATTTGGAGAATTGTAATAAAGCAAACTTAACTGTAAATTAAGACGATGTGCAGCGCACATGTTACAATCACTTTGATTCAAGGTCAAGGTCCCAGTTAGAGGTCAAAGGTCATACAACTATATTTCGTGTTTGCTCCATAACATTTGACCTGCTAGACGGATATTGAAATAACACTCTACACATGTTCACCATACTGAGACGATGTGCAGAGCACATGTTACAACCACTTTGGTTCAAGGTCAAGGTGGCAATTAGAGGTCAAAGGTAATATGACGATATTTCATGTCTGCTTAATACCTTTTGAACCATTTTCAGGATTTTAAAATAATTCACCACAAATTTTCACCATATTGAGATGATGTGCAGAGCTCATATTACAACCTTTTTGGTTCAAGGTCAAGGAAAAATCACCCCTCTCTTGAGTACGTTTACTAAGGTGTTGCTTTTCTGGGGACGGCGGCGTGTTTTTTAACTTTTCTGAATAAGTACTGGTACTGTAGGGCTTTTATATTTGGAATATAGTTACATCTAATACCCTTCTTCACATTGTATGCTAAACATACTGAGTTTGACTTTCTTTTTGGGGTAAAAAACATGATTTTGGTGGTTTTGGTGGACTTTGAGATTTGGTCATAATAGCTCCCTCATTTTTAGCTCACCAGAGCACATAGTGCTCAAGGTGAGTTATTGTGATCGCCTTTTGTCCGTCGTTCGTCGTCCGTCGTCAACATTTGCTTGTTAATTCACTAGAGGCAACATTTTGCATCCAATCTTTATAATAGTTTATCAGAACATATATCTCGATCAACTCTAGGCCAAGTTCGAAACTGGGTCATGTGGGGTCAAAATCTAGGTCACTAGGTCAAATTTAAGGAAAATCTTGTAAACACTCCTGAAGCCGCATTTTTGGCTTGAGCATGTTGAAACTTTGTCAGAATGTTTGTCATAGTGATATCTAGGCCAAGTTCGAATATAGGTCTTGTCGGGTCAAAAAGTAGGTCACAAGGCCAAATTGAAGGAAAATCTTGTTAACACTCCTGAAGCTGCATTTTTGGCTTGAGCATATTGAAACTTTGTCAGAATGTTTGTCATAGTGATATCTAGGCCAAGTTCGAATATAGGTCATGTCGGGTCAAAAAGTAGGTCACTAGGCCAAATTGAAGGAAAATCTTGTTAACACTCTGGAAGCCACATTTTAAACTTGACCATGTTGAAACTTTGTCGGAAAGTTTGTCTTGATGATATCTAGGCCAAGTTCGAATATTGGTCATGTCCGGTCAAAAAGTAGATCACTAGGCCAAATTGAAGGAAAATCTTGTTAACACTCTGGAAGCCACATTTTAAACTTGAGCATGTTGAAATTTTATTAGAAAGTTTGTCTTTTGATATCTAGGCCAAGTTCGAATATGGGTCATGTCCGGTCAAAAACTAGGTCACTAGGCCAAATTTAAGGAAAATCTTGATTACACTCTAGAAGCCACATTTCTGGCTTGAGCATGTTGAAACTTTGTCAGAATATTTGTCTAAGTAATAGCTAGACCAAGTTCGAATATGAGTCATGTCGGGTCAAAAACTAGGTCACTAGGCCAAATTTAAGGAAAATCTCGTTAACACTCTTGAAGCCGCATGTTGAAACTTTATCAGAAAGTTTGTCTTGATGATATCTAGGCCAAGTTCGAATATGGGTCATGTCATGTCAAAAACTAGGTCACTAGACCAAATTTAAGGGAAATATTGTTAACACTCTGGAAGCCACATGTTTGGCTTGAGCATGAGAGAGTTATGTCTTAAATAGCCCATTCTCAGGTGAGCGATTCCAGGGCCTCATGGCCCTCTTGTTTGTTTGATTGATTTCAAATTTTGCACACATATTTCATAAATAATGTACTTCAACATATAATGTTGAAATTATGTCAGAATGTTTGTCTTAGTAATAGTTTGAATATAGGTCATGTCGGGTCAAAAACTAGGTCACTAGGCCAAATTTAATGAAAATCTTGTTAACACTCTGGAAGCCCAATTTTTGGCTTGAGCATGTTGAAACTTTGTCAGAATGTTTGTCTTAGTGATATCTAGGCCACGTTTGAATATAGGTCATTTTGGGTCAAAAACTAGGTCACTAGGCTAAATTGAAGGAAAATCTTGTTAACACTCTGGAAGCCACATTTTAAACTTGAGCATGATGAAACTTTGTCAGAAAGTTTGTCTTGATGATATCTAGGCTAAGTTTGAAAATGGGTCATGTCCAGGCAAAAACTATGTCACTAGGCCAAATTTAAGAAAAATCTTGTTAACACTCGGGCAGCCACATTTTTGGCTTGAGCATGTTGAAAGTATGTCGGAAAATTTGTCTTAGTGATATCTAGGTCAAGTTCGAATATGGGTCATGTCGGGTCAAAAACTATGTCACAAGGCCAAATTTAAGGAAAATCTTGTTTACACTCTGGAAGCCACATTTTTGGCTTGAGCATGTTGAAACTTTGTCAGATTATTTGTCTAAGTAATATCTAGGCCAGGTTCGAATATAGGTCACTAGGCCAAATTTTAATTTATTGTATTTTTACTTATTTTATTATTATTACATTTTTTTTAATTTATTGTATATTTAGTTATTGAGATCGCCTTTTGTCCGTTGTCAGTCGTCCATCGTTAACATTTGCTTGTTAACACTCTAGAGGCAACATTTTGCATCCAATCTTTATGAAAGTTTATCAGAACTATATATATATCTCTATCAACTCTAGTCCAAGTTCGAAACTGGGTTATGTGGGGTCAAAAACTAGGTCACTAGGTCAAATTTAAAGAAAATCTTGTTAACACTCTTGAAGCCACATTTTTGGCTTGAGCATGTTGAAACTTTGTCAAAATGTTTGTCTTTGTGACTTCTAGGTCAATATCGAATAAAGATAATGTTTGGTCAAAAACTAGGTTACTAGGCTTAATTTAAGGAAAATCTTGTTAACACTCTAAAAGCCGCATTTTAAACTTGAGCCTGTTGAAACTTTGTTAGAAAGATTGTCTTGATGATATCTAGGCCAAGTTCAATTATGGGTCATTTTGAATCTTTGTCAGAATATTTGCCTTGAAGATATCTAGGCTAAATCAAATATGGTTTGGTCAGGTCAAAAACTAGGTCACTAGGCCATATTGTATAAAATTATTGTTAACACTATAGAGATTGCATTTTTTACTTGAGCAGCTTGAAATTTTGTCAGAAAGTTTGTCTTGATTTAAAAGTGTTAAAAAGCCCATTCTCAGGTGAGCGATTCCATGGCCTCATGGCCCTCTTGTTTTTTATGCCCCCGGAATCACCGATTCGGTGGGCATCTAGTTTTTGACCTGTCTGTCCTGTCTGTCTCTTTGTCTGTCTGTCGAAAAAAACTTAACCTTGACCACTACTTTTGAACCATAACAGGTACGGCTACCATATTTCACATGTGTATTCCTTGTGACATGACCTTTCTGTCAGTACCAACATTTTTTACCTTGCGACCTTGACCTTTACCCTAGATGTTGTCGCTTTGTCTGTCTGTCGAAATAAACTTTAACCTTGACCACTACTTTTGAACCATAACAGGTACGGCTACCATATTTCAAATGTGTATTCCTTGTGACATGACCTTTCTGTCAGTACCAACATTTTTGACCTTGCAACCTTGACCTTTTACCTTTTTCCTAGATTTTGTCTGTCTGTCGAAAGAAACTTTAACCTTGACCACTTCTTTTGAACCATAACAGGTACGGCTACCATATTTCGCATGTGTATTCCTTGTGACATGACCTTTCTGTCAGTACCAAAATGTTTGACCTTGCGACCTTGACCTTTGACCTAGATGTTGCCATTCAGGGGGGCATCAGTGTTTCACAAACACATCTTGTTTTTTTTTAATTTCTTGTATTTTTGAACTTTGCGAGGGTATTCAAACTTCAGTCATAGTTATATCTTATACTCTTCATGACACATTGTATGTGGTAGCTAATGAGTGTTACTTTTTTTTAGTGGTAAAAAACTTGAATTTTGGTGGATTTTGATTGATTCATACTTTCTCCATTTGTTGTTAGATTGACTACAAATTTTGGACATTTAATGAATAATGTTTTAAAAAAATCTTATTATTTTTAGCTCGCCTTTTCGAAGAGCTTATGTAATCACCCCGGCGTCTGTGTTGTCGTACGCGTTGCCAGCTTGGTCAAAGGCGTGCAAGGCCTTTTCTCAGACACTGTGTATGCTGTTGCTTTGAAACTTCACACACTTATTCAGGGTCATTAGATGACTTTGTAAGTCAAGTCCCCTAACTCTGGAATGGAATTTGACTGAATTGTGCCCCTTTTTGGACTTAGAATTTTGGTCAAATATTTGCGTGCAAGGCCTTTTCTCAGACACTGTGTATGCTGTTGTTTTGAAACTTCACACACTTATTCAAGGTCATCAGATGACCTTGTATGTCAAGTCCCATAACTCTGGAATGGATTTTGACTGAATTGTGCCCCTTTTTGGTCAACCCTTTGTGTACAAGACTGGGAATGATGGGTTATAGTTATAGACTTTTACCAATGCTATAACTGTTCTGAAGTAGGCCCGGATAGACGATGGCCCTGATAGGCGAGCTATATTGTCCTGCGACAACTTGGGATTTTTTTTTATGAATTTTGTGCACTTTTGGTCATTTGTCATGTTTACAATTGTGTTTAGCTCAATGTTAAAGTTTTGTTTTTTTACTTTTTGTCTTTTACACTTGCATTGATAGTCAAAGCAGGAGACAGCGAGCCATTTAATTATGCGTAATTCTTGTTTAACATTTTGGTCCTTATTTTCTTCAAAGCTTTCTATAGCCGAAAATGTCAGTACTGTAATCATGTGACTTCAAGTGTCTGTGAGGTCATGAGCATTTAATAGACAACATGTTCAAATTTTAAAGAAATTGAAATCAACTGGTTTTCTACTAAAAATATGTCGTTCTTGTTGGTAAGGGGTCAGGGCTATCAATATTTTGTTTAATTATGACTAACAATTATGATGTGTTGTACTTTACGAATATATGTTTTTTTAAAAAAAAAAAAAAAAAAAATTGTGAGTCGTGCTATTAGGTTTTCCTATTCGACTCATACCAACACCTGGAAGTGTGCGTGCAACAACAAAGAAAATGCCAATTTTGTATTTACCTTGCTATTCGTAGAAGTGACTTTACCATTTTCAAGAATCAGGTCTTTGGCAAAGAGGCCAGTCTGATATCATTTTTAGCTCACCTATGCACGAAGTGCAAGGTGAGCTATTGTGATCACATTTTGTCCGGCGTCCGTCCGGCGTCCGGCGTCCATCGTCAACATTTGAGCTTGTTAACACTCTATGGGCTACATTTTGCATCCAATCTTCATGAAAGTTTATCAGAACGTTCATCTCCATAAAATCTTGGACAAGTTCGAAACTGGGCCATATGAGGTCAAAAACTAGGTCACTAGGTCGAATTGAAGGGAAATCTTGTTAACCCTCTTGAGGCCACATTTTCAACTTTAGCATGTTGAAACTTTATCAGAATGTTTGTCTTGATGATATGTAGGTCAAGTTCGAACATGGGTCACGTCAGGTCAAAAAGAAGGTCACTAGGTCAAATTGAAGGAAAATCTTGTTAACACTCCAGAGGCCGCAATTTTTGCTTCAGCAGTTTGAAATTTTGTCAGAATGTTTGTCTTAAAAATATCTAGGTCAAGTTCGAATATGGGTTATGCCGGGTCAAAAACTAGGTCACTAGGCCAAATTGAAGGAAAATCTAGTTATCACTTTGGATGATCCATGTTTTGCTTTAGCAGCTTGAAATTTTGTCAGAATGTTTGTCTTAAAGATATCTAGGTCAAGTTCAAATATGGGTCATATTGGATCAGAAACTAGGTCATTAGGCCAAATTGAGGGAAAATCTTGTTAACTCTGTAGAAGCAACATGTTTTGCTTCAGCGGCTTGAAATTTGTTCAGAATGTTGAGCTGAATGTTCGAATATGGGTCATACCGGGTCAAAAACTAGGTCACTAGGTCAAATTGAAGGAAAATCTTGTGAACACTTTGGATGCCACATTCTTTGCTTCAGCAGCTTGAAATTTGGTCAGAATGTTTGTCTAAATGATATCTAGGCCAAGTTCGGATATGGGTCATGCCGAGTTAAAAACTAGGTCACTAAGCCAAATTGAAAGGTAATCTTGTTAACACTCTGGATACTGCATTTTTAATTTCAGCATGATGAAACTTAATTAGAATGTTTTTCTTGATAATATGTAGGCCAAGTTTGAATATGGGTCATGCTGAGTCAAAAACTAGGTCACTAGACCAAATTGAAGGACAATCTTGTGAACACTTTGGATGCCATATTTTTTGCTTCAGCAGCTTGGAATTTGGTCAGAATGTTTTGAGCAAGTTGAAACTTTGTCAGAATGTTGTCTTGATGATATCTAGTCCATGTTGGAATATGGGTCATATCAGGTAAAAAAATATAGATCACTAGACCAAATGAAGGAAAAGATTGTTAACACTGTAGAGGTTGCATTCAGAATAATTGTCTTGATGTGTTTTGCATTGCAGTACATTGTATAATTAAGGTGAGCGATCCAGGGCCATCATGGCCCTCTTGTTTTAAATATGTAGAACTATCAGGATAATATTCTAATGTGTTTACTAAAATAACTTGCATATATAGGCAGAAAATAGGAAAAAATAATCACGGTTAATAGGATAAACTTTTTATTTTTAATGAACAGAACAGAGCAGAATTGAATTTGCTATAAGTAACTAAAATAACTTTTAGCAATTATACATGAGAGAGGCAATGAAGAACAAAAACAATTTTAATATACATTCAAATTATTGAAGAGAGGGCTTAGTATACATGTATTCCCATAGTAAACATATTTCACTAAATTTAAGACTGTATTTGTTAAAGGATGTCAATAAATTTTTAGAATTTATTTTATATTTTGACATGATACTGTTTTATTTGTTTCAGAAATTATTCCAATGCTTATCATCAACTTTGAAATGTATGAGAGAATGTACTCCATTGTAAGTTGATGCTTTCTTTTTGTAAAACCGACATACATGTATTTTAAACATATCCTACATGCAAACCCATTTTGATGCATCTGCAGCAGACAACCTTTGAAAACATTGTGACAAAAAGATGTGGCTCAACTTTTGCCACAGTATTTTCATTGTTAGCTAGTCTGACTGAAAGCCGATAGAGTATGTCGTGGAGAATTGTATGTTATGCGTTATGAAACGTCATAGCATCCTCTCCTGGTTTCCGTGCCAACCAAAAGAAAAAGCTTTAAAAATCGTCACCTCAGAATATAACTATGAGGAACTATTCCGGTTCGTTGAAATACAATGGCCCCAGGGGGAAGGCAAGTTTTCCTAATATGTATATTCAGGTAAAAACTTCTTGTACAAAAGTACATGTATTAGCCAGATTTGAAGATACAATGTGACTTGTGACCTCCAGTTGTGCGGGGCACAAGTTCTATAACTCTAACTCTATAACTCCTTTTATAGCAAGTGAGAACAAAGTGCTTGGTGAGATGTTGTGACTACTGTCCATCTGCCACCCAATGTCCTCTTTTCATCTGTCTGTTCACATTTTCCTACAAACAACTTCTCCTCCCAAAAAATGGACCAATTTCAAAATAATTTCACAGGAATGTTTAAAGATCTAACATTGTACCAAGATTGTTCAAATTATTCCGATCATTGATAAACTTTAACAATATTCTAGTACAAAAGTACTGGCCCTATTTGAACATAATTTTGCACAAATGTTCCTTGGGTGAACCTCGACCAATATTGTTCAAATTATTTCGATCTTTTTCTATAACTTTTCTTATACACTTAACAAAACTCATAACTGTGCACATTTTGAGTGAGTATAACTTTTTTATTCATCAACATTTTTACTCGAAATTTTGAATATTAGCTATTGAGGCAGTTTTAATCATGCTTATTTGGTTTGATTATTCAATTATGAAGCACACAGCGTGTAAATCCATAAATCAACTAAAAACAAAAAATGCATGGGAAAAATGATGGATTGATGCTAATTTTTTTAGCACGTGATCAATTTGCAATGTTTCACATCCAAAAAACACAACATGGGGCGATTGTCAATTGAGCAATTAGCCGTTGGACTACTCAATGCCAGTGTCTACCAATCTCAGGTTAGTTTGAAAATTCCATTATTTTTAATTCAAACAAAAAATGTAAATGTAGGCTACCATCTGTTATGATTGAAATAATGGTTGAAAGTACTTGTTTTGTTTTCCATGGCATTTGCAGGTTACACAATGAATCAGAGTTCCACAATGTCGGTTTGGTGTATGTCCGTGCATCCATCTGTCCAAACCTTGTCTGGCCCGCATCTTAACCATGCATCATAGAATTTCAAAGAATCTTGGCACAAACGTTCACGATAATGAGGCTGCGTGTTGTGCACAAGACCCAGGCTTGTACCTCAAATGTTAAGGTCACATTTAGAAGTCATAGATCAAAATGAGTTTTGTTTGATAGGACTGAACCTTGTCTGGGCCGCATCTTAACCATGCATGATAGGATTTCCAAATACTTTGGCACAAATGTTCACCATAATGAGGAGGTGTGTCACGCACGAGACCAAGGCCTGTACCTAAAATGTCAAGGTCACAGTTAGAGGTCAAACATCAAAATGAGTACTGTTTGATAGGACTGTACCTTGTCCGGCCAACATTTCAACCATGCATCATAAGATTTTAATTTTACTGGGCACACATGTTTATCATGATGAGATGAAGTGTCACACACAAGACCAAGGGCTGTACCTTAAAGGTTAAGGTCACACTTAGAGGTCAAGGGTAAAAATGAGAAACCATTCATCATAGGAATCCCAAGTTACTGGGCACACATATTCAGCAGGATGAGGTGATGATGGCAGAAGTGAAAACAAAGTTTACAAAAAAGGAGACTGCTCTCTTTTAACCCATTCCTACTTGTAGACACATTTTGATGCATATGCAGCAGTATGGTTTCCTATGTTTTTGTCCACTACTGACAACACTTCTCTACATAATTAATGTCCACATTCCAAAAGTGGGGTTGAAGTACCAAAAACGCAAAATATTCCAATATTCAAAAGATATTCAGTTTAAGGATTTATTATTTAATGGGGATAAGTACACATGTCTTTCGATACATGTCTCGGTGTGTAAAATTATTCCTATGTTAAATATGCCTGAACCTTTCATACATAAAACTTACTAAAATTGATGTATGTTAAACTTCAGAATAATATAGTATCTCAAAAAAACAACAAATATGCAACCACTTCAGTATCGCAGTAGGCCTTAATTAACTGGTATCAGGTTAACTCTTTGTCAGTCTGTATTGCAATTACATGGAAGAGCTCTATGTCTGTAACAAAAGCTTTGGAGTGGGCTCGACATGTTGCCTGTGGGCATCTAGTTTTCTAAGTGGGCTCAAAGTCATATAGTGATCTTATTTTGGAACACAATACATTTATCCAAAGATGCATAATTATATGCAGTAAATTTTGTAATTCTAGCCTAGGTGAAATAGTGAAGAAAATATAGTACAGATAAAATACAGTAATTTTAGGACACACAACTCAATGCATGCAGATTCACTTTAAATGGGAAAGTTAAAAGTTGCATTGATCAGGATAATGTAGTGTTTATAGCCTGTAGATATTGAGCTTGTCTTTAAAGTACATTCTCAGGTTATGGCCCTTTTGTTTATATTTATTACAAATGTATTTAAACTTCTTAATGGGATATATATTATCAGAGTATCAGGACTAAACAAGAAACAGTAATCAACCAAATATTATTTAATACCTAACAATATTTGCAAAGTTTCAGTTTGAAATCCTTTTAAACACAAGTTTAACATATAAATGAAGTAAGGGAGGATGAGAAAAGGAAAATGTGTTAACACACAGGAGAATATATTCATTTACAAGTCAATTCTTCTACTAAAACCTTACCCTTTTTCATGTGTAAGTTTTTATGGATATTCCACACATTTTTCTGTAAATTAAGATTTTTTAGACAAAAATATGTGATTATATAATTAACACTATAACAATAAGTAACTGTAAATGCATATATTTGCATCCTGTTTTGAGATCAAGGCTTGTTTAGGACACACCTACAATAAAATGTATATACATGTAGTCACATAATTATGGCACTGTGAGATATTTTGAATCATATAGTTTATTGTGCGATTTGCAAGGTTTGGATTAAAATTGAACATGAACAGAATATATAAATCATATTAAAACAGTATATAAACTTAAGTTGCCTTGGTAACAACTGAATCTGTATAATGAAGAAAGTATCACCATGCTTTGCTTACAGTTAATACAGGTTGATTATTCATGCATAACAAATAGAGTAGAAAGAAGCTATATATATGAAACAAGTACAATATATTTCAGGGTTATTCAAATGAATGAAAACAAACCCCAATGGAAATAAAAAGCAAATGTACAATTGTATACCGGTAGTATATATTAGTTTGTAGTACAGGGACAAAGTCACTATCCTTGACTTGCCTTTAGAGCTCACCTGAGCACAAACTGATCAAGATGAGCTGTTGTGACCACAATCCTATTTTTCTGTCATCAACAATTTACATGTTAATACTCTAGAGGCCACTACTTTTTCAGTTTGTTTATCATGATAATATCTAGGCTAAGTTTGATTATGGGTCAAAATGTCAAGAAGAAGCAAGATCATAATCATTGAATAATTTTTATAAGAGCATGAAACTTTGTCAGAATGTTTGATCTGATGATATCTAGGCAAAGTTCCAACATCCGGGATAAAAAACTAGGTCGCTTGGCAAAAATTGAGAAATAGCTTATGGAAATTCTAGAGGCTGCCTTTTGAACTCAAGATTGATGAAACTTTGTCAGAATGTTTGTCTTAATGATGTCTAAGCTAAGTTCGAAAATGGGTCATGTCTGGCCAAAAACTAGGTCACTTTGCCTGATATATTTTGTGAACACTCTAGAGGCTGCATTTTTAGCTCACCTGTGCTCGAAGTGCTCAAGGTGAGTTATTGTGATCGCCCTATGTCCGGCGTCCGTTGTCCGTCGTCAGTCGTCCGTCGTCCGTCAACATTTTCTCCTCTGTAACCGGTGGGTCAACTGGGATGAAACTTCACAGAAAGCATCCTCTCAATGTCCTCACCAGAATTCCTTAAAATTTTCGGGATCCATGCATAATTCTGGTTTCCATGGCAACGAAATGAAAAAACTTCAAAATTCTTAAAAAATCTTCTCCTCCGAAAGTGTCAGGCCGATTTTCAAATAATTTTGTAGAAATGTTCCTCGGGTGACCCTCTATCAGATTCCTTCAAGCCATGTTGATTGGTCGAAAAACATGGCCGCCAGGGGGGGCGGGGCTATTTTTCCTTATATGGCTATAGTGCAAACTTAAAAAATCTTCTCCTCCGAAAGTGTCTGGCCGATTTTCAAATAATTTTGTAGAAATGTTCCTCGGGTGACCCTCTATCAGATTCCTTCAAGCCATGTTGATTGGTCGAAAAACATGGCCGCCAGGGGGGGCGGAGCTATTTTTCCTTATATGGCTATAGTGCAAACTTAAAAAATCTTCTTCTCCAAAAGTGTCAGGCCGATTTTCAAATAAATTTGTAGAAATGTTCCTTGGGTGACCCTCTATCAGATTCCTTCAAGCCATGTTGATTGGTCGAAAATCATGGCCGCCAGGGGGGGGCGGGGCTTTTTTGCCTTATATAGCTATAGTGAAAACTTAAAAAATCTTCTCCTCCAAAAGTGTCGGGCTGATTTTCAAATAATTTTGTAGAAATGTTCCTTGGATGACCCTCTATCGGATTCCTTCAAGCCATGTTGATTGGTCAAAAAACATGGCCGCCAGGGGGCGGGGCTATTTTGCCTTTTATTGCTATAGTGAAAACTTAAAAAATCTTCTCCTTCAAAAGTGTCAGGCCGATTTTCAAATAATTTTGTAGAAATGTTCCTAGGGTGACCCTCTATCAGATTCCTTAAAGCCAAGTTGATTGGTTGGAAACTATGCCCGCCAGATGGCGGGGCTTATATAGCTAAAGTGAAAAAAAAATCAGGTGAGCGATTCCAGGGCCATCATGGCCCTCTTGTTTATTTAAGAATAATATATTTTGTCATAATGTTTGAAAGTTTGAACACAGGGACGTGCTCCTCTAATAATAAATATGACCCTATGCATAAATATATGCATAGGGTCATATTTATATTTAGAGGAGCTCGTCCCTGTGGTTTGAATATGGCTCATGCCCGGTCAAAATCTAGGTTAATATGTCAAACTAATGGGAAAAAATGTGGACACTCAAGAGGTCCCATTTTTCACTCAAGAATGATAAATCATTATCAATATATTTGTATTAATGATATCTAGAAAAATATTAAATATGGATCATATCGAGTCAACAATTAGCTTGCAAGTGATAATTCAAGAAAAATCTTGTGGACTCTGTAGAGGCTAGGCTGTATTCTTACTGGTTTGCCAAATCACTTTTTTAATTATTATTTATAAATACCTTATCATACAGAGGTGTACTCAGGTGGATATTACAGGGTCATAATGGTCCTCTTGAATTTTCCAGAGAGCAAGATGAAAAAAGATTAGAAATGAGGCTGAGAATATCTAAGCAGTTATTGAGGGAGAGTTGTGTTGCTGACCGCTCTGGCACTATGGCAGAATCTGCTCAGATATTTACACATTGTATGGCATTGTATGACAACTTTGCTAATGCTCAACAGAGACAGACAGGTTCATTATTCAATCACATGAAATTGCTTCAAGCAGGCCTAGATGAAATCTTGAATTGGATGCATTTTAATTGCCGGAAGTGGGATATTTATCTTGAACTGTATTTACAGGTAAGCTAATTTGATGAAAGAACAGTGTAAGGCTCAATGTGAGTTATTTTGATCACTGTCTGTCTGTTGTCCGTCGTCGTCTGTCGTTAACTTTTAGCTTTAAACAGCATCTCCTCCTTAACCACAGGACAAATTTCAACCAAACTTCACAGGAATGTTCCTTTGGTGGCCCTCATTCAAAATTGTTCAAAGATTTAAATTCCATTGAGAACTGATTGCCACAGCAACAAAAAAGGGGAAATTAACCAACACTTAAAAAATCTTCTTGTCTAAAAGTAGAAGGCCCAGGCCTTTGATATTTGGTATGTAGCATCATCCAGTGGACCTCTACCAAGATTGTTCAAATTATAGACCTGGGGTGAAAAATGGTTCCTCCCTTGGGGTCACTTGTTTTACATAGACTTGTATAGTGTAAAAACTTTAAACATCTTCTTGTCTAAAAGTGGAAGGCCCAGGCCTTTGATATTTGGTATGTAGCTTCATCTAGTGGACCTCTATTAAGATTGTTCAAATTATAGCCCTGGGGTGAAAATGACCCCTCCTTGGGGGTCACTTGTTTTACATAGACTTGTATATGGAAAAAACTTGAAAAAGCTTCTTGTCTAAAAGTAGAAGGCCAAGGCCTTTGATATTTGGTATGTAGCTTCATCTAGTTTACTTACCTCTACCAAGATTGTTCAATTTATAGCCCTTGGGTCAAAAATGACTCCTCCCCATAGTAGGTATATAATAATTGTTCTTATTGGGGTCGCTTGTTTTACATAGACTCATATAGGGAAAAAACTTTAAAAATATTCTTGTCTAAAAGGAGAAAGCCCAGGCCTTTGATATTTGGTATGTAGCTTCATCTATTGGACCTCTACCAATCTTGTTCAAATTATAACCTTGGCTCAAAAATGGTCCCATCCCGGGTCACTTGTTTTACATAATATTATACTTGTATAGGGAAAAACTTTAAAAAAAATTGTCTAAAAGTTGATATTTGAAATCTAACTTCATCTAGTGGACCTCTACCAAGATTGGTCAAATTATAGCCCTGGTGTCAAAAATGGCCCCACCCTGGGGATTACTTGTTTTACATAGACTCTTTTAGGTTAACACTTTAACAATATTCAGGTGATCGATTTAGAGCCATCTTGCCTCTCTTGTTAGCAAATGAGAACCATAAAGTCTAGGATAAGCTACCGGTAGTACAAAAATCTAGAAATGGACGGAAGAGGTTAATAGTATACAGCTATTTACTCAAAAGGAGTAAATAGCTGTTTTATTATATATCTTCATGAAAAACGCATATTTTAACTAGTTTATTTATTACATTGCTGTCATCATTTTAATTGGGTAAATATGTAGATTCAAACATAAACACAGGATTATTATTGTAAATGCAGGAAGAATGCAGTATATTGTTACATAGCACATGCGTTAAAATGTTGGTTATGCATGTGCATGACATCATTTTAAACCATAACGCCACCTTATAGACGCGTGTGCCATGTAACAGATGAACTATTGACTCGAAAATGGACTGAATTTTAGAATAAAAGCGAAAAGGAGTCAAATAGTCATTTTTTTAGCTCACCTGTGCACGAAGTGCTCAAGGTGAGTTATTGTGATTATTGTGATCGTCCATAGTCCGTCGTCCGTCAACATTTTCTCCTCTGTAACCGGTGGGTCAACTGGGATGAAACTTAACATTTTTGGGATCCATGCAGAATTCTGGTTTCCATGGCAACGAAATGAAAAAAACTTCAAAATTCTTAAAAAATCTTCTCCTCCGAAAGTGTCAGGCCGATTTTCAAATTATTTTTGTAGAAATGTTCCTTGGGTGACCCTCTATCAGATTCCTTCAAGCCATGTTGATTGTTGGTCGAAAAACATGGCCGCCAAGGGGGGGGGGGGGGGGGCTATTTTGCATTATATGGCTATAGTGCAAACTTAAAAAATCTTCTCCTCCAAAAGTGTCAGGCCGATTTTCAAAAAATGTTGTAGAAATGTTCCTTGGGTGACTCTCTAAGACAAAAAATATGTTTTTAATAATAGGTATTTCCTAATTATTTACAAAGTATGATATAAAACAAAATTACAAAAGCAAATATTAGGTCAAATAAGTTGTTATTATCAAAGAAAATTAGATTTTTGTATACCACCCAAATTTAGGTTTTTCGGCCAAGATTCATGCTTTTGTGCAATACATAGAACTTCGCAAAGGAAAAGTAAGAAAAAACATCACAAATTAAGATTTTTCTGTCTCAAATGTTCATAGAAATGATCAAACTTTATATTTATGCACCATTCACAAACATTTTAGGGAAGCAGTATCATCATTTTTAACCAGATTGACTATATCCAAACATTTTTGCAGACGACAAAAAATTGACCTGTCATTTTTGTGAATTTTTAACCTTCTTTAGACACTTTTTTTTACCTCAGAGGTCTGGTTTTTGTGTAAATCTACAGAGAATGATATCAAATGAAAGCAAATTAGCAAATATTAGGACAATAAGGCAATTATTTTCAAAGAAATTTCAAATTTCCTATTCAACCCAAACCTAGGTTTCGCGAATTGAGTCCGGCAAGTTTTATGCGCTCGCACATCATCCCGGTCTCAAAGACAAAAAAAGCAGAAAAACATAACATTTTTAGGATTTACTGTGTCACATGTTTAAGGACATGGCTATACTTCATGTTTATGCCTCTTGTATGCAGCTAACCAATCAAAGAACACTTTTTATAGCTTGAGAAACATCATTGTGTATGGCAAATGGTCAAAAAGGCTATAACCTATTGGCTGGATACCCCCAATGGACCTAAATTACACTCCAGGCACCCAATTTTATCAATTTTCAAGCAATTTGACTGAATCCCACCCAATAAAGTACCCTAGAATGCTTCAATATGTGCAGCTGACACAAATTTGACTTTTTATATGTTCCACCCAAAACCTCTTTAGGTCACAATACACTAAATAAATTCCTTCTTTGTTTCCATGTAAATCGACCAACTTCAGTCATCAATTGTCACACTTTCTAAGCATTTCCCATAGAGAACACCATATATCATTGAAAAGAGTTACCTCTTAGCTTTAAAACAATCCAAAGAAAATGTGGGGTCATGTATTATGCAAGAAAGAACTCACCAGGCGAAAATGGTTACCGTCATTTACGACAAAAAAGGTCCCGGACAAACCGGTGTTTAGCATTCTCTACGTTCACTTTCAGACAAGGTCAAAAAAATAAAAGTCATCAAATCAATCATTTCCAGTGCATCCTATACACATTCGCAATGCATTTAAACTCATTGTCATATATTCAATACACACTGGTGATGGTATACACTCATTTCTACACAAACAAAGGTTTATTTAGGGACTTCAGTAGTGTAGATCAAAGGGTCCGCGGATGTATTTAGCGTAATTTGACCTCTATCAGATTCCTTCAAGCCATGTTGATAGGTCAAAAACATGGCCGCCAGGGGGCGGGGCTGTTTTGCCTTTTATGGTTATAGTGAAAACTTAAAAAATCTTCAACATCTTCTCCTCAGTAACCAGTGGGTCAATTGGGATGAAACTTCACAGAAAGCATCCTCTCAATGACCTTACCAGAATTCCTTCAAATTTTTGGGATCCATGCAGAATTTCTGGTTTCCATGGCAACGAAACGAAAAAAAAATACAAAATTCTTCTTCTCCCAAACTGCATGGTTGGCAGATTTTGAACTTGTTTTGTAGAAATGTTCCTTGGGTGACTCTCTATCAGATTCCTTCAAGCCATGTTGATTGGTAAAAAAACATGGCCGCCAGGGGGGGGCGGGGCTTTTTTGCCTTATATGGCTTTAGTGAAAACTTAAAAAATCTTCTCTTCCAAAAGTGTCAGGCCAATTTTCAAATAATTTTGTAGAAATGTTTCTTGGATGACCCTCTTTCAGATTCCTTTAAGCCATGTTGATTGGTCGAAAATCATGGCCGCCAGGGGGGGCGGGGCTCTTTTGCCTTATATAGCTATAGTGCAAACTTAAAAAATCTTCTCCTCCAAAAGTGTCCGGCCGATTTTCAAATAATTTTGTAGAAATATTCCTTGGATGACCCTCTATCAGATTCCTTCAAGCCATGTTGATTGGTCAAAACACATGGCCGCCAGGGGGCAGGGCTATTTTGCCTTTTATGGCTATAGTGAAAACTTAAAAAATCTTCTCCTCCAAAAGTATCAGGACGATTTTCAAATAATTTTGTAGAAATGTTCCTAGGGTGACCCTCTATCAGATTCCTTCAAGCCAGGTTGATTGTATAGCTAAAGTGAACAAAAAATCAGGTGAGCGATTCCAGGGCCATCATGGCCCTCTTGTATTGAATCACTCGTGACTGCTTCTCGTCCAATCAAATACTTTAATTCATAGTAGGTATATAATAATTGTTCTTATTGTGTCTGCCATTCTGTAATCAATTTAAAGACACAACTTCCTCTAATGAACTGATGGACAGGTTGTTATTGCTTAAGTTGTTTAAATTGTATGTATCTGCTGCTAAAAATATGCCCGCCAAGACAACAAAGAAAAAAATGTAAAAGTATTTTCTCTGAAATTTAAACAGCTTGTGCTTTAAAATATGATTTTCAACATTACTATAGTTATACAAAAGAGGATGCTAGGTCAGAAATTGTCTCTTCCTTAATCATTTATTAAAGTATGTGACCCAATTCTTAAGTTCAAGCATTCTTTATTGCTTAATAAAATAACTGCCAGGGTTGAGGCTTTTTAGATCACCTAGAGCCAAATTAGGCTCAAGGTGAGCTATTCTGATCACTCTGTGTCCGTCGTCTGTCGTCCGCCGTCTGTCGTTAACTTTTAGCTTTAAACATCATCTCCTCCTGAACCGCAGGAACAATTTCCACCAAACATTACAGGAATGTTCCTTTGGTGGTCCTCTTTCAAAATTGTTCAAATATTTAAATTCCATTGAGAACTTTGGTTGCTGCGGCATCAGAAAGGGGAGAAAATGTCCAAACTTTAAAAATCTTCTCCTCCGAATCTGCCTGTCAAATTCAAATATAATTTGGTTGAAATATTCCTTGGGTGACCCTCTATAAAAATTGTTCAAGCCATACTGATTGGTCAAAAAACATGGCAGTTAGGCGGCATCAGAAAAGGGGTAAAAAGACAAAATTTGAAAATTCTATTTTTATGAAAGTGCTTGTCTGATTTTAAGAAAATATAATATGAATCTTACTTTAATGATCCTCTATTTAATTTGTTTAAGCCGTTTTGATGGGTTACACAATCATAGCAACCAGGCGTCATCACAAAAGGGGTAAATTGAACTTTTAGCTACAAATGACAACCAACTCCTACCATTCCAATAGACCAATTTCCACAAAACATCACAGGAATGTTCCTTTGGTGGTCCTCTTTCAAATTTGTTCAAAGATTTAAATTCCATTGAGAACTTTGGTTGCTGCGGCATCAGAAAGGGGACAAAATGTCCAAACTTTAAAAATCTTCTCCTCCGAATCTGCCTGTCAGATTCAAATAAAATTTGGTAGAAATGTTCCTTTGGTGACCCTCTATAAAAATTGTTCAAGCCATACTGATTGGTCGAAAAACATGGCAGTCAGGCAGCATCAGAAAAGGGGCAAAATGACAAAATTTGAAAATTCCATTTTTATGAAAGTGTTTGTCTGATTTTAAGAAAATATAATACGAATCTTACTTTAATGATCCTCTATTTATTTTGTTTAAGCCGTTTTGATTGGTTACATAATCATAGCAACCAGGCGTCATCACAAAAGGGGTAAATTGAACTTTTAGCTACAAATGACAACCAACTCCTACCATTCCAATAGACCAATTTCCACAAAACATCACAGGAATGTTCCTTTGGTGGTCCTCTTTCAAAATTGTTCAAAGATTTAAATTCCATTGAGAACTTTGGTTGCTGCGGCATCAGAAAGGGGAGAAAATGTCCAAACTTTAAAAATCTTCTCCTCCGAATCTGCTTGTCAGATTCAAATATAATTTGGTAGAAATGTTCCTTGGGTCACCCTCTATAAAAATTGTTCAAGCCATACTGATTGGTCAAAAAACATTGCAGTCAGGCGGCATCAGAAAATGGGCAAAATGACAAAATTTGAAAATTCCATTTTTATGAAAGTGTTTGTCTGATTTTAAGAAAATATAATACGAATCTTACTGTAATGATCCTCTATTTAATTTGTTTAAGCCGTTTTGATTGGTTACATAATCATAGCAACCAGGCGTCATCACAAAAGGGGTAAATTGAACTTTTAGCTACAAATGACAACCAACTCCTACCATTCCAATAGACCAATTTCCACAAAACATCACAGGAATGTTCCTTTGGTGGTCCTCTTTCAAAATTTTAAGAAAATATAATACGAATCTTACTGTAATGATCCTCTATTTAATTTGTTTAAGCCGTTTTGATTGGTTACATAATCATAGCAACCAGGCGTCATCACAAAAGGGGTAAATTGAACTTTTAGCTACAAATGACAACCAACTCCTACCATTCCAATAGACCAATTTCCACAAAACATCACAGGAATGTTCCTTTGGTGGTCCTCTTTCAAAATTTTAAGAAAATATAATACGAATCTTACTGTAATGATCCTCTATTTAATTTGTTTAAGCCGTTTTGATTGGTTACATAATCATAGCAACCAGGCGTCATCACAAAAGGGGTAAATTGAACTTTTAGCTACAAATGACAACCAACTCCTACCATTCCAATAGACCAATTTCCACAAAACATCACAGGAATGTTCCTTTGGTGGTCCTCTTTCAAAATTGTTCAAAGATTTAAATTCCATTGAGAACTTTGGTTGCTGCGGCATCAGAAAGTGAGAAAAATACCCAAATTTTAAAATCCTTTTCCTCCATAATCTGCTTGTGCGATTGCAAGATAATTTGGTAGAAATGTTCCTTAAGTGACACTCTAAATAAACTGTTGAAGCCATATTGATTTCGTTGAAAAACAGGGCAGCAAGACGGCATCAGGAAACGTGTAAAATGACAAAAACTTTATAATTCCATTCTTATTAAAGTTCTTGTTAGATTTCAAGATATAAATGGCCTAGCTTTACTGATAAGCTGTTTCTTGAGAAGTGTCCACTCCTTGCAGTTTCATTTGCACTCCTTAATCAAATTTTCCCAGATATTTGCAGTTAAATATTTGCTACTAATTTACTACCAATTAGGTGATCGATTTAGGGCCATCTTGGCCCTCTTGTTTCATTGTTTTGCCTATAGTGCTAAAATATTTTCTTTGAAAGTGTGACAAGCGGGTACCCACATTGTCTGGCAATTTCCTTTAACAATTCCTATTTAATAAATGTATACAGGGGAGATATATTGTTTTTGTCTTGGATGTCTGTCTGTCTGTCTGTCTGAAGGTCAAAGGTTTGAGGTTTTATTTCGTGTCCGCTCCATATCCCCAAGACGGCTTGAAGGATTTCTAAGAAACTTGAGTCCAATGTTCACCTCATTAAGGTAATGTGCAGAACCCAAGTTCGACCATACTGATTCAAGGTCAATGTCACGCTTGAAGGTCTAAAGTTTGAGGAATATTTCGACTTGAATGTTACAGCTGCAGTAAAATGATATGTTATCGTAAACCATTTGCTGTTATGTCCACTTTGTACAAAGCCAAGATAAAATTAGTAATTAAAAGTTGAATACTGGACTTGGCCAAATTTTTGTCTGCTTTATAGGTTGGAATGTTTTGAGAGATTTTGACAGATATTTGAGGGGGAGACATCTGTTTTTGTGTCAAAAACAATTCTAGTTACCTTTTGATTTCTGAATGTTTGCTAAATTCACTTAGTCTGCTCTCTTACTTGAAAAGCGGGACTAACACCAAACAATCTATCAATTCTTACTTGAGCAAACCTTCTTCAATCTTCACCTTTTCAATGTTCAATTTTAAGATTACCATATTGTCTTGAACACTCCAAAGATAAGGCCATTGACAGGAATATTTTGTGACAATTTGGCTTACATTTTTGCCTTTGCTGGAAACTATGAAATATTCTCCTGACAGTCTTTGCCTTGGGCATACAACTCAAACTTAACTATTTCATGTATTGAAGACAGCTTTTAATCGGTGTCACTAAACAGAGTCTAGTAGAGTCCGGTAGAGTCCGGTGGTCAAATATCCCATTATATCACTGTTTTGTTTTGTTTTTGATTGATTGATTGATTGATTGGGGTTTTATGCCGTTTTTAACAATATCTCGGTCATATCACGGGGGCCAGTTCACCTACTCATGTGTTTCCTGGTTTTCTCACACCAGTACTCCACACAATAATCTTCCCAAGCAACTGGCTGCTTTTCCACATAGACTTTGCCCATTGGTGGAAGACAAATGATGCATGTTGCAATGACTTTTGTCAAACCTCGGAAAGAAAGTTGGCCGAGCCGAGATTCAAACTCACAACCCCTGGATTGACAGCTTGTGTCGTTACCGACTGAGCTATCAGGACTCGACGTTGTGTTTTTGTATTGAAATAAATGAAATATAGTGTTATTGTATTATATAAATAAAATATAATAATGTATTTGCCTATTTTAGTTCATTTTTGAGTGAATATAGAAATATTATATGCGTGATCACGGACACTGGTCGAGTCTGGTCGTTATTAAGCAATAAATACAATGTTTTATACAATTTTAAGTTATAAAAAGTTTAATTTGATTTATATGTGTTATATTATATATTTATTTCTTATATTATTTCAGCTGATAATCTGGAAAATAGTGGAAGAGTGAGAACGATAACATTGTGTTTCGTAAATCAAAATGGCCGACGAGAAATTTCTGTTTATAATACGGCCTTATCGCACATCCTGAATGAGTAATACACTAAATTCTCTCACTATTATGCATCAACTAATTGATTAGGTGTGATCAACAGATTAGTGTTATTAGCTCACCTGAGCTTTGCTCAAGGTGAGTTATTGTGATCGCCTTTTGTCAATCGTGCGTCGTGCGTCAACTTCTTCATCTCAGTAACCAGTGCGTCAATTTGGATGAAACTTCACAGAAAGCATCCTCTCAATGACCTCACCAGAATTCCTTCAAATTTTTAGGATCCATGCAAAATTCCATGGCAACGAAACCGAAAAAACTTCAAAATTCTTCTTCTCCTAAACTGATTGGCAGATTTTCAAATAATGTTGTAGAAATGTTCCTTGGATGACCCTCTATTAGATTCCTTCAAGCCATGTTGATTGGTCGAAAAACATGGCCGCCAGGGGGGCAGGGCTATTTTGCCTTATATGGCTATAGTGAAAACTTAAAAAATCTTCTCCTCCAAAAATGTCGGGCCGATTTTCAAATAATTTTGTAGAAATGTTCCTTGGGTGATCATCTATCAGATTCCTTCAAGCCATGTTGATTGGTTGAAAAACATGGCCGCCAGGGGGCGGGGCCTTTTTGCCTTATATGGCTATAGTGGAAATCTAAAAAATCTTCTCAAATGAAAGTGTAAGGCCTATTTCTCTAAATAATTTTGTAGAAATGTTCCTTGGATGACCCTCTATCAGATTCCTTCAAGCAAAGTTGATTGGTCGAAAAACATGTCCGCCAGTGAGGCGGGGCTATTTTGCCTTATAAGGCTATAGTGAAAACTTAAAAAATCTTCTTCTCCGAAAGTCTCAAATAATTTTGTAGAAATGTTCCTTGGATGACCCTCTTATCAGATTCCTTCAAGCCAAGTTGATTGGTCGGAAACTATGGCTGCCAGGGGGCGGGGCTTATATAGCTAAAGTGATTTTTTTTTTTTAAATGTATGAAAACTACTAGATTGGAATAATTTTATGTTTTAAATGTCATTAACATTAATTAAACCAAATACTTTCATATGAAATTAAAGAGTGTGCTTAGTTACTACATTCCGCAAAAAAAGAAAGAAACTAAACCATATTTGCATTTTTTTATACCCCGCTTTTTCGAAGAAAAAAGGGGGGTTATTAATTTGGGTTTGTCTGTCTGTCCGTCTGTCTGTCTGTTACACTTCGTTTCCGTGCAATAACTGCCACAAATGTTAACCGTTTTTTAGCTCACCTGAGCTTTGCTCAAGGTGAGTTATTGTGATCGCCTTTTGTCCGGCGTCCGTCGTCCGTCGTCCATCGTGCGTCAACTTCTTCTCCTCAGTAACCGGTGGGTCAATTGGGATGAAACTTCACAGAAAGCATCCTCTCAATGACCTCACAAGATTTCCTTCAAATTTTTGGGATCCATTCAGAATTCTGGTTTCCATGGCAACGAAATGAAAAAAACTTCAAAATTCTTCTTCTCCCAAACTGGTTGGCTGATTTTCAAATAATTTTGTAGAAATGTTCCTTGGATGACCATCTATCAGATTTCTTCAAGCCATGTTGATTGGTCGAAAAATATGGCCGCAGGGGGGCGGGGCTATTTTGCCTTATATGGCTATAATGAAAACTTAAAAAATCTTCTCCCAAACTGGTTGGCAGATTTTCAAATAATTTTGTAGAAATGTTCCTTGGATGACCATCTATCAGATTTCTTCAAGCCATGTTGATTGGTCGAAAAATATGGCCGCAGGGGGGGGGCTATTTTGCCTTATATGGCTATAGTGAAAACTTAAAAAATCTTCTTCTCCGAAAGTGTCAGGCCGATTTTCAAATAATTTTATAGAAATGTTCCTAGGGTGACCCTCTATCAGATTCCTTCAAGCCAAGTTGATTGGTCGTGAAAAAGTGAAAAAAAAAATCAGGTGAGCGATTCCAGGGCCATCATGGCCCTCTTGTTTTCAAACTTGGTAACAAGGTTAAATGCCTTAAGGGCTAGGCCAAGTTCGATCGTCACTTTCGGTGGAGTTATGGCCCCTTATTTAACAAAAAATGTCGTTTGTTGCCGTTTCCGTGCAATAACTGCCACAAATGTGAACCATTTTTTTTTTCAAACTTGGTAACAAGGTTAAATGCCTTAAGGGCTAGGCCAAGTTCGATCGTCACTTTCGGCGGACTTTATTTGGTGGAGTTATGCGCCCTTGGGGGACCTTCTACCAAGATTGTTCAAATTAATCTGATCCATTGAAAAACATGGACGCCAGGGGTGGGGCTTGTTATCCTTATATGTGCATTGTAAAATCTTTAAAAGTCTTCTTTTCGAACTGTACTGGCCCGATTTAAAGATAATTTGGCACAAATGTTCCTTTTGGGACTTTCTACCAAGATTGTTCAAATTAATCCGACCTATTGAAAAAAAGGGTCTTGTTTTCCTTATATGTGCATTGTAAAATCTTTAAAAATCTTCATTTCCAAAGGCACCTGCCTGATTTAAAAATTATTTGGTACAAATGTTCCTTGGGTGCCCTTCTACCAAGGTTATTCAAATAAATCCGATCCGTTGAAAAACATGGCCATCAGGGGGAGTGCTTGTTTTCCTTATATGTATAGAGTAAAAACTATTGAAGTTCTATTAAATCAGGTGAGCGATATAGGGCCATCATGGCCCTCTTGTTTATTTTCAATTGTGTATGTTTTGCAATTTTTCACGCATTTGCGTGTGCCGAGTTTTCGTGCAATTCTTGTAATGCGGGGTGATGTTAGATGCTTATCTGCTGATGTGATGCGACTTAAAGTTCAATAATTTCATAAATCGCCTTGATCTCTGGTCAGGACTTAACTGTGTCCATGTAGCATGAGAAACATGAAGCACCGACGCTTGTGTCGCCAAACAATGTTTACCCGAGTCTTGCAATGCGCCTCTCACATCAAGAGTTTGACACTGTTCAAGTTCTTTGAACTTTTCTATCATGTCGGGCAATTTCTGGACTACCCAGTTTGTCGTTCTTTTGATAACATGGTTGTACGACTCATTTGCATTATTAAACCATTGTTGTGGTAGCCAGGGATGTTTGAGTTTGGGGAGAAACATATACTTCTCCAAATTGGTAAGTATCTGTTGTAAATATGTCAAATTTGGATGTGTATTGGATAATTCTTGGGCCATTTCTGTGAATGTGGTTGCAGTTTCAGTCCTTAAGATACCATTAGGACCGAAGAGTTTACAAAAATGCGATTAAACTCAGGTAGTGGAAGACACTTCCTGAGGTTATTTACCGCACAATCCTTCAAATGTTTCTCACAAAGCACTCTTGTTGGAACCAAAACTTAATTAACTCTTGTCCATGTCACTCAATTTATCCTGCAATTTCATATGATTTACTTTTAAGTAAGTATATAGCTCTCTAAGTATTTGGTTTAATTAATTTTAATGACATATAAGACATAAAATTATTCCAATCTAGTAGTATTCATACATTTAAAATCTTGGTATTGTAACACTAATCTGTTGGATCACACCTAATCAATTAATAGAGAGAGAATTTAGTGTATTACTCGTTCAGGATGTGCGATAGGGCTGTATTATAAACAGAAATTTCACGTCAGCCATTTTGATTTACGAAACACAATGTTAGGGTTAAAAATCCTCACACTTCCACTATTTTTCGAGATTATCAGCTGAAATAATATAATAAATAAATATATGATAAGACACATATTAAACTTTTTATGACTTTAAAATCGTATAAAACGTTGTATTTCTTGCTTAATAATGACCAGACTCTACCAGTGTCCGTGTTCACGCATATAATATTTCTATATTCACTCGAAAATGAACTAAAATAGGCAAATACATATTTTTTTAGTCCCCTACCGGCGTGCCGAAGGGGACTCTTAGGTTTGCACTCCGTCCGTCAGTCCGTCAGTCCGTCGGTCAGTCCATCTGTCAGTCAGTCAGTCAGTCCGGCAAATTTTTGTCCGGAGCATATCTCCAAAACTGTACTAGCTATGGCTATGAAATTCCATATGTAGATACATCTCATCAATGCGGAGTGCAGTGCATATGAACCATAACTCTTCCTTCCCTAATTTTTGAGTTATTTCCCTTTCTTTATTTTCATACTTGATTTTTGTCCGGAGCATATCTCCAAAACTGTACTAGCTATGGTTATGAAATTTCACACATGGATGCATCTCATCAAGGGGGAGTGCAGTGGACATGAACCATAACTCTTGCTTGCCTAATTTTTGAGTTATTTCCCTTTCTTTATTTTCATACTTGATTTTTGTCCGGAGCATATCTCCATAACTATACTAGCTATGGCTATGAAATTTCACACATGAATACATCGTATCAAGGGGGAGTGCAGTGGACATGAACCATAACTCTTGCTTGCCTAATTTTTGAGTTATTTCCCTTTCTTTATTTTCATACTTGATTTTTGTCCGGAGCATATCTCCATAACTATACTAGCTATGGCTATGAAATTTCACACATGAATACATCGTATCAAGGGGGAGTGCAGTGCACATGAACCATAACTCTTGCTTCCCTAATTTTTGAGTTATTTCCCTTTCTTTATTTTCATACTTTATTGTCTTGATATACCTAAACATTGGGTTGCTATGACAACAGAAACAGACTCAAAAGTGCAAACCGGTAGGGGACTATGGTATTGCTTGCAATCCTCCAGTTACTTGTTTTAATAACACTTTATTTTATTCATTTCAATACATAAACACAAAAAAAAGTGATATAATGGGATATTTGACCACCAGACTCTACCAGACTCTGTTTAGTGATACCCGCTTTTAATAGCCATATAATTTCCCTTTGTCTGGTTGGTGTATATTATGTTTGGCCTGAACCACTGTTTAGCTCTCCTTGGTGATTAGTCGTGGTTAGTCATGTCCATCTTACATCCGTTGTACATCTGTTGTGTGAACATTCACATCTTCTACCTTGAGTCACATTGTCTGATGTCAAAATAACTTCACAGTGATTTGCTTGTGGTGAACCGCTACATAAATAGATAATTATCATGAAGATCTGTGAGAGGTATGATTAATTTCTTGTATGCTTATATTGGCAACTTTAAAGTTTCTTCTTTTAAAATTACCGCTGTGAAGCAAGGCAATTCTGTTTTATCTCATTGTTATCTTAAGTACCCTATATTATGTCGAAGGTGTAGTGAACGGTCTTCTTTACAAACTTGGGTACACTATAACTTGATAACTTGACTCAATCAGGTAAATATGACATGCTAAATAAACTGCATCATAACATATCTACACAAAAGTTTGAGGCTTCCATTGCATTCCTGCTTAATAAATTGATTGATATTGGACCAACATGGTTCTCTTAATATAGGATATACATTTGTGTCAAAATTCGGTTTTCCATATTTGAATTGAATAACTGTCATTCAATTACATGTAAACTCATTTCCTATTACTTCATTGACAAAGTTGCAGTTTACAGACAGCTCATGTTTTCTTTTCAGATCTGGAATCTTATTGTTGCCCCACAGCATCTTCAGTCAGAGCACATCAGAGATACATGGAATAAAAGTATACATGATTCTCTTTCAAAAACAATGAAACTAAGGGTAGGTGTAGATTTTATTAAACTTAATTTTACAAAAAGAAAAAGTAGTTTACTGGTTTCTTATTTGGCAAACAATAAAACATAGATTTCGATTCATTTTTACAAGCCCTTGACCTTAGATATGACAAATTTGATCATCTAAATGGTGGGATTCAATTGATTGTCTTATCTCTTACTGTATGTATGAATAAACATTTTAACCTTGAAATCTTTATGTAGTTCTTGTCTTGACAAATTTCTTTATAGGTCTGTAACAACAAGTACAATATGACTAGGTTTGTAGACCTGTATTGTCGAAAGGCAGACTTGTACAGTCCTTATCTGCAAGAGTGTTTAAGTGCAGTGGCATTTGAGGTAAGATAAAGACACTGTATTCACAGAAATTCTTTTTCCTTGTTAAATTCTAATTGGTCCAGTACAAATGGCAGTAATTTGATCAGCAAAATGAGTTATTGTGAATTGTCTATTGTGCGTCATCAACAATTTCTTTCAAAAACATTTCTTAAACCACTGGGTCTATTGCAGCCAATCATCACAGGTATGTTCCTTTGGTTTCATCTTGAAATTTGTTCAAATATTTAGATTAAACTATTTTTACTGCACCATCAGACAGAGGGAAAATACCAAAACTTTAAAAATCTTCTGTCGCTATTTGAAAATAATTAAACACGAAAGTTTGTTCAAATAAACCCGATCCATTGAAAAACATGGCCACCATGGCACGGGCTTGTTTTCCTTATATGGTTTATACACTCAAACTTCGGTGGCTCCAACTTGCAGCAACCGCAATAAATAGTTCAACCTATCCGTAGTTTGAGGCATTCAATTTTGGACGTTACGATGACGAAGAAGTGTTTTATCCTGTCAGTATTCATGTAGTTTGTGTTATGAAAACACATACTTTATAATACCAGTGTGTTTCTGTTGATAGCAGATACATTTATAACATAAAGACTAAAGACTTATACAGAATAAAATGAACCACAGTATGTAAAACATTGTAAAATCTTTAAAAATCTTTTTGTCGGAAAGCGTCATTCAGCTATTTCAATGTCGCCATTACTAAAATTAGATGATTCCACTTATCTCAATAATTCAAGCCAAGTACAATATTTTGTGATCAAGTTTCTTTGATTTAAAGCTTACATTTAGATACAGGAATAGAATTTAGTTGAGATCAATGATTAAATTATCTGCATGCATTGTAAAGAATGTAAAGGGAAACTATGATGTCGAAATATACTTAGTCTAAGGGCAATAACTTTGCTTCATACCATAATTTTCAAACTTGGCTTGTACAGTCATAATATAACTACCCATGAATATCATAAATATCTGCATGCCTTCAAAGGAAAATAAAAGGAAACCCATTATGATGATGAAAGGATGGTAAGAGGAGGGTCCATGCCTGACAATAATTTGCAGAACATAAAAATACATACAAACTATTTCATTTTAATGTGTTTAAATTATTTTCATCTTTGTGAATTATTTTTCAGTCTATTGCTGCTGGCTATTCTATAGATTATGGTACTTTCACAGATGAGCAGACAAGGAGATTTGGAAATCTTCTGTCAAACCTATTTATGGCTGAATGGACAAAATCTTTTGAAAATGAAGCAAAACATGAGGATCAGATGATTCTACGACATATTTTACAGTGGCCTCCATTCGCCCAGTTTGTCAAAATAAATTGTAAGTCAAAACTCGGTAGAGATTTCGGATAATATGAATCCTTTGACATAGATTCTTCAAACTTCATAGGGTGATTGGACTTCATAAGAAGATGACCGCTTCTGTTATTGGGGTCACAGGGTCAAATCAGTTTCTGCTCAATATATCCTTTGACCTAGATTCTTTAAACTTCATAAGATGATTAGATTCTGAAAGTAGGTGACCACTGCTGTTTATTGGTCATCTGGTCTAAGGTCAAGGTCTTATGGGACGTCAAATTAAAATTGGTTTATCTTAATATCTCAATAATCCTTTGACCCAGAGACTTCAAACTTCACAAGATGATTTGCTAATGTGAGCAGATGATTGTGAAATGAGGGCGACATACTCCTTAAAAGCATCTTCTAGTTCCCCAGGAATGTTCCCTAGGTGGTCTTCTTTCAAAGTTGTTAAACTGATTGAAATGTATGTACCTCTTTGGTTATTGCAGCATCAGAAAAAGGTATAGATGCCAAAACAGTTAAATCTTCAAGGAATAGGGTCAGGTTTTCATTATGTGAATACATGTAAGAACAAAACCTTCAAAATCATCTTGGACAAATGTACTGGTCAGACTTGAAAATATTATGGCAAAAATCTTCCTTAGGTGATCCTTTACCAAGTTGGTTCAAAATATTGTGATCCACTGAAAAACATATGGCCGCCAGTTTTCATAGCTTATTTTTTGTCTTGCCCACGATAGTGGAGTGAGACATAGCAGTCACTTTTCCGGCGACGGCGACGGCGGCCGCTTTTACAAATAGCTATATCTGGGCAACCCCTGCTTGAATTTTTCTGAAACTTTGTCAGATGTATTGTAAGGTCATGGGACATCTGTCAACGTCAAAATTTTCAGGGTCAAGGTCATAATTGTGCAGAACTTGACCTTTCTTAGGTAACTTAACCTCAAAACTTAACCTTTCTTATAACTCGGCAACCTCTGCTTGAATTTTTCTGAAACTTTGTCAGATGTATTGTTTGGTCATGGGACATCTGTCAACGTCAAAATTTTCAGGGTCAAGGTCATAATTGTGCAGAAATTGACCTTTGTAAGGTAACTTAACCTCAAAACTTAACCTTTCTTATATCTCAGCAACCCCTGCTTGAATTTTTCTGAAACATTGTCAGATGTATTGTTTGGTCATGATACATCTGTCAACGTCATAATTTTCAGGGTCAAGGTCATAATTGTGCAGAACTTGACCCTTTCTTATATCTCAGCAACCCATGCCGGATTTTTTCTGAAACTTTGTCAGATGTATTGTTTGGTCATGGGACATCTGTCAAGATCAAAATTTTCAGGGTCAAGGTCATAATTGTGCAGAACTTGACCTTTGTTAGGTAACTTAACCTCAAAACTTAACCTTTCTTATATCTCTGCAACCCCTGCTGGAATTTTTCTGAAACATTGTCAGATGTATTGTTTGGTCATGATACATCTGTCAACGTCATAATTTTCAGGGTCAAGGTCATAATTGTGCAGAACTTGACCCTTTCTTATATCTCAGCAACCCCTGCTGAATTTTTTCTGAAACTTTGTCAGATGTATTGTTTGGTCATGGGACATGTCAACAATAAAATTTTCAGGGTCAAGGTCATAATTGTGCAGAACTTGACCATTGTTAGGTAACTTAACCTCAAAACTTAACCTTTCTTATATCTCAGCAACCTCTACTTGAATTTTTCTGAAACTTTGTCAGATGTATTGTTTGGTCATGGGACATCTGTCAACGTCAACATTTTCAGGGTCAAGGTCATAATTGTGCAGAACTTGACCTTTGTTAGGTAACTTAAACTCAAAACTTAACCTTTCTTATATCTCAGCAACCCCTGCTTGAATTTTTCTGAAACATTGTCAGATGTATTGTTTGGTCATGGGACATCTGTCAACGTCATAATTTTCAGGGTCAAGGTCATGATTGTGCAGAACTTGACCCTTTCTTATATCTCAGCAACCCCTGCTGGAATTTTTCTGAAAGTTTGTCGGATGTATTGCTTGGTCATGATACATCTGTCAACATCACAATTTTTAGAGTCAAGGTCATAATTGTGCAGAACTTGACCCTTTCTTATATCTCAACAATCCCTGCTGGAATTTTTCTGAAACTTTGTCAGATGTATTGTTTGGTCATGGGACATCCATCAACGTCAAAATTTTCAGGGTCAAGGTCATAATTGTGCAGAACTTGACCTTTGTTAGGTAACTTAACCTCAAAACTTAACCTTTCTTATATCTCGGCAACCTCTGCTTGAATCTTTTTGAAACTTTTGTCAGATGTATTGTTTGGTCATGGGACATCTGTCAACGTCAAAATTTTCAGGGTCAAGGTCATAATTGTGCAGAACTTGACCTTTGTTAGGTAACTTAACCTCAAAACTTAACCTTTCTTATATCTCAGCAAACCCTGCTTTTCAGTACAATAATATTTTCACATGACTTATTTTAAAATTACTATGTTGTTATTTTATGTGTAAAAACTTACTATCATAATCATAGTGATTGCAATTATTTATAATTTAATGTAGTATTATTGATCACTCTTTACTTCATGTGTGAATAAATAACACATGTAGTGAGTTTATTATTTATCACGACATGTTAATAACAATGCATTGACAGACACTTACTTTTTCACATTTTATCAACTTTACTTTCTTTTTGCATAGTGATACCATTTAATATCTGATTTTCTTAGAAGGGCGAGACACCCTCAGCCCAAGGTCTTGTTTATATCTATATAGTTAAAAGTACTGTCCCCAATTGATGATAATTTGGTACAAACTTTCATTGGGTGACCCTTTACAAAGAGTTTTGAAATTAATCTGATTCGTTGAAAACATAGCCACCATATATATTGTAAAAACTTTAATAATCTTCTTGTCATGAGAACTGGAACAATTTGAAAATGATTTGGCACAAATGTTCCTTTGGTATTTGGTGAAATTATTTGGATCTTTTAAAAAGTAGGGCGATCAGGGGGCATTTTCTTGGTTATGATGTATAACATAAAATAAATGAAAATCTTCTTGTAAAAAGAATTGGTCTGATTTGAAAATAATTTGAACAAATGTTCCTTGGTTGACCCTCTACCAAGGTTGTATGAATCATTCCAATTGAAAATCTTCTCCAGACTCTTAAGTCATTCACCTATCCTCCAGTTGATAATCTTGACCAAAGAGATCCATTTTAATTTAGGATTCAGTTGGTAAGAGGATAACATTCTACAAGCTTTATTATGATATTTGATACATTATATGACAATGACCAGATGAGGAAGTTTGTTATAGATTTATATGTGTAGGTCAAAGGTTGAAGTTTAATTTTACTTTTGTTGCTGTGTCATGCAGATTATTTTAAATACATGTAGCTTTTTAATCTTAATTGGCAAGGATACACATAAGGATTATTTATCCATCATCTCTCTTTTTGTCACTCTTTAACTAACTGACTGACAGGCAGAACACATGTGATTTCCATCAAACATGATTGTTTGTTAAAATAGAGACACAGTCGAACCTGTATTAAAGACCACAATGGAATAGCAATTCCCTGTCTATAGGGACCATACTTTTAGCTTCCCAAATACTCATTTTCTTTATAAATGAACCTGCAATTAAAGACCAGATTGTTCACTTCCCATGGGTGGTCTTTAAATGCAGGTTTGACTGCATATTGCTAATATACAAAGCGTTGCGTTGTATTAGTACTCTGGAGTTCCAGTATAACGCAATATAAGGGGTCCAAGGCCTAGCATCGCATTGGAATCCGTATCGTGAGTCACCATTAGAAATTAAAGCAATCACAAGTAATATGCCTCAGCATGCCAAAACCCGATACTCGTCAATCTCCACATTTTAACTGCATGCAATGGCAATGAAAAATGTCTCAAAAGGAAATCTATTTTAGCAGGCCAGAATATGGTATCTTTATGTGCATATACTGTTGCTGTACTACAAATATAATCCTCAATTGATTTGATTTCGAAATTGGCTAATATAGAGGGTTGTAAAAAACAAAATCATTCCAACCGCCATTTGCAATGTGTGCTTGTTTTGAATGTTGTCTGCTGCTTTCAAATAGATAATCGAACAATGTCTCCTTTTCTTACATTTTTATCTCTTAAAAGAAAAATAATTCTCAAAACCACGTATTTATAGCTTTAAATGTAGATGTAGCAGACAGCGTTTAAAAACATTGTGAGAAAAAGAAAAACTGCTTGTTATTAGAAAATCAGTAAACATGTAGCGATGCATCCTTTCCTTTCTATTCCTCACATTTTTTTCTAGTTTCAAAGTTGTTAAACAAAGGAAAAATAAAATATGTATGTTCATATCCTTTAAAATCCTTTTCAATTCAAAGTTAATTCATCCAATTTCAAACAAATGTAGTAATTTCTTCTTTTGTCACAACACTATCAAAAAAGTCTGCTGCAGATGCGTCAAAATGCGAGTGCAAATGGGTAAGGGTGAACTCAATTAAGTGACCTTTATTTTACGTAAATCATTGAAGCATAGCAATTTCCCCCCACAAATGAGCTACGTCATAAAAAAAATATGTACATTTTAGTCACACAAGCAGCTTACATGTAGTAATTGGATCCTTGATTTGACATTAATTTATATGGGTATTTTTCGTTTGTCGGCGGCTCTCATCTCATCCGGTTAAAAGTGACATAATTCACTTCGATGTTTACTGCCACCGGACACCGAGAAAACCCTTTGTTTCATTTTCGCAGTTTTATATTTTTATAAGATAAGGAAATTATTAAGGAACAATAATATTACTTGAATTTGGACTACATGTATTTATTTGGTTTTGTCTTTGGATTTTTTTGGATTTATAAAATCAGGTTTGTGCACTATTCATCTATAATGTATTATTGTTCAGTTTTGCAACAACTACCGGGTACCATGTTTTACAGAATTATTTGTCGGATTTTTTTTCGAGTATCCTTTCGCGAAGTATCTGCGTTCCAGTGTATAATTGTTGTAACTTATATATTAAAGAAGGCATTATTGTGATATGTGCAGATCAGGACTCCGGAAATTTTGACATCCCAATCGATCCGGGTGAAATAAATTTTTACACCCCGCATTTTTGAAAAATATGAAATTTGAACACTTTTAAGCAAATATACATGAATTTCATGTTTATTTCAGGTTACCTTGCATAAATGGTTGCATAACAGTGTCATTACTCGATAATGTCAATGTAGAAGTACTTTACAAATCATAATTTACCAACATTTGCAGACGAACATAACAACGCATGTTTACATTGCTTGTTCGTACTTTAAAATGTTTTACCCGTAATCCAATATCGTACTTACTAGAAAATGATTGGTGCCGCACAGAAGATACATTTTTAGCTCACCTGAGCTTTGCTCAAGGTGAGTTATTGTGATCGCCTTTTGTCCGGCGTCCGTCGTCCATCGTCCGTCGTCCGTCAACTTCTTCTCCTCAGTAACCAGTGGGTCAATTTGGATGAAACTTCACAGAAAGCATCCTCTCAATGACCTCACCAGAATTCCTTCAAATTTTTGGGATCCATGCAAAATTCTGGTTTCCATGGCAACGAAACTGAAAAAACTTCAAAATTCTTCTTCTCCCGAATTGGTTGGCAGATTTTTGAAATAATTTTGTAGAAATGTTCCTTGGATGACCCTCTATCAGATTCCTTCAAGCCGTGTTGATTGGTCGAAAAACATGGCCGCCAGGGGGGGGCGGGGTTATTTTGCCTTATATGGCTATAATGAAAACTTAAAAAATCTTCTCCTCCGAAAGTGTAAGGCCGATTTTCAAATAATTTTGTAGAAATGTTCCTTGGGTGACCCTCTATCAGATTCCTTCAAGCCATGTTGATTGGTCGAAAAACATGGCCGCCAGGGGGGGCGGGGCTATTTTGCCTTATATGGCTATAGTGCAAACTTAAAAAATCTTCTCCTCCAAAAGTGTCAGGCCGATTTTCAAATAATTTTGTAGAAATGTTCCTTGGGTGATCCTCTATCAGATTCCTTCAAGCCATGTTGATTGGTCAAAAAACATGGCGGCCAGGGGGCGGGGCTATTTTGCCTTTTATGGCTATAATGAAAACTTAAAAAATCTTCTCCTCCATAAGTGTCAGGCCGATTTTCAAATAATTTTGTAGAAATGTTCCTTGGGTGATCCTCTATCAGATTCCTTCAAGCCATGTTGATTGGTCAAAAAACATGGCCGCCAGGGGGCGGGGCTATTTTGCCTTTTATGGCTATAATGAAAACTTAAAAAATCTTCTCCTCCATAAGTGTCAGGCCGATTTTCAAATAATTTTGTAGAAATGTTCCTTGGGTGACCCTCTATCAGATTCCTTCAAGCAATGTTGATTGGTCGAAAAACATGGCCGCCAGGGGGCGGGGGCTATTTTGCCTTATATGGCCAAAGTGAAAACTTAAAAAATCTTCAACATCTTCTCCTCAGTAACCAGTGCGTCAATTGGGATGAAACTTCACAGAAAGCATCCTCTTAATGACCTCACCAGAATTCCTTCAAATTCTAGGGATCCATGCAGAATTCTGGTTTCCATGGCAACGAAACGAAAAAAACTTCCAAATTCTTCTTCTCCCAAACTGGTTGGCAGATTTTCAAATAATTTTGTAGAAATGTTCCTTGGATGACCCTCTACCAGATTCCTTCAAGCCATGTTGATTGGTCAAAAAACACGGCCGCCAGGGGGGCGGGGCTATTTTGCCTTATATGGCTATAGTGAAAACTTAAAAAATCTTCTCCTCCGAAAGTGTCAGGCTGATTTTCAAATGATTTTGTAGAAATGTTCCTTGGGTGATCATCTATCAGATTCCTTCAAGCCATGTTGATTGGTCGAAAAACATGGCCGCCAGGGGGGGGGGGGGGCGGGGCTATTTTGCCTTATATGGCTATAGTGCAAACTTAAAAAAATTTCTTCTCCAAAAGTGTCGGCCCGATTTTCAAATAGTTCCTTGGATGACCCACTTTCAGATTCCTTCAAGCCATGTTGATTGGTCAAAAAACATGGCCGCCAGTAGGCAGGACTATTTTGCATTATATGGCTATAGTGAAAACTTAAAAAATCTTCTCCTCCAAAAGTATCTGGCCGATTTTCAAATAATTTTGTAGAAATGTTCCTAGGGTGACCCTCTATTAGATTCCTTCAAGCCAAGTTGATTGGTCGGAAACTATGGCTGCCAGGGGGCGAGGCTTATATAGCTAAAGTGAAAAAAAAATAAAAAATCAGGTGAGCGATTCAAGGGCCATCATGGCCCTCTTGTTATCTTATTTACTGCTTTGTTCGTACGGTTAACATTGCTTTGTCTATATTCAAATAAACCTTTTACTAAAAAAAATGTCTTTGTTGTTTTGGAATTACCATGATGGTCTTGCTCGATTTGGCCATCTGCAAATTTCCCAAAAATTAAAACTTCTGCATTATATATACATGATGAAACTCTTGAGCAATAAAACATCTAATTTTAATTATCATGTTGCATAGTTAACGGTTTGAAACAGCGTAGATCGTTTGTAACAGTTTGAAAAATACAAACGGTCAAAAATCGAAATAAAAAATAACATATCATTAGCTGTTCAGACCGGACTGGGACCAAGTAAATTATGTTGAACTGATCAACTGGTAATTAACAAACACTTTTAAAGAAGCCTTTAACCCATGTGCATTATCTTTCAAACTGAAGGGAGTAATTACATAACACGAATGTCACACCCTCGTGGACCGATTATCGGACAGCTTATTGTGTTTACGTCACGGTAAATGACTCTCTCGAAGGGTATCCTATGTTTTAGAAACAAAGACTGTGTTGACTGGTCAGGTTTTTATAGATATTCATGGGATTTTATAAAAAATTCGACTAAATATCGGACCGATTTTTAGCTCGACTTTTGAAAAAACGAGAGCTATTGTCATGACCCTGGCGGCGGCGGCAGCGGTGATCGTCCGGTTAAGGTTTTTTGTTCAGCTCAGCTTTTTTTTCTGTTTACTATCAGTCGAGCATCTGTGCCTTACACGGTGCTCTTGTTTTACAAGTTTTAGGATTGAAACCGGGCAGATAACAATCTTTTACTTACTGCATCCTGCATGAGTAGGCGTCGTGTAGTAATCCCTCATTGATGTTGAATAATATTTTCAAAATACCTGCTGCTGATAAAATTTCTTATATGATCTGGAAAAGGAGCATGATTCAAAAGTAAGATCTAAAACATTAATAGAATCAAACTGCTTATTTTTGATTTTGTGATATTTTCAGATACAGATGAAAAAATAAGAAAACTGCTACTAGAAGAGTGTATTATTATGTTAGTAAAGTCAGATTCAGTTATTCAAAGCAGGGTTATACAACTTATTTCTGGAGCAATCACAGTTGAAGAATTAGATTTGATCAGTGAAAATGAGATAAGGTTCACTGAGGTTGCAGAATTGTTGAAGATAGACAAAATGCACACCAAAGATTTTCTCAAGAAAGCGATCATGATCAGAAAAAGGGAGATCAAAGCCTTCTGTGAGCAAGCTGTACTGATTACAACTTTCACATCTTTGTGTTCACAGTTACATGGTAAGCAAATGTCTTGTTTCATTTCATTTAGACAAATCTTCCCCTTTTTAGCTCGACTTTTGAAGAAACGAGAGCTATTGTCATGACCCTGGCGTGGTCATCCGGTTAAGGTTTCTTGTTGACGGCGGCGTGGTGGTCCGGTTAAGGTTTTTTGTTCAGCTCAGTTTTTTTTCTCTTTTCTATCAGTCGAGCGTCTGTGCCGTACGCGGTGCTCTTGTTAGCTCTCCTGCGCACAAAGTGCATTCAGATTTGAAAATTAATTTGTCATAAATGTTCCTTGTATGAACCTCTAACAAGATTGTTTAAAAGTATGGGCCAGATTTGACAAAGGAATTATACAGAAATGTTCCTTATTTTTTAAATTATTCTTACCAATTGAAGTCAATGCCACCATGTTTCAAGGGAGCACTCGGCCCAGAGGCTCTTGCCATGTTAGTGGAACTTCCTTTTGATTATAATATAAATCTTCTTGTACAAAAATAATGGCCCATTTTTAAAACTAGTTTTGCACAAATGTTCCTTGGTTAATCCTCGACCAAGATTGTTCAAATATCTCTTACCGTTGGCTGCCATGATATAGGGCTCTCTCTTAATAGATAAAGTTAAGAACATCATGAAATTGACAAATTTTCATTCATAGTATTAGGCAATCCATTCAGGTCTGTTCAACTCATGCACCAATGTACAAACTATTTCTCCTTGTGTAGGACAGTTGAGCAGTGGTAGATTAATGATACACTTATATATACTTACCTAATCTGCCCATGATATGCTGTGGGGAGAGCTGTTGTGATCATTCACCGTCTGTTGACATTTTCCTAGAAAAATCTTCTCCTCTGAAACCAGTGAGTCAATATCAACCAAACTCAATGGAATGTTTAAAGTCCCCTTTCCCTCATATAGACACTTTCTGACGCCTCTGTAGCAGACGGCTTCTTGAAAGCATAGTGACAAAAGAAGAAATTGCTCAAAACGAGCAATTTCTCCTTTTGCCACAATGTTTTCCACTTTTAGTCATAGGTTATCCATTCAATTATAGAGATATTCCATTTTATGACAAAATATGTTTAAAGTTGTCTGCTGCAGAATTGTCGTATGAGGGAAAGGGTTAAACGCAAAAGTCTGGTTGATAACAAACAAAAGAAAAAAACCTTTAAAATGTTCCTAAGTCAACTCAAAGATTGTGCAATCAAAAACACTTTTTCTCCCAGCAGTAGGCTAGGATAGCATATTTCCCTTTAGTTAAAGATTCATTTCTTTTCTGAAAGCACTTGTTTAATTTTCAAATTATTGTCACAGCAATGTTCCTTGAGTATCCCTCTAAAAATAATTTGAAACCATCTTGATGGGTAGAAAACATGTCAGACACACAGGGGACATGGTAAGTTTCTCTTGTAAACCATAACATATCAATTTTGAAAATCTTTTCGTCTGAAACTTCTAGTTCAATTACAAAAATATGTTGCCGATATATTCAGTTACCTTCTAGCTACAAAAGAGTGTTCAACCTTTCTTGATTGTAAAGAAACCATGTTGGGTAGGGATTGGGCTAGTTTTCCTGAGGTGATAAGGTTGAAGTGTTCTTCTCTGAAAGTTCTAGTTTGATTATCAGTTGTTTGACTCTCTGCTAAGATTGATCAAGTCATATTGATTGGTTGAAAAACATATTGGTTTGGGGCAGGATTAGATTGCCTTGTATACCTTTATTTCACCTCCCACTAGAAACTAGGGATTTCATTGGACAAGAGCAGTCACGTGGGGTCAGTTTGAAGTCAATAGTCAACAAAATGGCCACCATTCATCGTTTCTTCCTTTAAAATCACCTTTTTCTATCCCAAAATCACGGAAATTACTAACACTATTACAACTGAAAATTGTGTTTATGAAAATGAACACAACATTTTTCCGTAGTGGGTCAGTAACAGACAAGATAACTGATTTATTTCTTCAACCACCTTTCATGAGCAAAACAAATTGATAGTGATATTGTTTCATTTCATTAACATCCCCCGTTTTTTTCGAAAAAAAAAAAGGGGGGTTATTAATTTCGGTTTGTCCATCTGTCTGTCTGTCTGTCACACTTCGTTTCCGTGCAATAATGTCACAAATGTGAACCTTTTTTTTTTTCAAACTTGGTAACAAGGTTAAATGCCTTAAGGGCTAGGCCAAGTTCGATCGTCACTTTTGGTGGACTTTATTCGTTGGAGTAATGGCCACTTATTTAACAAAAAATGTCATTTGTTGCTGTTTCCGTGCAATAACTGCCACAAATGTGAACCTTTTTTTTTAAACTTGATAACAAGGTTAAATGCCTTAAGGGCTAAGACAAGTTTGAACGTCACTTTCGGCGGACTTTATTCGGTGGAGTTATGGCCCCTTATTTAACAAAAAATGTCGTTTGTTGCCGTTTCCGTGAAAAAAACTGCCACAAATGTGAACCGTTTTTTTTTCCAAACTTGGTAACAAGATTAAATGCCTTAAGGGCTAGGCCAAGTTCGATCGTCACTTTCGGCGGACTTTATTCGATGGAGTTATGGCCCCTTAATTAACAAAAAATGTTGTTTGTTGCTGTTTCCGTGCAATAACTGCCACAAATGTGAACCTTTTTTTTTTCAAACTTGGTAACAACCTCGCCAAGTTCGTTTAATTTACCCTGTAATACATATTCAATAAAAAGTCTACTGACATGTTTAAACCTAACCTCAACATTTTCCTACAATATTTCCTGCAAGCGGGGGATATAAATTTCATGAATTTGTTTGTTAAAGTGGGTTTAATACTAGGAATTTTAAAAATACTGGGAGCGGATACTAGGAAAATGACCTCACGTCAGCGGTTTGACGTGCTAACGCCTCGCCCCCTATGAGTTCCACAGACCCCCCTATTTTTCCGTAGTGGGTCAGTAACAGACCAAATAACTAATAATAGTACACACTTTGAAATTCTTCTGAAAGTACTTGTCTTGTATCAAACTAATTTCACATTGGTGTCCCTCTATAAAGCCATCCTAATTTGTCAAATAAAGACTGGTCAGTGACAAGGTTAGTTGCCCTTTTCTGCATTAACCTGTTGTTCACACTTTGGAAGTCTTCTTTTTAGCTCACCTGTGTACAAAGTGCTCAAGGTGAGCTATTGTGATCATATTTTGTCCGGTGTCAACAACTGCCTTGTTAACACTCTACAGGCTACATTTTGCATCCAATCTTCATGAAAGTTTTACCAGAACATTCATTGCCATCAAAACTTGGACAAGTTCGAAACGGGGCCATATCAGGTTAAAAACTGGGTCACTAGGTCAAATTGTAGGGAAGTATTGTTAACACTCCGTAGGCCGGATTTTAAACTAGAGCATGTTGAAACTTCATCAGAATGTTTGTCTTGATGATATGTAGGTCAAGTTTGAATATGGGTCATGTCGGGTCAAAAAGTAGGTCACTAAGTCAATTTGAAGGCAAATCTTGTTAACACTCTAGATGCCCCAATTTTTGCTTCAGCATTTTGTTAGAATGTTTGTCTTAACGATATTTAGGTCAACTTCGAATATGGGTCATATTGGGTCAGAAACTAGGTCAATAGGCTAAATTGAAGGGAAATATTGTTAACACGCTGGAAGCTGCATTTTTAACATGAGCATGTTGAAATTTTATCACAATGTTTGTCTTGATGATAGGTAGGCCAAGATCGAATATTGGTCATGTCTACTGAAAAAAACTAGGTCACTATGCCATATTGAAGGAAAATATTGTTAACACTGCAGAAGCCATCATGGCCCTCTTGTTTGAAAGAACTGATTTGATTTCAGAATAAGTTGACAGGACTGTTCTTTGATTAATCCTCTACAAAGTTTGATCAAGCCAATTTGATTGGTACAAATACATGGTCGCGTAACATATTAGCCTATTGCTTCTATTTAAGATAATTTAAATCAGTAGATCCATAAATGATCATCATTGTTCTCTTGTATTCTATGTTAAGGTAATTTAAGCCTGAAAAGCTTGGAGTGAGCTATTTTGATCTCACACAATCCACTGTCGGTCTGTCCCTCCTTTCATCGGTTCACATTTTCCCTCGAACAACTTCATCTTAACCAATCGATCTATTTCATAATCATTTCACCAGGATGTTTCTTAGCCCTACTACTGAAATGTTTCAATCCGTTCAGTTCTGGTGCAAAAGATAGCTGCCAGATCTAAAATCAAAAAAATCTTTAAGCAACATCTCCTTATCAACTACTGGCCCAATTTAAAAATATCTTCACAATAATATTCCTTACCCTCTACTGGTTAATTTACCCAGGGAGCATGAATAAGTGAACTGTTGCTGCGATATTTATAAGTGAAATTTGAAAGCGTAGTAGGTTACAATGCACCAAATAAATTCCTTCTTTGTTTCCATGTAAATCGACTAGTTTCAGTCCTCAATTGTGACACTTTTTAAGCATTTTTCATGTAGAACACCATATATCAGTGAAAAGAGTTACCTCTTAGCTTTAAATCAATCCAAAGAAAATGGGAGGTCATGCATTATGCAAGAAAGAATATAGTTATCGTCGACTCATTTTGGACCAAATCGGCAGAAAATGTGGATTTTTATTTGACGTGGCTAATTCTGCCCGGGATAATTAGGTCAGGTCAAATAATTACGTCATTATTATTATCATTTAGCTGAGAAAGATTACATAAGAGTCCCAAAATATTTTAGGCCTCTGAATAGTAAACAACCTCTGAAATAAAAAAAAGATAAATGTTTTACGAAATTTCTGTCATATTTTTGAAATTGGAAAAAATTATGAATATTAAGATGAACAATGATTCTGACTGTTATAGCTACTCTCAGACAGCAGAAATTTGAAAAGGGCAAAGACAGCCTGTACCGAGTATAAACAAAAGACTGCTGTAGAGCATTAAATCCTCTAGTGTGCACATTTTATATAAGGGCATTACAATCTTGTGATGTCACTGCTTTAAAATCTCATGTGCTGATAGTGCCTTTTGAAAGTAGTAAACAGAGCTCCCCAAATCCTTATATGACCTTAAAACCCTATGTTGTGGGTACTCAAATGAATTTTCTCAGTGAGATGATTCTTTTGAGTACCCACACACCATAGGATTAAATAGTGTCATAAGAGAGTTGGAAAAGACCAGTTTACTCCTCCTTATCTAGACCTCTGAGTAAATGTCTTTGGTGATCTCAGTGCTTTAAAGTTTCATGTGCTGTTTTTTTTATGACTAGTTCTTAACATATATACATATTTGTTGTTATTATACCGACATCTTTTCATGAATAAAATTGAAGCAATAAAATAATTAATGATTATAAAATATTCTTTTCAATTAGCAAATTATTACCTCCTTTAACCTGCTCGATTTGACCCTATTTTAGCATCAAATGAAAAGTATTGTGACCTATCGCAGAAAATCTTGCCGCGAAAAAAGCTCCCTCTTTGGGACACCAATCTCCCTATTTAGCTTAGAAAAATATCATGTGTCTGCAAATCGGGCCCGGACAAAACCGGTGTTTAGCATTCTCTACTTTCACTTTCAAACAAGATCAAAATACTAAAAGTGATCAAATCAATCATTTCGAGTGGATCATAATTATTCACATTTACAATGAATTTAAACTCAATGTCATATATTCAATGCATTCTGTTGATCGTATACAATCCTTTCTATGCAAACAATTTTTTTTTAGGGACTATTTGGCTGAAGATCAGAATGACCGTGGTTGTATTTGGCCTAATTTGACCTGTGAACCCCAATAAAACAAACAAATACCTTTAACTGCCAGAGCTAAAACTAGAAAACTATTTTGAGAACATCTGTAAACTGTTACAATTTCGAAAGTTAAATGAATGTTCCTCTAACAAAAAACTTTAAACACTTCAACTCAGCTGTACAAAATGGCCTCCAAAGCTAAAACTTTCTCTTCCTTAACGACTTTTAAAAGAAATCCCCTTCAAAGTTCATTTAGTGGTCATCCACCAAGTGTTTAAACTGTTCAACTCCACTGCTTAAGCTAGCCACCAGAGCTAATAATATCTTCGCCTGAACCAGCAGGCCAATTTCTATATTAGTTCACACAAATATTAATTGAGTAGCCCTCTACCCAAATTGTTTAAATTCTTCAGCTCTGCTAATGCTAAAATTGATAAATCTGTCAATAACAACTCCAAAATTACTGGCAAAGTATCAAAATTCAAGGTGTGAACCAAAAATAATAAAACTTTCTTTATAACTTTTGTAATAGTAGATACTCTTTGATAAAATTTATCCCATATGTATATTTCTTTTTGCTCTTTTTATTGTGACTTAATAGGCATGATCGAGACTCACTGTAATTTTAAAAATAATATTATTGCATATCTCAAATAGAGATGTACAGAATATAACAACAATTTGTAAAACATTACTTTGGTGTTATGTTCTAATAACAAAATGTTTTTGCTAGTGTTCTGCCATTACCATCACAATGGTACAATTGAAAATTACTGTACAAGACCATAAATATAATCTTTCCAAATTATAATTCAATAGAGTTGCCTAGGAGTCATGCGACCACTGGTGATATTTACATACAATTTTTTCATGGTTGTAAGAGGGAAATTAATGCCATCTTGCGAGAGAGCCAGTTCTGACCGTGATAGGAATAGTACATGTATTGTATTACACCAACAAAATTGTATTTGTTATACATGTACACTATATTTAACTCAATTTGGTGAACAATGCTAAAAGTCTGTAGATATAACTTATATTAAAAGATTAATTCACAATTTGAACAAATATGTTTCCCTCTAAACTGTGACATGGAATGATGTTATTTACTGTTACTAAAGTGGCATACCCTTACAGTATTAATAATATTCATAATTTCTTAGAATTTTTATATGTGGACCAATCATTGAAATACTTGTCATGTATATTACAGAAATATTTTATCAAATTAGAGTTTGTTTGTTACAGAATCATTACAAAAGTTCTCTTACTTCTGGACTCACCACTCCTAATATCACACAATAATTATTCCTTTAGTGCACCTCTACGAAAATTAATCAAACCAGTCTTATCCACTGCATAAGATTTTCGATAAAGTTAAAAAGAGACAAATCTATAAACAAAGTTTTCTAAACTATTAGTACTATTTATTCACAAATATTCCTTTAATGGCCCTCTACAAAAATATTTCAAATGAGTTTGTTTTGCTGCACAAGGTTTTTGCAAGAGCGCAAAACTTGAAAAACCATAGCATAACATCTCCTCTTAAACAACTGTCCCATTTTTAGCTCCACTGATGGTGAATTGTCTGTCGTGCGTGCGTGCATGCGTGCGTTAACTTTCTTTAAACGACTTCTCCTCCCTAACCACTTGGCCAATTTGGTTGACACTTCATAGGAAGCATCCTCTCAATGTCCTCTCCTAAAAAAAATTTGATCCATCCAGAATTCTGAAAACTTAAAAAACGTTCTACTCCGAAAATGTTGGGCCGATTTTCAAATAATTTTGTAGAAATGTTCCTTGGGTGACCCTCTATCAAGAAATGTTGATTGGTCGAAAAACATGGCCGCCAGAGGGCCATTTTGCCTATTTTGCCTTATATGGTTATAGTGAAAACTTTTGGTCAAAAACATGGCCATCAGGTGGTGAGGCTGTTTGGAGATTTAATTTTTGCCTAATGGCCGTGGAGCGATACTGGCCCTCTTGGGCCTCTTTTTAAAATAATTTCACAGTGAGTGTTACAGGACCAACATTATTTCCATTATTAAACTATTGTAATTTATTTAAAAGCTACTTTGCGTCAATTCTAGTTTTAAGCTCACCTTAGCACGGAGTGCTCAGAGATGAGCTTTTGTGATCACTCTCAGTCTGTCATCTGCCATCCATCGTCTGTAAGCAATTTCTTCAAATGACTAGTCTTCCTAAACAGCTTGGCCAATTTGGAAAAAAATTCACAGGGATGTTCCCTAGGTGTGTAACATTATCTAGTAGTCCTCTCCATGGATTGTTCAAATTATGCCCCTGAGGTCAAGATTGGCTCCGCCCCGGGGTCACCTGTTTTACATAGAGATATATAGGGAAGAACTTTGATGAAACCAAAAAGCCTAGAGCTTAGATATTTGGTATGTAGCATTTTGTATTTCAAATTATGAACCTGGGGTCAAAATTCGCCCCACCCCGGCGTTCACCTGTTTCACATAGAGATAAATAGGGAAAAACTTTGAACATTTTCTCATCTGAAACCAAAAGAACTAATGCTTAGATATTTGGTGTGTAGTATTGTCTAGTGATCCTCTAAAAGGAATTTTCAAATTATGCCCTTGAGGTAAAAATTGGCCCGACCCAAGGGGTTACATGTTTTACATAGAGATATATAGGGAAAAACTTTGAAAATCTTCTTGTCTGAAACTGAAAGGTCTAGACCTTAGATACTTGGTGTGTAGCTTTGTCTAGTGGTCCTCTACAAAGATTGTTCAAATTATCCCCTGGGGTCAAAATTGCCCCGCCCTGTGTGTCACTTGTTTTACATAGAGATATATAGGAAAAAACTTAGAAAATCTTCTTGTCTTAAAATGAAAGGCCTTGTGCTTAGATATATTGTGGGTAGTATTTATTGTCAAGTGGTCCTGTAAAAAGATTCTTAAAATTATGCCCCTGGTGTCATAATTGGTCCAGCCCTGGGGGTCACCTGTTTTACATAGAGATATATAGGGAAAAATTTGAAAATCTTCTTGTCTGAAACTGAAAGGCCTAAAGCTTAGATATTTGTTGTGTAGTATTGTCTCATCCACCTCTTTTAAGATGATTCAGATTATACCCCTGGTAAACATATTAAATATATACTTACCGTTACATAAACTTTTCTTTTGTGAACTTCTAAGTCATATTGAATTTATAAAAGACAGACAATATGGGTCGAGGGTTTTTCACTCAGTGGCAGTTTAGCTAAACTGGTCCTCTTGGACCTCTTGTGTTAGCTTACCTGAATGAGTAATTGTGGTTGGTATGACAAATTACATTACATAACTCATGTCAGCGATCCAGGGCCATCATGGCCCTCTTGTTTTCGTGCCATACCTATATGATTATGATTTTTTTCAGTTGATGTGAATGCGTTGTATGAAACACTAAAAAAGCAGAAAGAACTGAAGTCATATCAAGTGAAAGACTTTTGCAAACCATCAAACATAAGCAAAGTAATAGAAGAGCAAGAATTCACACCAGAAGTTTCTGCTTTCCAAGTCTCCAAGAATGTGCTTGACATATTGCCGGATTTGCATATGTGTAATAAAAGCAACATTTTTGTGGAACTTTGGGGTAATCAGTGCAAGTCAAAGAACATAGAGAAATTGGATGAAGTTGTGACAGAGGTTTGGGTGCCCGTCAAACAAAGGTGATGATCCCCTTAAATCTTTTTGCTTCGGATAGCATATATATTTCTATTCCATTTTTGTTGAGATGCTTTCTGTGAGCTCGACATAGCTGTCACAATTGCGGTTCGGTGAATGTACGTGCATCCGTGAGTCCGAACCTTGCCGGCCCCTTCTTAACCATGCATCATAGAACTTTCAAGAAACTTGCCACAAATGTTCCCCATGATGAGGCGGCGAATCGCGCACAAGATCTAGGCCTGTACCTTAAATGTCAAGGTCACACTTCAAGGTTAAAGATCAAAATGATTACTGTTTGATAGGACAGTACCTTGTCTGGCCCACATCTCAACCATGCATCATAGGATTCCCAAGTTACTGGGCACACATGTTCACCATGATGAGGTGAGACCCAGGCCTGTACCTTAAAGGTCAAGCTCACACTTGGAGGTCAAAGGTCGAAGCGAGAAATGTTTGATAGGACTACCTTGTCCTGCCCACATCTCAACCATGCATCATAGGATTCCAAAGTCACTGAGCACACATGTACACCATGACCAAATAGGGTGTCAAATGAAGACCAGGTCTGTACATGGAAGGTCAAGGTCACATTTTAAAGATGAAAGTTTTGACAATTGATTGTTTGACTGGGAGACAACAATGAAATACGTTACTTTCATTTAAACTTAGTGTTTGACAAATTTACTGAAATACAAACATTTTGGTTTTTGATCTGTCAAAATTCTTCAAATTGAAGGAGAGGAATTGAATAATACAATTTGCGACCGAAATAACATGTTTATGTTATATTTATCAATGAATTATATAATTTTAAGTAATTAGTACCGGTACTTTGGTATAAGCAGAAACTATCCTACATTAAATATACATTTTGACATTTTACAACCACTTCGGTATTATAATAACGACTTTATTTTATGAGGCTACACATTTGGGTTGTCCCAATCTTCCATGTGGGCCTCAGAGTTAGCAATACATTATATACACAATGTTATACATATAAACAATTCAAAAAATAAAAAAGCAAATTGGTAATAAAATAAAAGATCACTTAATTTCAAGAACTACTGGTAAACATCCACGCTAAATATAATTTCTTAAAAGAATTTAATGAATCTGCTGTTCTAATTTGAAAGGGAATATCATTCCAAATTTTTGGTCCTGAATAGGTCAGGGATTTTCTGAAGAATTCTAGTTTTGGTTTTGGTAATTGTAACAGCTTGTTATCAAAGGATCTTAGACCTTTATTTTGGGAGTATTTAAATTTGTCTTTTAGGTATTCAGGACATTGTTCATTTAATGATTTGTAAATGATAATTGCTTTTTTATAGTCTATTCTTGCATGAAATTTCATCCAGGATAATTTGTTGGAAAAGTTCTTCTGATGGTGCATCAAATGGCTTGTCAAGTATAACACGTGCAGCACGTTTCTGAAATTTTAACATTTTGTCAAGCAGATTTTGACTGCAGGAGCCCCATATCGTGCAACAATAATCAATGTGAGGAAGTATGTATGCATTAAAGAAAAGATTCCTTGAATGTATATTAAGAAACTTTTTAATTCTCAGAAGTAGGTATAGTAATGAATTACATTTCTTTAGCGTGTGCTCAACATGATGTTTCCAGTTAAGTTGAGGGTCTATATGAACACCAAGAATTTTTTCTTTGTATGTTTGTTGTATCTCATGATTTTGTAATAGTATTTTGATCTCATCGGATTGATGATTTATTGGGTATGAAGCAGCAAGGAACATAGTTTTTGTTTTTTGTATGTTTGGTAACATAATGAGTTCTGTTGACACCAGTTTTCAATAATACAAATTTCATTTTGCAGAGTTTGAGTTATATCTGGCTTTGATTTACCCACAGCAGTTATTGTGGTGTCATCAGCAAACATATCAATGATTGTATCTTTAACAAACAACGGAAGATCATTTATGTAAATTATAAACAGTAATGGCCCTAGAACAGAGCCTTGAGGGACGCCAGCAGATATTTCTCTTGAACATGATAGTTTTCCTGAAATACTTACTTTTTGGTAGCGACCTGTTAAGTAGGAAGTAAACCATTTTATTGATTTTGAGCAAAATCTATAACATTTAAGTTTTTCAATGAGAAGACTATGATTAATAAGATCGAATGCCTTTGTGAGATCCAAAAATATGGTACCTACTAGATTGTTGTTATTGATAGCTTCGATCCAATTATCAACAATTTGTGTTAAGGCAGTTTCACAGGAGTGAAATTTACGAAAGCCGGATTGTTGATTATTGAGTAGTTTATGTTTTTCCAAGAATAATTTAAGGCTATTTGAGATATGTCACTCATAGACTTTTGATAGTAATGGTAGAATAGAAATTGGTCTATAATTATTCTTATCATTTTTGACACCTTTTTTGAATATTGGTGTTACTTTAGCTACTTTAAAAATGTTTGGAAATTTTGTTTGTCTAATACCTAAATTAAAAATATGTGTCAAGGGTCTAGCTATAATGTTTGAGCTTACTTTAAGAAACCGTGGTCCTAATCCATCCAAACCTGTAGATTTGGTTGAATCTAAAGAATTAAGCTCTTTCATTACGAAGGATTCACTTATAAATGGTATCTGAAATAGATCATTATCTTGCATTTTGCTGTCAACATAATTCTGAAGAACTGATTTATTCTGACTTTGAAGAATGCCATCAACCAGTGGTGCGGTTTTAAAAATTTCTGTGAAGAATTTGTTAAAAATCTCTGCAGTTTCTAAAGGGTCAGATATCTGATTTCCATCCTCATTAGTGATAAAGTTTGCTTGATGTGATTTTGATTTACCTGATAGATCTTTCAGATTCTTCCAGAGTAGCTTAGGGTTGTTGTTATTTTTGTTAATTGTTTTTTCATAGAACGTAGTTTTGGCATTACTAATTAATGTTTTGACTTGGTTACGACATCTTCGGAAATACCATTTATTTCCAGATAGTTTTGCAGCATCCCTCTTTTTAATGGCATTTGCAATCTCAGGTGTGAACCAGTCAGGCTGATGTTTATGTTTAACACGCCTTACTTTTACAGGTGCATGTTCATTTAAGACATCAGAGAACATTTGTATAAAACATTCTAATGCATCATCAACATCATTATAAGTATCAATAGCAGGTTGATGTTGTAGATGTACCAAAAACTGTTCTTCATTAAAATGTTTTAGGTTTCTGTATGAAATTGAGTTATGTAGTAAACCTTTTTCTGGTTTAGATGTTAGTTTACGAGTAAAACAGACTGGGTAATGGTCACTCAATGTTAAGATAGGGACAGTTACCTCTGCAATATTACATGGCATATTTGTGTATAAATGATCAATTATTGAAGATGAACAGGAAGTTACTCTGGTTGGCTGGTTAACAAGTTGCTTTAAGTTGTATGAACTATAGACACTATTCCATGTAGAATTGATAGATTGATTATTAACAAAATTATAGTTGAGATCACCAAGAAGAAGTATTTCCTTGTTTTCAGAATAAATCAATTCAAGTGTGCGTTCCATGTCATTAACCCAGTTTGACAATGAAGAAGGTGGCCTATAAACATATCCAAAGAGAAATGATTTCTGTTTCATATATTTGATTTCCAGCCAAAGGGATTCTGTATTATCATTTTCAATCTCATTTCTATTAGTACAGGTATAACAGTTTTTAACATAAACTATTATTCCTCCTCCATGTGTTTTTCTGTCTTTCCTAAACATCTGGTAACCAGTAAGCATTATTTCAAGATCTAAAAATGATTCGTTTAAAAATGTTTCACAAAAACACAGTATGTCAATATCCTGCTGCTGACTTAATAGATATTTTACTTCATCAAATTTGGGATAAAGACAGTGTATGTTTAAATGAAACACTTTTAATCCTTTTTTTTCCAAAAAGAAATTCCATTTTGTTCTAGGGTGTTAACTGCGTCAAAATTTAGTGATTCACTTATAGATAGTTCATTTCTGTTTAATTGGATATTAGGCTCTTGCCTGTTGATTTTGGAAATGTCATTTAGAATCGCTGTTGTCTGTAGACCGGTCTCCAAGGAGGAAATGTCCATGGGTTGACTCCAAATGGTTGTGTCATTGGGTGTGCAGGTGGTCGTCAGAATTTGGTTCTCTGTTGATTGTGCGGTTGTTTGAAGTTCCGAGCCCGAGGAAAATTTAATTCTTGTTGTAGTTGATTTATCTCCAATATTTTGTATATTTTTGATTTAAGGTGCTTCCCGAGAATAGCACCCCCTTTGTTTGTAAGGTGTACTTCATCATAGTATAGACTGTCATCGACCTTTTTGTCTTTCATAAATCTATCTGTGTTGTCTACAAATTCATGCTCATTGTCCTTACAGAACTGTTTGAAAAGGCAGTTCGTTGTTGAAATTACACTCAATGAGAGACGATCATTCTTTTTGGGTAGGATAGAGGAAATAATCATTTTAGCATCTGGGTTATATTGTTTGAGAGACCCTATTAATTCCTGGAGATCTTTAAGTATTGTCTGCGGCTCATCTGCATCTGAGATGTTGTTGATCCCAATATGTATAAGGAATGCAGCGTAGTCTTTGATGTTATTATGCTGCTTGAAAGTTAGGTCAAGATTCTTTGTAATATCCTTTATTTTTGCTCTCGGTTGGGTTTTTATTGATACTTGTAATCCATTACCTGATAATTTGGTACTATTCAGGACCTTTGTAATGGAGTCGCCAAATAGAAATACCTTTTTTTTGTTGTTGACATTTTGAGCGTCAGAATCGGCAGCATCAGATTTTTTAGTCGGAGATTTACTTTGTTTCTCTACACATTTTGTTGGTTTGGTTAATTCATGCATGTTTAACTGACTTGTACTTGAGGAATCCAGAACTGTATGTGATCCGTTGCTTGTTGATTTTTTTAGGTCTTGCATATCTTTTTGCAATGACCTGATTGCATCCCGTTCTTTTTGTAGATCAAGTCTCAGCATTTGGATATCAACCATTTTAGCTGAGGTTTCCACTTTCTCAGTGACTTTCTTTGTCTCTGATCTCAGGGTTGTTAGTTCATCCTTGAGCAGTGACATGGAGATTTCATCATCTGGAGCCAAATTGTCACTTTTTCTTTTCTGTGATTTTGAAACATGTTGCCTAATCTGTTTTAGTTCTGTTTGTTCATTGGCCTTCAGTTGTTTCAGTGATTCCAGTTGCAGTTTAAGCACCCTGAGATTCTCACAGAGAGATGTGATTTGTTTGGCCTGTTCTATTACTTTTTTTCTTAGGTTCTTTTTTACATAAGCGGTAGATTGTGTGATGTTGCTTTTTGCATTCTTTTCAAGTTGACATCTGGATGTATGTTCTAATAAGTTGGTTACTTCTGTTTGAGTATCAATATTTTTAGCTGATAAATCTTCAGATCTAGCAATTATATCTGCTTCTGTACTGGTGCTAAGTGCTAAACAGGAAAAGGAAAAGCTTTCAGTATCACTTTGATCATAATTTGTAATCTCACCAATCTGTGTTGTAAAAATATCATTGTCTGTAGTTTCATTTGCCATTGGTGAAGTAAAAATATCTTTGTCTGTAGTTTCATTTGCCATTGGTGAAGTATGTACTTGTTTCAATTCAGTTTCATGATACATTGGGATCATTTCTGCTTCTGTGTTTATATAAATGGTAGGCAGAGTCATGTTTTCATTAATAAAAGACTGGTTTAGGCTGTGGTTGCCGGATACCGACTGTCTGATTGGAAAATTGACGGGTCTTGAACAGTTCCTTTTAGACTTCAGTTCAGCTTTTTGCGCTTTCCTCTCTACCTTGGTTGCTTTATATATTTTGCCAATAGGTGCGCCAAAGAGTTTATTCGAGACAGAGCTCAATAGGCTGCTAGATTTTGATTTTCTCTTTAGCTTTGTTCCTATTTTATCAGGATTTTGTTGGTGTGCTAACGTCATGGAAGGTGTACTGGGTTTTTCAGCTTTCTCAGGGGTTGGATCTTTGGTAGGATGTTTTTCCAATTTTGTAGACAGGTTATTGAATATTTTGTTTTTCCATAGTCTACATCCTGGCCCTTGTATCAGCATTGTTAGAGTATTATATGATGTAATCACAACCTTTCTATCGATTATTGTTAAAACAGCAGATAATCCAGTATTATCTTTTGTACATGTAAAGGTGTACAGCTGCCTTAGAAACGTAAGTAATTCTTCCTGTGTGTTTTTCCTATAAAACTTTATAGACACACAATCTACCAAATCACTAATGATCACATCATAAAGGATTCCATTGTTTTCATCATGACAATCTCCTGACTCATCTAAATCTAAAACTGAAAACCCACTAAAGCTGCCATAGTCTGTTGAGGTGTTAGAATCCATTGTGTTATGTAATGTTTAATTAAGTTAAGCCAGCTTATGGTAAGCTGCTATATATGATAACATAGGGATTAAACAAGTAATTGATAAAAAATAAGGTATGAATTCCTTGATGAAATGTATCCAATTTTGATTTTAAAAATCCTATAGTATTCACTTAATTTGTATTTTATTCCAAATCTTCAAATCCAAAACACAAATTATATTTCATTTTTAACTCCCAGAGATAATACTGAGTACACACATGTAATTTTAATTAAAATCGAAGCACTATAACTCTGTTATGAATTAAAATAATCAGAGCCCAAAAAACATGACCATCCAGGTCAACAGGTCACATTAACATTGCAGAGGACCCTTAATTAACTGCTATGAGGTCAACTCTTTATCAGTCTGTGTTGCAATTGTATGAAAAAGCACTATGTCTGTGTCAAAACCTTTAGAACGGGCTCATCATGTTGCCTGTGGGCATCTAGTTAGGTGATCTTAACCAAGCTGCCATACTGGTTATTGAATGTGTGTGTGTGTGGGAGTGTTATCATAGGTCCATTTAGTTTTGTCTTTGAAGGTACTAATTGTGCAATGACATATTTTGACAATATTCAAACATCCAAAAAATTGTTAACATACAGGCTTCAGGACTGTAGTGCAAAGCTCAAGGTTACATTTCCATTTTACAATCATAGGTTTTGTATGCCTAGTAAGTTTCAAGTTGCTAGATACTAGGTCAAAGTTCAATGTCACATACACTGGAAGTAGAAATAGGGTCTGTGATGTGAGTTTATTGTGTAGATGAGAGTTTCAATTAACCTGACACAACTATACATTTGAACATAGAGAGGTGTTGATTGCAAGACTCAGTACTGTTACTCAAGTTCAAGGCCATAATTAAAGTCAAATATTAGAGGGAAAGCTACATTTTTTAGACCCAACCTCTAAAACATTTTGGGCTTCTCAAATTGTGATGTTTGAGGTGAGTGATATAGGACCATGATGGTCCTCTTGTTTATGAGTCATACTTTACTTTCAGGTGGGATGATATAGCAGAGAGTATTCAAAATGGCAGCATTACTTTCCAACTTATTGAGAAGTACATAGGTAAAATGTACAGAGAGGATTATGATGCTATGAAGGAAGAGTTGTCCCACTTGAATATTAACATAAAAGATGTCAACAAGATAATCAGTCAATTAAAACAATATCGGCAGCTTGAAGAGTGTGTAAAAGGGGCAAAGGTTATTTTGAAATTTCAAAGAGAGTTTAATCTTACAGGAGATTTTCAGCAAATACAAGTCATTGCTGAGGTAAGTATATAAGAATTAGAATTTGAATCGGACTGAAAATACCTACTTTCAGTTTGTTTGCATTTTGACCCAATTCATCTCAACTTGCATAATCCTACTATATGGTCTATTAATTCAGCTATCCTCTATGAGCCTTTCAAAATGTTGAATAAAGAAAAGTGCAATAGAATTGCACATAGGCCAATCTTTTCTGAACTTGGTCTTTTGGTACCAAATCGTCATAGAAATTGTTCATGTATTTGGGATCATAAGTGCTTATTCATTAACTTATGTATACATCTATCATTACTTTTCAATAATTCTGTATAAATGTTGCTGCATTGAAAAATGTTCACCTTATCTTAATATTTTACTTGTTAATGTTTGGTTAAAATGAATTTCAAACTGAAATGTAGATAACAAATGTTTCAGCACAACCAGATTGTCATGGAAATGAGATTATTTGACGACAGTGTTATGGAAACATGTGACTTTCTTAAAGAAGTGTCTGACAAGAAGGCAAAAAGTCTAGATACCTTTGTCAGGTGTGGAGCTTTAGTAACATGGCTTAAGAAATCTATGAAATGTAAGTTCACTACAAAATGTTTACCTGTCAGTCTTGATCTTTTACTACTCTGAAACAGCCATCTTCATGAAAAAAGGCATTGTAAAATCTCTGATGCACCACATCTTACTGGAGGAGAAACTATCATTACTAAAGAGATTCTGTATTTAACATTTCCTGATCAAGACAATCTTTATATTTCTGCTGTAGAGGATGTTTGAATGCATTTGAGGAAAAACTGCTTTTTCTCCTTTTCCAACAATCATATATATATATATCATAAATCTTTCTTGGGATTGCAATGCCACTTAATAAGTGAAATGCCAAGGTCACTAAAAATAGAAATATACTTTGATCAATAACTTAACCCTGATGGTCTATTTGTTAGAGCCCTAATATTGATTCCCTATTTAATCGAACCAAAGACTTGATTTTGGTGACATGCCTCCTTTATGCTCAGGGATGCAGGAAGCTATATGACTGATGTACTGGTGTTGGGATAAACTTACATCTGTTGAAAGTGGTATAAAATATCTTTCAAACAATTGGCGGGCATAGATATTTAGATCTTACTTGGTCCTTCATAAGTGTGGGATTCAGGTATGCCATAATGGGCAACACTGCCCTCTTGTAATCCCCAGACAAAGGCAGTTAGGATATATGTTTGGGTCGTCTGTCAGTTAGTCTGTAGGCATATCTTGGGCATGGTATTTCCCAAATAATGATGCATTTCATTGTTATTTATTTATTCCTTATAATGCCTTCAATTATTTTTGTTATAGAATATATGATTGAGAAGCTTAAAAATATCATTTATTTAGATCTAGAACCACTACAAACATACAGACAAAAAATGACATATTTCATTTGTTTAACAGTTTGGTCCTTATTTTCGTCCATTGTTGTGACTTCATGTAATGTAATCATGTGACTTCCAGTGTCTGTAATGTTATGAGCATTTACCAGACAACATGTTCAAATTTCACAGAAAATGAAAACAACTGTTTTTCTACCAAAACAATTATGTTTATGTTGGTGAGGGGTCAGGGTATGCAGGAATTTATTTTTAATTATGACTAACAATTATAAAAGATGTGCCATACTTTCCAAGAATATTGAAATTTATATTTGTTTCTCATACAATTTGAAAGTAATGATAATGGGGTTTACTAATCGAATCTTACAATATCTGGTAGTGTGTGCGCAACAACCAAAAATACAATTACACAATATTCGTGAAAGTGACTGGTATTCAAAGATTTAAACATTCCTTAACCCTTTCCCTCATACGACAATTCTGACGCAGACGACTTTGATCATATTTTGTTATAAAATCTCTATAATTGAATGGATAACAACCTATGACAAAAAGTGGAAAATATTGTGGCAAAAGGAGAAATTGCTTGTTTTGAGCAATTTCTTCTTTTGTCACTATGTTTCCAAAAAGCCGTCTGTTAACACATTTCCTTTTAGCGGGGGATCTCAATTTAATAAATTATCTTTTTAGCTCAAGGTGAGTTTTTGTGATCGCCTTTTGCCCGTCGTTCGTCAGCTGTCGTCAACATTTGCTTGTTAACACTCTAGAGGCAACATTTTGCATCCAATCTTCATGAAAGTTTATCAGAACATATATCTCAATCAAATCTAGGCCAAGTTCGAAACTGGGTTTTGTCAGGTCAAAAACTTGGTCACTAGGTTAAGTTGAAGGAAAATCTTGTTAACACTCTTGAAGCCACATTTTAAAATTGAGCATGTTGAAACTTAATCAGAAAGTTTGTCCTGATGATATCTAGGCTAGTTCGAATATAGGTCATGTCCTGTCAAAAATTAGGTCACTAGGCCAAATTTAAAGGAAATCTTGTTAACACTGTGGAAGTCGCATTTTTAACTTGAACAAGTTGAAACTTTGTCAGAATGTTTGTCTTGATGATATCTAGGCCAAGTTCAAATAAAGGTCATATTGGGTCAAAAGCTAGGTCACTTGGCCAAATTTAAGGAAAATCTTGTTAACACTCTCTTGAAATCGCATTTTGAACTTGAGCATGTTGAAACTTTATCAGAAAGTTTTTCCTGATGATATCTAGGCCAAGTTTCAATATGGGTCATGTCAGGTCAAAAACTAGGTCACTAGGACTAATTTAAGGAAAATCTTGTTAACGCTCTTAAAGCCGCATTTTAAACTTTAGCATGTTGAAACTTTATCAGAAAGTTTGTCCTGATGATTTCTAGGCCAAGTTCGAATATAGGTCATGTCCTGTCAAAAACAAGGTCACTAGGCCAAATTTAAGGAAAATCTTGTGAACACTCTGGAAGCCACATATTTGACTTGAGCATGTTGAAACTTTGTTAGAATGTTTGTCTTAGTGATATCTAGGCAAAGTTCGAATATGATCAGGTCAACAACTAGGTCACTAGGCCGAATTGTAGAACAATCTAGTTAACACTACTAGATCGCATTTTTGACTTTTTGTGAGAAAGTTTGTCTTGATGATATTGCTTGCCATTGGCGCTGAAAGAGTTAAGTCTTAAATAGCCCATTCTCATGTGAGCGATTCCAGGGCCTCATGGCCCTCTTGTTAATACTTGTATTTCAGCTGGTCTAAAGGAACTGAAAGTATTTGTCGACCTAGCATTCATGTCAGCTGGTGATGAACCACTAAGTATCAAGAAGGTTCAGTGTCTACACTCGGCTGTGACAGGCTTTGCACCGTTGATCTTTGAACTGAAAGAAAAAGCAGGCTATAAGGACTTGATAGAAATCTGTAGAATAGTATGGAAGGAACTGGTTACTGATCCGAATTTACCACTGAAACTGGTACTTAAGTTATTGTCCTTGTTATGCACCTGTTAAGCAGCATTGAGCTTAAAGAGACAACTCTTGGTCTAAATTAAATAATGCTAAAAATCGTTGCAAACATTATTATATTGACAAATCACAATGTATCAACACTAAAAAACATAACTGTTTCTTGTGAAGGAATTTTTTTTTCTTGTGGTTTGTGGTTATATGTTACCTGGTAGACTAATCTAGAAAGCTTATTTTTGCCCTTATTTAGCTCTTCTATTATTGAATTGTCCCTACAAATACTACTTATCCCTTTCCCACATACAATAAATCTGCAGTAGACTTCTTTGAAAACATCTTGTCAAAAATGTGAAAAATCTCCATAAACAAGAGTTTTAATTATTAAATTATCCCTTGATCTTTCACTTACTGACTTATTAGTAACTACAAAAGTATCTTGTATTTATGCTGTTCTGTATTTTTATTTATACTTTTAAGGATGACACCAATCGCCACCTTGAATGGTTGAAGGATATCAAAAAAGCTCATGGATCAGTTGAAGTGACCTCCCTTGTTCAGTCAGATGCCATTAACGCCAATGGGATTTACACAGTGGGAAGAAAAGCTGATGAAGCAGGAGATGATAATACATTGGTATGTCAAATTTTATGTAGACGGACCTATTTTGGTAAACCATTTATCAGCATCTTCAACTGTTTTAACCCTTTCCAACATGCAGGCAAACTTTGACGCATCTGTAGCAGAAAAGTTTTGAAAAACTTAATGGCATCGGGAGAAATAATAGTCAGCATTTATCCATTTTAATAATAATTATTCATTTACAGAGACTTTCCATCATTTTAAATCACTCTGTCTGTTGGCGTCGTCAGCAGCAGCAGCAATGGCACCATCATTAACTTTTAGCTTTAAACAACATCTCCTGAACCACAGGACAAATTTCAATCTAATTTCACAGGAATGTTCATTTGGTGGTCTTCTTTCAAAATTGTTCAAAGATTTAATTTCAATGGAGAACTTTGGTTGCTGTGGCATTAGAAAGGGGGGAAAGGGCCAATCTTTAAAATTCTTTTTTTCTGTATCTATGAGACTGGTGTCATCACAAAAAAGGTAAAATTAACTTTAAGCTTCAAATGACATCTACAATTTCACTGAACATTTCAACTAAACTTCATAGGAATGATCCCTTGTTGGTCTTCTTTCAAAATTATTCAAAAACATACATTCTGTGTAGAACTTTGGTTGCTGCGGCATCAAACAGTGAAAACAATGCCCAAACTTAAAATTATTCTCTTCTAAAAATGCACTAGTCCGATTTCTAGATAATGTGTTAGTAATGATCCTTGAGTGACCCTCTACAAAAAGTGTTCAGCCATATTGATTGGTTGAAAAACAAGGCAGAAAAGGGGCGAAAAGACACAACTTTATAATTCCATTCTGAAAAAGTTCTTGTCAGATTTCAAGATAATTTAGCGGAAGTGTACCTTTAGTGACCTATGCTATCACTTGGTTGATTGATTTAGCGCCATCTTGGCCCTCTTGTTATTTTTTCCTAGGTGTTTTCAATGTAGTCTGCTGCAGATTTGTATATGGGAAAGGGTTAACAGGGTTTTGTTTATTGCATAATTCTTCAAGCATCAAAACACTCTAATTAAAGCTAATGTACATGTATATATAAATTATTAAATTGAAGAATAATAGAAAATCTTAAAAAAAAGGAAATATGATTTTCAGACAGAATCTGGAAAATGTCAGAAAAAGATTGAATTGCTCATATATTTAGACATACTTTTTCCACAATGTTTAAATAAGTCCTGTACTACAGCCAACTGAATCAGATGTTTTCTGGAACTTGGAAAGGATGACCTTATTTGTTTGAATAGTAGACTTACATTTTTTTGTGTAAATATTATTTATTTGATTACCGTTTTGTTTGAACCTTCCTCTGAAGAAATGAATTAATTGACTTAAAAAGGTCCTTGCTTAAAATGTAAGAGCCGGCTAAATAACAATCGGAGTCGATGCAATTAACCTTTGAGCTCCAGCAGGTGGGGTGGTATTGGTTTCATACCTTATATATTTTTATCTCTATGTAAATATAAGGTGTGGGACCAATATCATTTTTCTTGTCTGCAGTAATGTGACCTTAGCTGTTGAAAGCGACATCAAAACCCAAAACTAAAACTTATTAAGATAGCTTTCTGTTTGCTAGGATTTAGCTAGTTCTTTAAAGCTCACAGTGTCAGAAGTAGAAGGGAAGAGACAGTTAAGAAATTACACCTACGAAAATCTCCAGGACTTACAAAGTAGACTTATGCTTGTGGCAGGCAAAGCTGAAAAGGGATCAGATAATGTGGATAGATTTACTTCAGTAAGTTTACCTTTCTTTCATGTCATCAATTGTTTTTTGTATTCATAAATTATTGCTTGCAGCATTGAAAGCATGAAACACATATACTTCATTTAACCCTTTCCAATATACATAATCTGTAGCAGATTAATATTAATTTTCTAAATGTTTACCTTGATGCTCTGAAATGTGTCTTCTTCAGATGTTTGTGTTGAAAGTGGATTCGTTGAATATGGGAAATGGTTAAATTGCGGAACAGAATAAAAGAAGGTTATCGTTGCTCATCAGACTTGTTTTTTATTTTATTTTCAGATATTTGATAGTGTCATAAGACTGGCCAATGTAAACGTAAAACTATGTTCAGCAGGCTGTGTTCTGTTTAAAGACTGGACTGCGAGATTTCTATGTGACAGAAGAAAACCAGTCTGTTCTGTCCTAGAATTTGGACAAGGTGAAGGCTCACCAACTTTGAAGGTAGTGTATAATAGCAGACTTGGTGAAACATTTGTAGGCATAATGACTGGGCCAAGTTGGATAACAATTCAAATTTCCAAATGCACTTTTGAATTAAGGCCAAATAGGTATTTTACGCTCTTTAATTTCAGCATTTCTTATCCAATCTTCATCAAACTTGCTGTGAATGTTTATAGGCATAAAACCGTGGTTGTGCTCAAATAAATAATGGCCAAATAACTATAACTGTTCAAGAGTTATGTCTTGTGACAGTTTGGCATTCTATTGGAATAATAAAAAATAAAAACATCTTTTGTTTTTTATGTTTGTATAAACAATAACCATAAGATTAAATGTTTTTAATAAAATGAATTAAATATGATATTTCCTGATGATCTTCCTTTTCTAGGCCAAGAGAAGTGAAACAGAAGACCTTGTTGCTATAATACCAAAGATTGCAAAATTCATGGAACAATGTCTTGAAGACTGGTTGAGGTATATCAAGGACAAAAGAAAGCACTATCTACATCTGAACTTCTTCACTGTTGACCAGTTGGTCATTTTGCAAAGAGAGCTGGTCAAGATGGGCACTGATGACCAGCCCTCAATCTGGATCTACCCACTTTTGTCTGCTGTTAAAAGGAACTGTAGTCCAGGTATGTTTATGTATATTAAAATGGTTTCTCTTTTTATTGTACCATTCAAAACAAATATTGAATATAATTTACCTTTTAAATATACATGTACCCTTTTCCACATACCAGAATTCTGCATAAGAGGACTTTGTAAATTGAATATTGTGTCCAGTGCACACAGGCTCAAATAGTGACATTAAAAAAATCCCTTTGACACGCATATTCAACACTTTCCTATGGAACGCTGTCTTAATATGTTGTGTTGTATAATACGTATAGTACATTTTCATGTATACAAAGTACATTTTTCATTTGACATGGTACATTGTTGATAATGTGCAGTGCCTTTTCTGTTATATATGGTGGTTATTTACTGATATGCAGTGCAAAAGTATGTAGATGCAGTAGAATAACCATTATATGTTATGCAAATAATGTCATGTGCAAATCAAACAACAGCTTATGCAGTATAAATGACATAATATTTAGTCAGTTTTTCGATACATGTGGTATATTTTTAGCTTGACTATTCGAAGAATATGGAGAGCTATTACAGTCACTTGTGGGTCGGCGTTGCAGCTTTGGTTAAAGTTTTGCATGCAAGGTTACCATCATGGCCATATCTCAGTTACCACTAATGATATTGACTTGAAACTTCATTAACGTCTTCAGGGGTGTCAGATAGTCAAGTTAGATAACTCTTGTATGAATTTACTACAAATTATGGCCCTTTTTTGACTTTGAACATTTGGTAAAAGCCTTGCATGCAAGGTACTATCTATCATGCACATATCTCAGTAAGCAATCATTGGATTTACTTTGAAACTTCACACACTTATTGGGCATCATCAAATGACTCTACATCATATTTTGACACAATTATGACCCTTTTTGGACTTAGAATGTTTGGTTAAAGTTTTGCATGCAAGGTACTATCATGTATATATCTCAATAACCACTAATGATATTGACTTGAAACTTCATTCATGTCTTCAGGGGTGTCAGACAGTAAAGTTAGATAACTCTTGTATGAATTTAGTACAAATTATGGCCCTTGTTTGACTTTGGAAATTTGGTTAAAGTTTTGCATGCATGTTACTTACTATCATGCACATATTTCGGTAACCAATCATGGATTGATTTAAAACGTTAATATAGTTGTTAATGGTATCAAACAGTCAGGTAAGGTAACTCCTGACTGAATTTATGATAAATTATGGCACTTGTTTAAGTTATAAATTTGGATTAAAGGTTTGCATGCAAGGCCTTTTCTCACAAACAGCAGATGCTATTCAAACAAGACTTATCCAATTTGATTTATAGTACTTAACTATCAAGCCACTATTTCAGTAACAACTGTTGACTATAGTATTGTATGGCCAAATAGTCGGGCATGCTGTCTTGCGGACAGCTCTTATTATTGCGCGGGTGCCTCAGCACCAGTGCATATATTGGTTGTGAAAAAACTGTCACTGGTGTAATGGGCTTGCACCTGCGCCGTGTTAATCATCTTGATCGGGCATGCGCCGTATTTTACAGTCAGCTCTCGGATATTTCCGTAGCAAGCAGTTCGTCACTAGACTGGTTCTCGTTCGAGTTTGTATGCGAGTATTTTTTGTAAATTGTAACCATAGTTTAACGTGTACCGGCGTTAAGCCATCGCGGGTCACCCATCCAGGCTTTACGTAAAGGTCAACCACTCTACCAACGTCGCTATAAACGCCTGCTTCCAAAGCAAGGCTGTAGAAGGGATATTTCTACCGTTCCCGTTACATTTCTCCCTCTTTTCTCTTGACTTCGACTCGAAGTCACACAACTAAACACAACTAAACACAAGCAGCATAGCAGTATACCAGAGCGGAGTCTATGTAACATCACTGGGAGCCACCGGGGTTTTAATAAAAAATGGGAATATTTTCCTAAATGCGAAGTTATTGTGCTAAATTTTGCAATTTTAAGAATATATTAAGGGGAAAAAAGGACGCGCATGCACAGACAAATGTTTGCAATAATTTTAGGAGATTGAGGTCAACATGTTGGGAAAAGGTATTTTTGTTTGCATTTTACGTATTTGACTAAAAAACTATTGTTATGATATATTTATATCATATATTTAAAAGCGAGTTTCGTGTTTTTCGAATCAAACGATATTTCTTTAGCCATAAAATGCTGCATTTTGCAGCAACTCTTGTATGCAGTAGTTTTACGTTTATTAAAGGGTTTAATGTATGTTTTGGTACAGTTATAACAGTATAACACGAAGTTGCCTAATTACTCGGCAAATAATGCCCGAGTCAGCTGTGTAATTTGGCAATTTCGTGTTATACTATTATAACTGTACCAAAACATACATTAAACCCTTATAATTGCAGTTTAAGAAAAAAACAGCTATTTTTCATCGAAAGAATTGTTTGAAAAGGGACATCTAAATTGAAAATTGGAATCTCTTTTTTATGTTCTTTACGCGGATGAACATGACCAAATACTAGGAAAATGACATCACGTCCGCGTTTTGACATCACGTCAGCGTTTTGACATCACACGTTAGTCACTTTGGCGCCAAAACCCGTAAATTTCATCTAGAAATATTGTAAACGTTAAGTACATTTTTATCGAAATACGCCTCATAAGTAACTTTATGTGATATATATAATATCTCATGAGTGTTATTTATTATTACTTTTAATAAACTAAGCTGAATATGACCTTGGCATAATTATTTGTGGCATTGTTATACGGTTTACTGACGAAATTAAAGGTATTTTCCAAATGTAGTTCCGTGAACTGGTCATGTGATCAATTGCAGTTATTGGAAAATAGACGCAATTCCTTTCAGTCACGTGATCGGTTTCGAACCAATCAAAACGAGCGATTCACAGTGCTTTTGAAGCAACTACAATTATATGTTGTATGTTGGTCAATAGGTGTGATAGATGTTTAAATATATGACATGCTTCTTCTATATGTGGTGAATCATTACTTATGTGGCCATAAAAAGTATTGTAAACAATGCATTTAGCATTATTCATAGTCGAAATGGCATTTCATTTTTAGCTCTACTGGCCAAAGGCTTATGTCGTGGCGATTTGTCCGTCGTCCGTGCGTGCGTGCGTTCGTGCATCCGTCCGTAAACAATTTCTTGTTAACACGATACAGTCTTCACTTTTGATTGTATCTCAACCAAACTTATACAGTAGTTAGATATTCATGAGAGCTCGGTTCCTTTTGAAAACTAGCCAGATCCGCCCATGCATGACTGGATTATGGCCCTTGAAATGGTCAAAATTGCTATAAAAGAGCTTGTTAACACGATACAGTCTTCACTTTTGATTGTATCTCAACCAAACTTATACAGTAGTTAGATATTCATGAGAGCTCGGTTCCTTTTGAAAACTAGCCAGATCCGCCCATGCTTGACTGGATTATGGCCCTTGAAATGGTCAAAATTGCTATAAAAGAGCTTGTTAACACGATACTGTCTTCACTTTTGATTGTATCTCAACCAAACTTATACAGTAGTTAGATATTCATGAGAGCTCGGTTCCTTTTGAAAACTAGCCAGATCCGCCCATGCATGACTGGATTATGGCCCTTGAAATGGTCAAAATTGCTATAAAAGAGCTTGTTAACATGATACAGTCTTCACTTTTGATTGTATCTCAACCAAACTTATACAGTAGTTAAATACTGATGAGAGCTCGGTTCCTTTCGAAAACCAGCCAGATCCGCCCATGCAAGACTGGATTATGGCCCTTGAAATTGTCCAAATTGCTATAATTGAGCATGTGAACACAATAGAGGCTCCATTTACTATCTGATCTTCACCAAACTTAGATAGTAGTTAAATACTGATTAGAGCTTGGTTCCTTTTGAAAACCAGCCAGATCCGCCAATGCAAGACTGGATTATGGCCCATGAAATTGTAAAAATTGATATAATACAGCTTGTGAAAACAAAAGAGCCTCCATTTACTATCCGATCTTCACCATACATACATGCTCTGGATTGAAAATGACCAAAGAACCATACCAGTAGAGCATAGGCCCTCATGGGCCTCTTGTTATTGTATTGGATCCATACTACTATACAGGGCTCCGCAAAACCGATTTTGAACTCGGCGGACCGATTTCAATCTTAAAACTAGTAACTAAATCGGTCCAGGAATTTTTATAAATGAAAACTAATTAAATATAAAATCGGTCCAGGAATTTCTATAAAGCTAACTATATAACACCTCCGCTACAGGTCAATTTGTAAACAGAGTCATCTGTACACCTCCGAAACAGGATTATCGATCCAATCAAGTTTAACAATCGAGTAAACTGACAGATAATGCCAATCGGAATACCTCAGTGATAAATGGATGCCGGAATTGCCCGAGAAAATCCCATTGAATGCATGCGGTAATAATTTCATGCATCTGATTGGCTGTTGGGGTTATTAGGGAATTTCCATAGGTCACGTGACCTTTGTAACCCCCTTTCAAGATGGCATGGAAAAAGAGATATTTACGAAACGTTTCGTAAATATAAATTTGTCACTGTATATTTTATAAGGCAGAATTTTAACTTCATTTCATTTAATTTGTCCTTCGATACATTAGTGAAAGGGCTCAACGAAATTTACTTGCGATGTTTAAAAAGTCAAATGACAGGCTTGGCAACGCAAATCATGTTGACAAAGAGAACCGGGTCAAACCGGTTCATAATTACTCAACTGGGTAAATGTACTTACCTAAAAAATGGCTTTCACTAATTATTTCAGTCATGGTAATTCCAAAACAACAAAGACCTTTTTTGTAGTAATTTTTTTATTTTTATGTAGACAAAACAAAGTTAACCGTACAAATAAGAGAAATGTATCTTCTGTGCAAAATCAATAATTTTCTAGTATGTACAGGTCGAACAATCTTAAGTACGAACGAGCAATGTAAACACACATGCGCGGTTATGTTCGTCTGCAAATTTTGGAAAATTATGATTTGTAAAGTACTTCTACAATGACATTAACTAGCGATGACACTGTTATGCAACCATCTATGCAAGCTTACCTGCAATAAACATGAAATTCGTGTATATTTGTTTTTAAAAGAGTTTCAATGTAAAATAAATTAACGGGGGGGGGGGGGGTTGAAAAATATTCTGGACTGATTTCCGGAGCCCTGCTACTATATACATGGTGTAAACAGCTTTATATACGGTTCATTTTTCTTTGTGACGGTGGTACTTTCCGGCATTCTGCGGAATTATTTTCGGAAAATTCCGAGTATGACAGATAGATTGCTGAACAATCTATAAATAGAAGTGTCACATGTTATGAATACACAAGGTGCAGATTGACTGAAATCTACACTGAAATCTGCTCTAGACGATGCTGAAATTAAAATGTTTTCAAATCAGATGATTCTTGGAATATTTTCTGCAGTAAATGTGTAATCCTTTCCCACATAAAACAATTCTTTAGCAGACGTATATGACAACATTGAAGCAAAATTATGGAAAATCTGTATAAATGAAAGTACAATTTTATAACAGATTATAAAACAATGTGACAAAAGCAGAAATTGCTTATTAAGACCAATATCTCAATTTGCCACACTGTTTTCATATTCAATTCCACTTTTGCAGACACGCGAGAAAGCATCTGCATGTGGGAAAGGGTTTAAATTCCTCTCAGAAATCTGCTCATTTACAGTTTATATAAGCCCTTCCATGGGAAAAAAGGTACAAAACCGCTTTTGGGAATATTGTACATCCAGATCAGTCTGTGCATTCGCAGCCTGATCAAAATCTACAGTTTTAATCTTACATGAACTTACATATGCTTGTTAGAAGCTTTAGTCAACTTGTACAGAATCTGATAAGACAGAGCAAATAAACAGGCTGATTTGAACCTACAATGTTGCTAAAATGAAGTTGTACCTTTTCCTAAACATATGGTTTGGGTGTCAAATAAGGATTTTAGAACACAAAAAAGGCCCTCTTCTAGAGCACTGCTTTTGTTGCAACATCTTTGTTGATCTGCAGGTAACTTGATTGTGTTGACAATTTATCTGCTTTAACAAATTTCACAGAGGATCTCCTAGGCGCCATGACGGATACAAAAACAGAAATAGACGGTGATGCAGACATGGAAAATGTGGAGAAGGAAGAGGAGGATATGATTGATGAATCAAATATAGAGGAGAATGAAGATGAATCAAGACAAACATTTATTGATGAACTGATAGATGCAGGCTATGGCAGAAAACTGGCTCTATTAGCCCTTGAACATATAACACCTGATCAAATTGAAGATGGTTAGTTAGCTACATAGACATTTAAAGCTTTATTTGTTGGTTGTATGTTATGTTGCCATTGTTGATATATAAGTTCACTAATTATATCCTACGTTTGCAGGGGGTATACTGGAATCAGCCTTTCGGTCGGTCGGTCGGTCTGTCCGCAAAATCTGTTACGTTGTACTCCTCCTTCAGTTTTTACCTGATTTACTTGATACTTGGCATAAATGTTAATCAGGAGTAGTAGATGTGCAAGACGCAAATTTCATGTCTCTGTGACCTTCACCTTGACCTCTGACCTTGAAATAGGATTTTTTTTTGTTAAAATCTAATCTCTTGTACTCCTCCTTCAGTTTCAACCTGATTTACTTCATACTTGGCATTCATACTTGGCATAAATGTTAATCAGGAGTAGTAGATGTGCAACACGCAAATTTCATGTCCTGTGACCTTGACCTCTGACCTTGAAATAGGATTTTTTTTGGGTTAAAATCTAATCTGTTGTACTCCTCCTTCAGTTTCAACCTGATTTACTTGATACTTGGCATAAATGTTAATCAGGAGTAGTAGATGTGCAACACGCAAATTTCATGTCCCTTGACCTTGACCTCTGACCTTGAAATAGGATTTTTTTTTGTTAAAATCTAATCTGTTGTACTTCTTCTTCAGTTTTAACCTGATTTACTTGATACTTGGCATAAATGTTAATCAGTAGATGTGCAAGACGCAAATTTCATGTCCCTGTGACCTTCACCTCTGACCTTGAAATAGGATTTTTTTTGTTTATATCTAATCTGTTGTTCTCCTCCTTCAGTTTCAACCCGATTTACTTCATACTTTGCATAAATGTTAATCAGGAGTAGTAGATGTGCAAGATGCAAATTTCATGTCCCTGTGACCTTCACCTCTGACCTTGAAATAGGATTTTTTTTTGTTAAAATCTAATCTGTTGTACTCCTACTTCAGTTTCAACCTGATTTACTTCATACTTGGCATAAATGTTAATCAGGAGTAGTAGATGTGCAAGACGCAAATTTCATGTCCCTGTGACCTTCACCTCTGACCTTGAAATAGGATTTTTTTTCTTAAAATCTAATCTGGTGCGACATACTCCTCCTTCAATTTCAACTGGATTTACTTGAAACATGGGAAAATGGAGCCGTTTTGTGTGGCATCCGTCTGTCGGTCGGTCGGTCCAGATAAAAGGAGCCGTTTTGTGTTTGATATCATCTTAGTATTTCTTTTTGATACTGATATTCAAATTGTCCGAGTCAAAGATAATACTGTGAGATATAATATGTGTCAGGGGTTGGGGAGGGAGGGGGTATTAATCACCTTTAGTGATAGTTCTAGTTTTAAATGGCTTATCAGTCTCACTGTTATACATGTAACACCAGTTGTTGTATCATTGACTCTGGATTTATATTGTGTGCATCGGTTCCACAGTCTTTACAAAGTTTACATGTATCTATCATTGTTAGAACTGTTGGAAGACAACATTTGGTTTAATTCTATTCCTGTTTGATTACAAAAAGAGATTCAATGCACCATTTCTGCAATATCAATGATGCCTTAATTTTACTGCCTGTGACTACTCAACAATTTGTGTGTGTGGACTATTTCTCAGAAACTGCTGAATGGAGTATTAAAACTAACGGGAATATGAAGTACCACGAGGAAATGTGGAAATATTCACCTTGTCCAGACTTGCCATTATTATACGCCCAGATACATAGTATATAGGAGTCACGCTTGACGGTCGGTCGGTTTGTCGGTCAGTTGGTCTATGGACATTTCTTGTGAACACTATTTCTCAGCAACCCTTGGTCAGAATTCAATATAACTTCACAAGAATGATTAATACCAAGCCTAGTTGTGCATATTGTCGGCGTGTTGCACAGGAATTATTATGTCTCCCCCCATACATGGGGGTGACATATTGTTTTTGCCTGTTCCGTCCTTCGGTCTGTCACACTTGTTTCCGCTCAATAACTGAAGAACGCTTGGGTGTAGGAACTTCATACTTGGTATGCATGTTGGTCATGACCAGTAGCTGACCCCTATTGATTTTAATGTCAGAAGGTCAAAGGTCAAGGTCATGGTGACCTTGTGAAGTAAAAGATGGTTTCCGCTCAATAACTGAAGAATGCTTGGGCCGAGGAACTCCATAGTCGGTATGCAGGTTGGCCATGCCCAGTAGAAGATTCGTATTGATATTGAGGTCAGTACGTCTAAAGTCGAGGTCACAGTGACCTTGAGATGAAAGGTCACAGTGACAATGAGCTTAATAATTGTTTTTGCTTAATAACTGTAGAATGTTTTGGCCATGGAAGTTAATATTTGGTGTGCAGGTTGGTCACCACCAGCAGATGACCCCTATTGATTTTGAGGTCACTAGGTCAAAGGTCAAGGTCATGGTAACCATCAGCTGAAAAATGGTTTCGGCTCAATAACTTAAGAATGCTTATGTCGAGGAACTTCATACCTGGTGTGCAGGTTGGTCACCACCAGCAGATGACCCCTTTTAATTTTGAGGTCACTTGGTCAAAGGTCAAGGTCATGGTAATCTTCAACTAAAATATGGTTTCCTCTCAATAACTAAAGAATGCTTATGTCGAGGAACTTCATACCTGGTGTGCAGGTTGGTCCTAACCAGTAGATAACCCTAGATTGATTTTGAAGTCACAAGGTCAAAGGTCAAGGTCATGGTAACAATGAGCTGAAAAATTGTTTTTGCTTAATAACTAGAATGATTTTGCCATGGAAGTTAATACTTGGTGTGCAGGTTGGTCACCACCAGCAGATGACCCCTATTGATTTTGAGGTCACTAGGTCAAAGGTCTAGGTCATGGTAACCTTCAGCTGAAAAATGGTTTCCGCTCAATAACTAAAGAATGCTTATGTCGAGGAACTTGTTTGATTTTGAGGTCACAAGGTCAAGGTCACAGTAACCTTCAGCTGAAAAATGGTTTTTACTCAATAAGAACGCTCATACTTGGTGTGCAGGTTGGTCAACACCATCAAATGAACCCTATTGATTTTGAGGTCACTAGGTGAACTACAAAATTCATTCCAATCATTTCTTTTCCTCCCCTACGACCACAGAAATGGGGAGACAATCGCTTTTTCAAAAAAGCAATCTCTAGTTTTTAAATGAGTTATGGCCCCTTGAATTTCTCATACATATGTATATTGTCAGGCACCAGCTGGGGGTATTCATCACCTTCAGTGATATTTCTAGTTGGATTGAGTTATGGCCCTTGTATACTTTACGACTCGTTTGGGGAGAATCTGTAACCTTGATTGACTTTTTTGTTTTTACTATTTGCAATACAATAAAATACCTTTTACATTGCAGCCAAATTTATGTTTATTCTTGTTTAGGAATAGTCTGGTGTATGAACCATGAAGATATGGATGATGACAGCCCTGTAGAAGACTCTGATGCAGGAGAGTCTGAACTAACACAGACACAAACTACAACCAGTCCTAGATTTGAGGGATGGAGCCAGTCTACCACTTCCATTCAATCACTGATCAGAAAAAATATTCAAGGACTTGATGGAACCAAAGGGTATATATATATATCTTATTGCCAATATAATTTTAGACTCCTTCAAATTGAGAATTATTGTAAAATTGATGAAACATGTGTATGGTTTTGAGTTTAAAATAATTAGGCAGAGGGGATATTTATACCCCCAAAAACAAAGTTTTGGGGGGATATATAGGAATCACTGTGTCGCTCGGTCGGTCGGAAGCCATATTTTGTCCGGCCTATTTCTTACAAACCACTGTAATAAAATTTTACATGAAGCTTCTATACCAAGAGGAGATGTGCATACCCTAATGGTCCTACAATTGCATGTTATTATACCCCCAGATACATAGTATATGGGGGCTATATAGGAGTCACGCTTGTCGGTTTGTTGGTCGGTCCATTGGTCTGTGGACATTTCTTGTGAACACTATTTCTCAGCAACCCTTGGTCAGAATTCAATATAACTTCACAAGAATGATTGATTCCAAGCCTAGTTGTGCATATTGTTGGCGTGTTGCACTGGAATTATTTTTAAATGAGTTATGGCCCCTTGAATTTCTCATATATATATATGTATATTGTCAGGCACCAGCTGGGGGTATTCATCACCTTCAGTGATATTTCTAGTTTTATAGAGTTATAGCCCTTAAACATCTTTCCTTCTGTCTGTCTGTCTGTCAGTCCCACCTAACCTTGTCAGGCCCACATCTTAACCATGCATCATAGGATTTGAACGAAACTTGGCACAAACGTTCACCATGATGAGGCAGCGTGTCGCGCACAAGACCAAGGCCTGTACCTCAAATGTCAAGGTCACATTTAGAGGTCAAAGGTCAAAATGAGTACTATTTAAGAGAGCTGTACATTGTCCGGCCTGTATTTCAACCATGCATCATAGGATTTCATAGAAAACTAGCACAAACGTTCACCATGATGAGGCAGCGTGTCGCGCACAAGACCCAGGTCTGTACCTCAAATGTCAAGGTCACACTTACATGTCAAAGGTTGAAAGGACTGTACCTTGTCCGGCCCACATTTCAACCATGCATTATAGGATTTCAAAGAAACTTGGCACAATCATTCACCATGATGAGGCGGTGTGTCGCCCACAAGACCCAGGCCTGTACCTCAAAGGTCAAGGTCACACTTAGAGGGCAAACGTCAAAAATGGGTACTGTTTGATAGGACTACCTTGTCTGGCCCGCATCTCAACCATGCATCTTAAGATTCTCAAGTTACTGGACACACATGTTCACCATGATGAGGTGGCTTTTACCTCAAAGGTGAAGGTCACACTCAGAGGTCAAATGGTCAAAGATCAAAAGAATACTGTTTGATATGACTACCTTGTCCGGCCCACATCTCAACCATGCATCTTAGGATTCTCAAGATACTGGACGCACATGGTCAACATGATGAGTTGGCTTGTAAATCAAAAGTCAAGCTTACACTCAGAGGTCAAAGGTCAAAATGAGTAATGTTTGATAGGACTACCTTGTCCGGTCCGCATCTCAACCATGCATTATAGGATGCTCAAGTTACTAGGCACACATGTTCACCATGATGAGGTGGCTTGTACCTCAAAGGTCAAAAGAGTACTGTATGATAGGACTACCTATTGGTCGGTCGGTTCGAAGCCATATTTTGAGTCAAGGTGCTGTTTTGGGGGTATTTATCATCTTCAGTGATAGTTCTAGTTTTAGCTCGAAGTGCTCAAGTTCTCCTCTGTAACCAACAAATCAATTGATATGTAACTTCACAGAAAGCATCCTCTCAATGTCCTCACCAAAATTCCTTCAATTCATTTTGATCCATGCAGAAATCTGGTTTCAATGGCAACCACGAGGAAAAAAAAAAAAAAAATCCCCAGTAGCCAATTTTTAAATTATTTTGAAAATATGTTCCTTGGGTGACCAGATATCAGATGCTTTTAAGCCATGTTGTTGTTGTTTCTTGAAGTTTCCCCCCTTCTCCTTGAGGCACTCCTATTGGTAGTAGGATGGTTTTGATTCGGTTGAATCGTCTGTATGAATTATGTCTATAAGTGCATTGAAACACATGCAGGTGATCATATTTACGCAAACATATGTACAGTCATTCTGCGGCTTATATACTAAGACTGTTGATATTAATGTTAAGGGTCAAGCCTATGTACGCGTATTTTGTTTAGCTAAGAAGGACCATATAAACGGTAGTATAAAGCGTATGCAAGGTTTCATTAAGAAATGTGGGTTTAAGGTACTTATTGTGCTTAACTTGTCAGGAGAAAGGATCTTGAGCGGTGCAGCTTGTAGCAGAGGACTTGTGAGCATCGCTCGATATCTTCCTTCTGTTTTGATGACAGTGGAATCAGAGAGGAAATTCTGGTATGAGTGCAATCTAGTATTAGTTCCACAAGCATGTCGTCGATAATACTTGTTACTGGAGTATTTGAGGGTAGCTCTTCCAGGATCCTGTTTAGTCTTCTGATACCGACACCTCTTGTATCTGTCAGGGATGAGCATTTTATAAGAAAGTGCTTCAATGTTTCATCTCCATCATGGCAGAGTTTACATGTTGCTTCAATTTCTTTACCGTTGAACCGTGCAGATTTTGTCTGTTGTATATATGTTCCTGTTAGTAGTCTCTTCTTGACCTCAGCTCTTTGGGTTTCATGTAATTTTGGCTTGGTTACTTTCCATATATTGTGTGGAGTAACAGTTGTTTTTTCTTGTATTTGGAGGTATTGCAACGTTGTTTTCACTTTGGTTTCTTCTGTCCATTTTGGGGACCAAAATTCGCTGATAGCTGTCTGTATCATTGGTTTCCATGTTGTTTTAGTAGGAGGGTAGACAAGAAGTTCTTCAGGAGTCGGTAGTGTGTATTTTTGTAGCGTCTTTCTTACTGCAGGTGCAAATGAGTTATTTTCTGCATGTACTAAAGTTAACTGGCGTTGGAGAATGCCGTATTCAACTGAAGTTGGTAATTTGGCTATGTTAAGGAACAGTGAGAGTAAGTTTCTGTCAATGACTGATTCGACTGGTTCGCATCCGATCAGGGCGTAGACTGCTGTAGAAGCTGTTCTGTCTGGTAATCCTTGTAGATGTTTCAGGACTTTTCTTTGATAGGTTTCTAGCTTTTTAAGATCAGTTTTTGTGAAATGTAATACTTCTATGCCATATAAGAATCTGGGAATGACATATGTTTTCCAAATTTTCAACGTTACTAGAGGTGATAGGCAGCGCCTAGCGTGTAATCCAGGGCCAAGCATGTCGATTGGTCGAAAAACATGGCCATTAGGCTTTAGTGAAAACTTTAACAATGTTCATCTCCGAAAGTATTTGGCGAATTTCAAAATAATTTTGTAGAAATGTTCCTAAATGGGTGACCCTCTTCGAGACTACTTCAAGCTTTGTTGAATGGTAAAAAAAAATAGTTATTCTGATTGGCATGACAAATCACATTGTATTACTCAGATGAGCCATCCAGGGCATCATTTCCCTCTTGTTTATATTGCAATTTGCTTCTTTCCCAACAATACTTTGAACTTTCCTCCGCTGAAGTGGCAACTAATGTTGACTGGTATGACATTAATTTTTTATTTATAAATTAGAAATTAGTAGGACTCGGATCAAGCTTAATGGCAGATACAATTTTCATTTCTAATGAATTTTGATTTTGATGAAAAATATTTGAAATCTTATGAAGCCAGTTAACACTGGTGTTTTTATCAACACTTAGCCAGAATTGCAATTTTTAAAAAACAATTCAAATTGGAAAGCAATTTAGGGACAAAGTATGCAAAAGTCATAATGACTAGCAGCATTTGTCTTCCACCGATATGTTGAAAATAGTTTATGTGGTACGTTGGCCAGTTACCTTTAAATTGTCCTGGTGTGAGATAGTCAGGAAACACATGGAAAGGTGAGCTGGTTGTCCTGATGAAACTGAAAAGCTGTTAAAAAGAGTTTAACTCCAATCACTTTCTGCCTGTATGTTATAAAGACCTGAGAAACAATATGAGGGTAACCAAACTAGATATATGCTGCAAATGTACATATACATTTTACCAAACAAAGCTACATTGATATTCTATTTTGCCTCACATACAGTTATTCATATATTTGTTACAGGAGCAGTGCAGATTCCCTGTTAGAAGACCTCCAGTCCTTGTGGAGACAGTTTCTGGGCTCTATATCCTCCAATATTAAAGATTATCTAAGTCTTGAACACCTTGGAATGATTCTGAGAAAACTGGCTGCTAGAGGTATAGACATGTTTAATTTATGTCTTAAAATCTTAACAAATTAACAGCATTATTCATTTTAAGACACAGTAACAAAATGTTTTAGTTATGAGTTTTTATCAGATATTCATTTTTAGCTCACTCGAGCACGTAGTGCTCAAGGTGAGTTATTGTGATCGCCTTTTGTCCGTCGTCCGTCGTTTGTCGTTCGTCGTCCGTCGTCAACATTTGCTTGTTACTACTCTAGAGGCAACATTTTGCATCTAATCTTTATGAAAGTTTATCAGAACGTATATCTTGATCAACTCTAGGCCAAGTTCGAAACTGGGTCATGTGGGGTCAAAAGCTAGGTCACTAGGTCAAATTTAAGGAAAATCTTGTTAACACTCCTGAAGCCACATTTTTGGCTTGAGCATGTTGAAACTTTGTCAGAATGTTTGTCTAAGTAATATCTAGGCCAAGTTCGAAACTGGGTCATGTCCGGTCAAAAACAGTAGGTCAAATTTATGAAAAATCTTGTTAACTCTCTGGAAGCCACATTTTTTGCTTGAGCATGTTGAAACTTTGTCAGAATGTTTGTCTTGGTCATATCTAGGCCAAGTTTGAAACTGGGTCATGTCCGGTCAAAAACTAGGTCACTAGGTCAAATTTAAGGAAAATCTTGTTAACACTCTGGAAGCCACATTTTTGGCTTGAGCATGTTGAAAGTTTGTCAGAATGTTTGTCTTAGTGGTATCTATGCCAAGTTCGAAACTGGGTCATGACCGGTTAAAAACTAGGTCACTAGGTTAAATTTATGAATAATCTTGTTAACACTCTGGAAGCCACATTTTTGGCTTGAGCATATTGAAACTTTGTTAGAAAGTTTGTCTTGGTGATATCTAGGCCAAGTTCAGTTACGGGTCATTTTGAATCTTTGTCGGAATATTTGCCTTGAAGATATCTAGGCCAAATCAAATATGGGTTTGGTCAGGTCAGAAACAAGGTCAGTAGGCCATATTGTATAAAAATCTTGTTAACACTATAGAGATTGCATTTTTGACTTGGAGCAGCTTGATTGAAATTTTGTCAGAAAGATTGTCTTGATGATATTGCCATTGGCGCTGAAAGAGTTAAGTCTTAAAAAGCCCATTCTCAGGTGAGCGATCCAGGGCCTCATGGCCCTCTTGTTTCAGAATGTATTTGTGTCGCCCTTCTTGGTATGCAACTATTGAATTCTTTCCCACATAGGAAATATCTGCAGCAGATGACTTTGAAAATGTCAAGGCAAAAATATGGAAACTCTATAAATGAAAGTATTGATATTGAAAAGAATTGGAAACATTGTGGCAAAAGGAAAAGTTGCTCATTATGAGCAATTTCTCCTTATGCCACAATGTTTTCAAAAACTGCTGCATATGCATGGGGGAAAGAGTTTAAGATTACATCTTTGTTGTCTGTCTGTCATGCTTTCACTTACTGACCTATTGGCAGACAACTCAATACATTTGTCCCTTTAGTCTTATATAGAGATAAATGATGCTTTACCAATGGATGTGTATGATCTTAATATTTCGGACCAAGTTTGAACCCAGATTCTTCATGGGCAAACTTCATTCCAGTTTGGCACTCCTTATCTTGATAAACTTTTTTTATTTTTCAGAAACAAGTTGTGTGTTTAGAAAATTTCCACCAGGCTTCAAAGAAGGATTGCCCAATCTTATAATTTGTCCACAAGGTAATTAATACTTTTTACATGGAGAAACGTTTTGACGGCAGATGACATTGTGGAAAATGGAGAAATTGTTCATCATGAGTAATTTCTACTTTTGCCTTATGTTTTCAACTCTATGAAATAATTGTGAAGATTTTCATTATTTTTGTTTTCAATGTCATCTTCTGTTTATGGGTAAAGATGAATTGTTAGTCTCCCCCATGTACTCGGTCTATCTGTCTGTCCATCCTCCTTTCTTGCTAACTCTGTTCAGGCTATTTTTCTTGTCAGACTTACATGTACCAACAATTGATATGCACATTATATCTTGGGAAGAGGGTGTGCTGTGTACTAAGATTAGGTTGCTGTGATCTTGTCATTTGTCGTCACTTAAAGTCAACATTTGTGCAAGCACTTTTACTTTAATACTTAAAAATACTAAACTTAGTATACAGATACATCTAGTTATGTCGCATGCAACATGTAGGTCATTGTGACCTTGCCTTTGACTCTTTGGGTCTTTGGAGTATTTATTGTGCAACAATGTTGACCTCATCTTGACCTATATTCACTAATATGGCATACATACATTTTCAGTAAACTTTTTATTTTTGTCGTAAAATTTATGAGCGATGGTTAAATTGTTAGATATTTCGAATTCGATGAAAATATATTAACCCCAAAATAAAATATATCTTTCTACAAAGGTTAAGATCAGTTGAATATTGTCAAGTAATACAAGAAAAGTCGTAATAGCTTTCCTTTCTTGGTGATTTTGAATCTGGAGTTAGCATTGAGACTGAATAGCTTGTGTCAGGATAAAAGGACCAGTAGTTCTGGTATCTCGCCTAGGAAACGCTGTGATAGAACTGAAAATTTGTTGAAAGTGGCATAAAACACCATATAATCAAAAGACCCAACAAACCGTTTGTTTTAAATTATGTTTGTTAATCCTTTCCCACATACAACTAATTTGTAGCAAGCGATTTTGAAATCATCTAGGCACAATTATGGAAAATCTCTTTATTTGGAGTATAATTATTAGTACATTGTGACAAAAAAGTGAACTGCTCATTTCTTCTTTTGCCACAATTGTTTCTAAAGTCATCTGCTGCAAATGAGTAAAAAATGGATCTGCATGTTGGAAAGAGTTAAATGCAGCCATCCTAGGGAATTCAAAATTTGCAGCTGAAAACGGCTGAAAGCTTAATACAAGCTAAATACGTATATATCTTATTGGTAAATCTTCAACTTGCTCTTTAATAGAGGTAACCTCTAAAACAAGCTAAATATGTATATATCTTATTGGTAAATCTTCAACTTGCTCTTTAATAGAGGTAACCTCTAATACAAGCTAAATATGTATATCTTATTGGTAAATCTTCAACTTGCTCTTTAATAGAGGTAACCTCTAATACAAGCTAAATATGTATATATCTTATTGGTAAATCTTCAACTTGCTCTTTAATAGATAGAGTTAAACTCTAATACAAGTGTGACTGTATTTTCATTATAGGTGAATTATTAAATACTGCCCTATCGCTGTACATGTTAGAAAAAGACCAGCCTCTCCCGCAATCAGATGAAATTCACATGTGTACACCATACACCACAATAGATGAGGTAGGAAAATACTTTACTGGTACATCATAGGTTAATTCAACGGATATCTGCCTTGGAAAATATTGTTAAAACTTGAAAATGTGTTTTTATAATGGTAGTGTCAGAAATCTTGTGGATCAGTGAAAGGGTTATTTCCATCGCATAAATTACATTTATGTCCAGAAAATATGCAGGTACGTTGACAATTGGGAGTACAATATACTTTTTACAACGAATTTAAATCATTACCTTATATGACATTAATGGATATTCTGTTTCAGGTCCATCAATTTAACCATGACCCATTAAGGTCATCTGAGGACAATGTGCTCAAGTTGAGTTATTAACCATTCACTTTTTGTCAGGCTTCCGTCACCCATCCATCGTCAATAATCTGCAGAAATGCCTTTTGTACATATTTAGTTTAAACTTATTTATTTATATCGATAACGAAACAATCCTTAACCTATATTAATCATGTTCAGAATCTGCTTCCTGGAGACACATAACTTGTACTCTCATGTTTGTGTGGAAAATACCAAAGGCAGAACCCGCTCATCATGTGATTCAATCACAACACCTTTGGTATGAGAGGCAGAGGCCCTAACGCTGTACCACTGCCATGTAGATATTGAACTTTTTTTTTATTATTTTACTTTGTACTGTTAGGTATTTGTTGAGCAGTAATAAGAGACTGGAATTACCAATCTCAATGCGAAACAATCTCATCCAATACATTTGTTTAAGGTTGATATATTTTGGAGAAGAGCCATTTTTGGAGGAGGTAAGAAGATCCATTGTCTTGTGAATGCTGATTGTCTTGACTTTGACGTCAGTGATGCTGCAGAGCGCCATTTGGAACAGTACATACAAGAGACAAGTTATACTGGTGAGAACTCAAAATACACTTGTAGATGAATAATGCTGCATTTGTAGCAGGTGACTTTTGAAAACATCATGGCCAAAGGAAAAATTGGTTATGAGGAGTTATTTCTATTTTTGCCATTATGTTTTAAATTTTATTTAATAAATATTTCATAAATATAGATTTGTCATACCTTTGCCTAGAGCCTATATGTGATTAAAGAAGTTTGTTTCTGATGTGTTGTATGAGGGAAAAGGTTTATCATTTGTCTATTACACTATTTTAAAAATCATCTTGAAAATCCTGAGGACAAAAATGCCATATGTGGCAAATGGATGTATGATAGGGATATCTAGGTACATCTTTGCCAAATACAAAATTTCTGTTGCAGACAATGAAATAAATATAGAGCAATCCAATACTAAATCTGTCATGTTTTGTTTTAGACAATCCTTATCGCTTAGTGGTAGTATGTGGCTCTGACAATGAATACAGATCTCGGATCGTTGCATCCCTGGACAAACATCGGAGACCAGCTCTTCCTTTGAGCCCTGTAGATTTGAGGGAGTATCTGGCTAGAAAACTGCAGCAAAGTCAGCCTGTCAATGGTATCAAGCCAGCGTCTTTTGTTGATTTTAATAGGTAGGTCGTGACATATTTCAGTTAGTTCCTTCACCTTTTATGTTTTTTTATCTCAGTCAGTGAAAAAGTGAGAAATACAGTTTTAAATATGAGACTGACAGTGAATGTTTTATCAACCCTTTTCCTCTTACGGATGATTTCTGATATCTCTGCATCAGACAACTTTTGAAAAGATTGTGGCAAAAGGAGAAATTTCTCAAAATGTGCTTTTTCTTCGTTCGCCACAATGTTTACAACTTTATTCAATAATTGTTCTTTCATTGAGTTTCCATAATTTTGACTTAATGTTTTCAAAGTCGTCTGCTGCAGATTTGTTGTATGTGGTAAAGGGTTAAGGTTGCTTCATGTATATGTTCCTGTAGTTTTATTTGTAGTTGTTAGTAATATATATTCTTATGTTTGTGTTATCTGCCCAGACAAGGTGACTCTTAGGGATAACTTTACCATCTTCTGTCTGTCTGTGAAACACTTTTGTTTTCTCAAACAGATCAACCGTCAGAGTGGTGAAATCCTGGAGGGCAGGTGTTGGGAAAACTTTGTACAAGTCGCGGAGAGAAACTGACCTTAAAACATTAAATGGAAAAAGGGTCAAGGTCATGACCATACCACTACAGGAGAAAGTGATCGACCTTCACTATGTGATAACACGTTTGCTGGAGCATACCTCACAGCCAGGAAATATTGAGACAAGATTATTTCACATTGATGTAGCACATGAGGTCAGTCATTCCTTAACATTTCCCACATAGAACTAATCTTCAGTTGACGGCTGAATATATCTAGAATATATCTAGGCAAAAATACAGAAAATCTCTACAAATAAAAGTGATTCTTTAAGAGCGTCAAAAACATTGTGGCAAAAGGAAAATTGCTAGTTATTTGTTTAAAATGTCGTCTGATGCAGATGTGTTTAAGTGGTTTAGGGTTAAGTAATTGCCTAATGTTTAATTTTAAGTGTCTGCTTGAGAAAATGACAGAAGAATTACAATATGTAGCAAGTAAGAGGATTAATTAAACTAATGAATTAAAAATAATTGGTGGAAAACTTTGTCTGCTTTAAAAATGAATGAAAATATGTTGAAACTTTGCTTCCGTTGTATCACCATTGTCTATTGTCATCACACAAATCACAATTTTAATGAATATATATTTGTATCGTGATGAATCTACATCATTTCACAAAGGCAGAGATCAGGTTTATTTTGTCAAGTGACACTTACAACTTAAGGTATGGTTTTGATATAAAATTAAAAACATCATACAAACACTGTGGGAAGATTTTAAAGGAATAGAAGAGCATTTTGTCTTTTTCAAACACTGTTTTTTAAAATCTCTTTGAATCAAGAGGTCTGTTTGATGGAAAGGAGTATATTTTATTTTAAGGTTCAGGAGGGAGTTGACTATTTGTTGTTTAACCTACTGGTGCTTGGATCTTTGACGGACAAAACTGGATTTGTGTGGCGAAGATGTCCAACAGATCTCTACCTCATAGAGACTTTACCACTGATGATTCTCAGCAATAATAATAAGGTGAGAATGATTGGTTGGAGTTTAAACCTGTTTTCAACAGTTAAAGATATATCATGACAGCCTAACCATGTGTTTCCTGACGTTCTTGTACCAGTGCTCAATAAAACATTCTCTCCAGATAACTGGTTACCTTCAAACACAGACATTTTTAGCTCATTGTAGGAAGCTTATTGATGCTAGTTTTGATCAATTTTATCAATATTCGAGGAAAATTACTGGCTGAGCTTGGGTTCAATCTCATGATTCCTCGGTAGAGTAAAAGAGAACATATTGATGATAAAGACAGACATGTGACAAAAACCTGTTTGCATGGAAGTAAGGTTAACCCTTTTTAATGATTTATTTTACATTTCAAATTTCGGTTCCTCTTCTGGAAGTTTTAACTGTACTATGAAAAAATCATTTCCAAGATGTTCAATGATGTATTTTATTATCCCCCGCTTTTTCAAATGCCACAAATGTGAACCGTTTTTTTTCAAACTTGGTAACAGGGTTAAATGCCTTAAGGGCTAGGCCAAGTTCGATCGTCACTTTTGGCGGACTTTATTTAGTGGAGTTATGGCCCCTTATATAACACAAAATGTCGTTTCATGCTGTTTCCGTGCAATAACTGCCACAAATGTGGTTTTTTTTTTTTCAAACTTGGTAACAAGGTTAAATGCCTTAAGGGCTAGGCCAAGTTCGATCGTCACTTTCGGCGGACTATATTTGGTGGAGTTATGGCCCCTTATTTAACAAAATATGACGTTTCATGCTGTTTCCGTGCAATAACTGCCACAAATGTGAACCGTTTTCTTTCAAACTTAGTATCAAGGTTAAATGCCTTAAGGGCTAGGCCAAGTTTGATCGTCACTTTCGGCGGACTTTATTTAGTGGAGTTATGGCCCTTTATTTAACAAAAAAAGTCGTTTCTTGCTGTTTCCGTGCAATAACTGCCACAAATGTGAACCGTTTTCTTTCAAACTTGGTAACAAGGTTAAATGCCTTGAGGGCTAGGCCTAGTTCGATCGTGCAATAACTCCCACAAACTTGGTAACAACCTAGGCCAAGTTCATTTAATTTACCCTGTAATACATGTTCAATAAAAAGTCTACTGACATGTTTAAACCTAACCTCAACATTTTCCTACAATATTTCCTGCAAGCGGGGAATATAAATTTCATGAATTTGCTTGTTTTAATCTACAATGATGCTCTCAGTATATTTTTGTAACATTATGAAACAACTTCAAAGAAGCTCTCAGTATATTTTTGTTACATTATGGAACAACTTCAATCATTAGATGATCTTGTATGTCAAGTCCCATAACTCTGGAATGGATTTTGACTGAATTGTGCCCCTTTTTGAACTTAGAATTTTGGTCAAACCTTTGTGTGCAAGGCCTTTTCTCAGACACTGTGTATGCTATTGCTTTGAAACTTCACACTTATTCAGGGTCTTTAGATGACCTTGTATGTCAAGTCCCATAACTCTGGAATGGATTTTGACTGAATTGTGCCCCTTTTTGAACTTAGAATTTTGGTCAAACCTTTGTGTGCAATGCCTTTTCTCAGACACTGTGTATGCTGTTGCTTTGAAACTTCATATTTATTAAGGGTCATTAGATGACCTTGTATGTCAAGTCCCATAACTCTGGAATGGATTTTGACTGAATTGTGTCCCTTTTTGGACTTTGAATTTTGGTCAAACCTTTGTGTGCAGGGCCTTTTCTCAGACACTGTGTAAGCTGTTGCTTTGACATTTCACACGCTTTTTCAGGGTCATAAGATGACCTTGTATGTCAAGTCCCATAACTCTAGAATGGATATTGACTGAATTGTGCCCCTTTTTGGTCAAACCTTTGTGTGCAAGACCGAGAATTTTGGGTTATATTTAGACATTCAAGGCCTTTTCTCAGAAACTATATAATTTATGCTGATGCTATTAAACGGTTTCCTTGCTTTTGTAAATTCAATTTCAACTGAATTATTCCACTTTTGGATTTTGGACTTTTACCAATGCTATAACTGTTCTGAAGTAGGCCCTGATAGGCAGGCGAGCTATATTGTCCTCCGACAACTCTTGTTGTAACATTATGAAACAACTTCAAAGATGCTCTCAGTGTATTTTTGTAACATTATGAAACAACTTCAAAGATGCTCTCAATATATTTTTGTAACATTATGAAACAACTTCAAAGATGCTCTCAATATATTTTTGTAACATTATGAAACAACTTCAAAGATGCTCTCAGTATATTTTTGTAACATTATGAAACAACTTCAAAGATGCTCTCAGTATATGTTTGTAACATTATGAAACAACTTCAAAGATGCTCTCAATATATTTTTGTAACATTATGAAACAACTTCAAAGATATGCTCTCAGTATATTTTTGTAACATTATGAAACAACTTCAAAGATGCTCTCAGTATATGTTTGTAACATTATGAAACAACTTCAAAGATGCTCTCAATATATTTTTGTAACATTATGAAACAACTTTAAAGAAGCTCTCAGTATATTTTTGAAACATCATGAAACAATTTCAAAGCAACTCTCAGTATATGTTTGTAACATTATGAATTCAAATGTGAATACAGCAGTACAATCAGTCTAATTTCATGTTAGCTACCAGTAGCCATTGGGTTGAGGAAAACAATGAATGAATGTTGCCTGGTAACTTCCCTTCTATTTTTCATTTGCTACATTAATTTTGATCAACCAAGTGCCTTAAATTGTATTGCATTATATTATTGAATGGTTCTTTAACTCTGCCATGCAGAAAGAGGAAGAGCAGTACGTTCATCAGATGTTTAACATTCTACCCGACATGACCTGCCGATCACCCCAGGATAGTCTTGAAGTGTATAGTGGAAAGCCGGCAGTGAATGGTAAGTTTCCATAATGAGGAATGGTCAGTTTTTAATTCTTCACATAATTATGCAGAAGCATTTCCCAAACATCTGTAGCAGACGACTTTTAAAACATTTTAGCATATGAAAAAGAATGCTCATATTGAGCAATTTCTCATTTTGTCAGATTTTTTTTATGCCCCCGGAATCACCGATTCGGTGGGCATCTAGTTTTTGCCTGTCTGCACGTCTGTCTGTCTGTCTGTCTGTCTGCACGTCAGTCTGTCTGCATGTCTGTCTGTCTGCACGTCTGTCTGTCTGTCTGTCTGTCTGCACGAAAAAAAGTTTAACCTTGACCACTACTTTTGAACCATAACAGGTACGGCTACCATATTTCACATGTGTATACCTTGTGACATGACCTTTCTGTCAGTACCAACATTTTTTGACCTTGCGACCTTGACCTTTGACCTAGATGTTGCCATTCTCGAAAAAAACTTTAACCTTGACCACTACTTTTGAACCATAACAGGTACGGCTACCATATTTCACATGTGTATACCTTGTCACATGACCTTTCTGTCAGTACCAAAATTGTTCACCTTGCTACCTTGACCTTTGACCTAGATGTTGCCATTATCGAAAAAAATAATTAACCTTGACCACTACTTTTGAATCATAACAGGTACGGCTACCATATTTCACATGTGTATTCCTTGTGACATGACCTTTCTGTCAGTACCAACATTTTTGACCTGGCGACCTTGACCTTTGACCTAGATGTTGCCATTCGGGGGCATCAGTGTTTCACAAACACATCTTGTTTATCTATTCAATAATGATACTTATATTTAGGTCATTTTCTAAATCAAAGTAGATTTGCTGTACATGGAAAAAAGGGTTAAGATTAGCTGAGCACAAAGTCCTTTATCCAACTTATGTCTTGAATATAAGATAACAAAAAAAGTAGACAAAATACTCACAGGAATGTTCATTCTGTGACCTTCTTCCAAAGTTTGATTTTATCTTAACACTATTTTATTTGGCTATGTTGCAATGCTAAATCTAGTTTCTTCTTTAAAACCTGATAATTCTTTGATGGATTTCTAACCAAGCATGCCTGTGTAAAGTCACTGACCGAGTTATGTTATGATTTCACTTTTAAAATCATTAATATAAATTTTAAATACCTTCCAGCAGTATCAATCAAAGTTTGTACATTTGAATGATGCTCCGCAATAACCAGTCTAGAAGCCAGTGCTTTCATGATCTCTAATCTGGTTCTACACTATTTACCGTTTTAGTCACAGAAGGTGACTAGAAATCACTGTGGCAAATGGAGAAATTACTAATGATGAGCAATTTCTCCTTTTGCTACAATATTTTCAACTAATTGAATATTATAATGTTATTTGTAGTGAGTTTCTATAACTTAACATTTCTGTTTCACAGCCATCTGCTTCAGATATGTTGCATAAATATATATGGGAAGAAGTTAATATGTATTGCAGAAGCACATACAGGTCCTTTTTAGCTCACCTATGCACAAAGTGCAAGGTGAGCTTTTGTGATCGCTCACTGTCTTTCATCGTCGTCATCCGTCCGTTCACATTTTCCTACAAACGACTTCTCCTCCTAAACCAATTAACCAAATTCAAAATAGTTTTATAGGAATGTTCCTTGGGTGGATCTCTTTCAAACTTGTTCAAAGAATTCTATTCCATGCAGAACTTTGGTTTCCACAGCAACAAAAAAGGGGAAATTAACCAAAACTTAAAAAATCTTCTTGTCTGAAAGTAGAAGGCCCATGCCTTTGATATTTGGTATGTAGCATCATCTAGTGAACCTCTACCAAGATTGTTCAAATTATAGCCCTGGGATCAAAAATGACCCCTCCCCCTCATATAGAGAAAAACTTAAAAAAAGAATCTTTTCTAAAAGTAGAGGGTAAAATGACTCCATCCCTGGGGTCACTTGTTTTACATAGACTTATATAGAGAAAAACTTAAAAAAAGAATCTTTTCTAAAAGTAGAGGGCAAAATGACTCCATCCCGGGGGTCACTTGTTTTACATAGACTCATATAGGGGAAATACTTGTTTGACATAGATAGTGTAAAACCTTTAAAAATCTTCTTGTATCAAAATGACTCCATCCCGGGGTCACTTGTTTTACATAGACTCATATAGGGGAAATACTTGTTTGACATAGATAGGGGAAAACCTTTAAAAATCTTCTTGTCTCAAAGTAGAAGGCCCTGGCCTTTGATATTTGGTATGTAGCATCATCTAGTGGACCTCTACCTAGATTGTTCAAATTATAGCCCTGGGGTCAAAATTTACCCCTCCTCAGGTGTCACTTGTATAACATAGACTCATATAGGGAAAAAACTTAAAAAGTGTTCTTGTCTAAAAGATACTTGGTTGTAGCATCATCTAGTGGACCTCTACCAAGCTTGTTCAAATTATATCCCTGGGGTCAAAAATTACCCCTCTCCGGGGGTCACTTGTTTTACATAGACTCATATACAGAAAAAACTTTAAAAATCTTCTTGTCTAAAAGTAGAAGGCCCAGGCCTTTGATATTTGATATGTAGCATCATTGTGGACCTCTACCAAGATTGTTTAAATTATAGCCATGGGGTAAAAAATGACCCCTCCCAGGGAGTCACTTGTTTTACATAGATAGGGAAAAATCTTCTTGTCTAAAAGATATTTGGTATGTAGCATAATCTAGTGGACCTCTACCAAGATTGTTCAAATTATAGCACTGGGGTCAAAAATGACCCCTCCTTGGGGGTCACTTATTTTTCATAGACTCATATAGGGGAAAGAACACTGAAAACTTTTAAAGTTTGATTAAATCAGGTGAGCGATATAGGACCATCATGGTCCACTTGTTTATATTTTTCTAAGGACTTAAAGCTCATTTAAATTATCTCCATCTCAATGAATTATAGGGTACATGGAATATGATCAGCTGTTCGATGAAATGCAGTTTGGTAGTAGCATCTTTCAACGTCCCTACCAGTATCTCTGTCGACTAGACCAAGCCAGAGAACTTAATGATGTTAGGCCCGATGTTACAGAGGGAACTCGACAACAATGCTTGGAGACTTTATTAAGGTTCCTGATCATATTACAAAGACCCAGATAAGGGGGGAGTAAACTGAATTTTTTTTCCACATTATCTATCTTATAACCTTACAAAGCCACAAGTTGTGGTTGTCAAAGAATAGTCTCACTGAGACAATTCTTTTGCGTACCTAAAATATAAGGTTTGAGAGTCAAATAAAGAACTATGAACATGAAATACACACCCTTTCTAGAGTTGTGCTCTTGCATAGAACTAATTTTCTCAAAATATGTGAAAATTGATTTGATAAGATGAATTGTGAGAATCTTTCAAGGTCAAAATGTCAAGAAAATATTAAAAAATCTGGACAAATATAAGTATATATATTTATGTATTTACTGATTTGAAAAGACTTTGGGAAAAGGAGATACTGTTTGCATAGTAATAATATATGTTTGAGATTGATCTTAATTTATGTACATGTATACATAAATGGTGTCCTGGGTAAACCAACCTTGGGGTAATTATTACAAGGTTAGATGAGAATCAGGCTACACATGCATTTAATCTTATTCAAATGGATATACATTGCCAGTAGCTTATTGAAAGCTTGTGTGACTTATTGGCAAAAAGTGTGGAATCAGATCAGATTGCACAGTGTCCAGGCTGGTCTGGATCTATGCTGGTTGAAAATGTCCTAAGGTTGAGTCACAAAGGCCCACTCAAATAAGCATGAGATGTTGATTTTGTTACAACTTAATAGAAACAAAATACTATTCTCGGCCTAAGTCCTAGTTTTCATACTATTGACAAATGCTTCCTACTCAATTCAATTCACTTGTTTTACTTTCATTAAATGAGAGTTTTCATATTTTTGTCTAGATGTTTTTAAAGTCATCTGCTGCAGATTATGTTGAATATGGGAAAGGGACAACATGAAAGATTGATTTTGTTCCCACTTTATGTTTACAGTGGGATTTTGCATTGTGTCCATTGTGTGCTTGTTACCAAAATATTTTCAACTCTATTCGATAATTATTTATAGTGACTTTTCATTGTTTTGCCTAGATTGTTTTGTTAATGTCATCACTGTAGATTGGTTATTGGTGGGAAAGGGTTAAAAAAGGCAATACATTTTTCTTATAGACACTGTGGGGTGAAAGACCCTTCCTGGGCTGAGTTACACCATTTTGTTTGGTTTTTGAACACCCAACTTCTGGGATTTGAAAGTAGTGCTTTTGTTGGTGATGTTGCTGCAGAAGACCTTCCTGGATTTGCTAAATTTGTGTTGAGATTCCTGATCCAAATGTCAAAGGTAATAAAATGGTTTAAAGGTCTGATTATTTTATTTGAGAGACATGTTGATAGTCATAAAATACACAGGGTGTACCAAGCAAATGTCCAAAAATTTAATTTTTAATCAATATAACAGGAGTAATGTGTTTTATTGGGGTATGATGTGATACCAAGATACTAAATGTTTAGTTTTGGGACATCTTGTACATGGGTATTAGTTCATAATGGAACACATACCCTGTACGCAGGTTTTAGTATGTATTGTGATACCCTGTTCATGGTTTTTAGCTCCACTGGCTGAAAGTCAGTCAAGCTTATGTCATGGCGAATTGTCCATTGTGCGTGCGTGTTAAAATTTTCCTTTAAACAACGTTTTCTCCCTAACCACTTGGCCAATTTGGCTGAAACTTCATAGGAAGCATCCTCTCAATGTCCTCTCTTAAATTACTTCATTTTTTTTTTATCCATGCAAAATTCTGGTTTCCATGGCAACCAAAAGAAAAAAATAGTGAAAACTTAAAAAATCTTTGTCTCTGAAAGTGTCAGGCCGATTTAGATTCAGGCCAAATAATTTTGTAGAAATGTTCCTTGGGTGACCCTTCATAGATTCCTTCAAGAACTGTTGATTGGTTGAAAAACATGGCAGCCAGGGGGCGGGGCTATTTTGCCTTATATAGCTATAGTGAAAACTTAAGAAATCTTCTTCTCCAAAAGTGTTCAGCCGATTTTCAAATAATTTTGTAGAAATGTTCCTTGGGTGACCCTCTATCAGATTCCTACAAGCCAGGTTGATTGGTTGAAAAACATGGCCACCAGAGGGCGGGGCTATTTTGCCTTATATGACCATAGTGAAAACTTAAAAAATCTTCTTCTCCGAAAGTGTTGAGCAGATTTTCAAATAATATTGTAGAAATGTTCCTTGGATGACCCTCTATCAGATTCCTTCAAGCCATGTTGATTGGTAAAAAAACATGGCTGCTAGAGGGCGGGGCTATTTTGCCTTATATGACTAAAGAGAAAACTTCTCCTCTGAAAGTATCTGGCTGATATTCAAATAATTTTGTAAAAATGTTCCTAGGCTGACCCTTTATCAGATTCCTTCAAGCCATGTTGATTGGTTGAAAAATATGGCCGCCAGGGGGTGGGGCTATTATGCCTTATATGGCAATAGTGAAAATTTAAAATATCCTTTCCTCCGAAAGAGTCAGGCCGATTTTCAAATAATTTTGAAGAAACATTCCTTGTGTGACACTCTACAAGATTCCTTTAAGCCATGGTGGTTGGTAAAAAACATGGTCACCAGGGGCCAGGGCTGTTTGGAGATTTGATTTTTGCCTTATGGCCGTGGAGCGATACTGGCCCTCTTGGGCCTCTTGTTTATTTCACCTGCGTGCTGGGTGAGCTATTGTGATCACTCACTATCGGTCGTCGTCCTCCTCCTCCATCAGTTCACATTTTTCTACAAACGACTTTTCCTTATCACTTGACTGATTTCAGTATTATTTCAAAGGAATATTTCTTAGTTGGTCCTCTTTCAAAGTTTTATTCCATGCAAAACTTTGGTTGCTGCTGTATCACGCTAGACTTGAGTATCTTTGCCCGAAAAGTTTAACATGATATCAGGAGCAATTAGATTGCATGTTTGTATATATTAGGACTTTTCAACAAGATCCTTAAAAATGAGTGAGGAATCGCCCGGGATGAGTGTTGACCAGATGGAAGGGATGGAAGCACCAGATGAAGGGACTGAGGATGAAAATGTGGCTCTAGATCAATACCAACTTAGGAGAACATGGGAAAGCAGGTACATATTTTCAGTCTGACTCTTATAAGTATGATATAATGTTAAAGAGCTTCTTTATTTACTTACTTTGTTGCTTGATATGTGAATTATTTCTCAAGTGCTATGTTCCCGCGTATATCAAACAAGGGCAACAGAAAGAGTATGTAATTGGGATGTTATTTCTGTATCAGACATGGCAAATAAAATATATATTGTATATTTATTTATATATGATTGATGATAAAAGTGGATGATATTGTTTGACATCAGAATATAACTTTGAAAATGTGTACAAATGTGGGTCTGATATGATCCATAATAAAAATTTGACCCTTTTACTTTTTCAGTCCTCATCCTTACCTATTCTTCAACTCAGACAAAAGTACTTTCACATTCCTTGGCTTCTACATTGAAAGAACATCTGGCAACTTGATAGACCAGCAAACAGGACAAGTTTTAGAGGTTGGAATCATGCAACATAATCTTTATGATTCCTTAGTCCGCAATTTTGTTCCAATCAGGGAAAATTTCGATCAACTCCCAAGGTAAGCTTGTGATCATAACCTCATTGTGAAGAAGTTGTCTTAAAACAAATTTGCTTATTATTCCTGAACAATGCAATGCATTGCAGAGGGTATATAGCCTGTGTATCTGTGTGTGTTTGTGGCCATGTCAAACTTGTTGTAAGGACCATTAAGAGTCATGTTGTTCAGGGTTTAAAAGGTAAAGGTCACTTGAGAGTAAATTGTAAGCATGATTTAGATAAAACGGTACCACTAATGATATTCAAACTTGGCATACTTGTTCCAATGATGAAAAGTTGTGCCCTGTTGATTTTCAGGGTCAGAGGTCAAGGTCACTGGAGGCAATTATCTAAATTTATTGTAAGCATTGTTTAGTGAAAACTGTTCCGAGGAGGATGATCAAACTTGGCGCACTTGTCAGAGGTGAAAGGTCCAAGGTCACTACAGGTAAAATGTCAAACTTATGTTGCAAGGTGACGCCCATCTTTGTGGTGCCGACGTTAAAGAAATTTGTGGCTAGAAGTCATTTAAATGACTAACAATAATAAGAATAGATTGATCATGATGAAAAGGGTAAATAATACTGCATGTGTTTGATTACAGAGATAAGAAGATACTGAAGATGTGTAACGTGATGGGAATTGACAAGAGCCATGACCCGGATGATACCTATGAACTAACCACAGACAATGTGAAAAAAATCATGGCCATATATATGAGATTTAGGTAAGCAAACGTTTTAGCCCTCTCGAAAATACAGACAATTTCTGACACCTCTGCAACGGATGACCATTAAAACCATTGTGGCATAACATTGCTCATAATGAGCTTTTTCCCCTTTTTCTACAATGTTGTAAACACTATTCAATAATTACATGTTCATGTATACAGGTTTTCCATATATTTGCCCAGATGTTTCAAAGACGTCTGATGCAGAATTACTGCATGTCAGTTAATTCCAAAGAAGACTAGATAAGATGGGAGTAATTAACTGGTGGTCTTCAGCCAATAATATTTCCCTTAATGTAACCCTTTCTCACTTATAGACAACTTTTGACACTTTTGCAGTTCACATCTTTTGAAAACATTGTGTCAAAAGAAGAAATTCATAATAAATAGCAATTTCTCCTTTTATCATAATGTTTTCAACTTTATTCAATTATTACATTTTCTTTTTTCAATATAATCCAAATATTATCGATGATGTTTTCAAAGTCATTTGCTGTAGAATTGTTGTATGAAGGAAAATTTTAAACTCATTTAAACCCTATATCATAGATACTCAAAAGAAACATCTCACTGATGTGCATATCATCTTTCTGTTTCAATTTGGCTTCTTGTGTTCACTGCTCTTTCAGTGATCACTTACCGGCACTGACCCTATGGCCCTTTCATGTTAACAAGGTGAATAATTTGATGACTGGCCATCAGTTTTATCAATTTTATGTATAATAATAAAAACTCTTTTAAAAACTATTCTCAGGAATATCTGTCTTATTAGCTTGACTATTTGAAGAATATGAGACCTACACTACTCACCCTGTCCGTGTCACACCTACGTTAAGGTTTTGCATGCAAGTACTTATATAATACATGTATTGCATTGAAACGTTCTACAATCCTACCCAACTATCACACTAATGTAGATTATTGAGTTAGATAACTCTATCCTGCATTTAATGCAAGTTATGTTTTATTTTTTACTTCAAAATTCTGGTTAAAGTTTTGAGTGCAACTAAATTAAGAGTCCATATCTCAGTATTAACTTGATGCATTGCATTGAAACTTTATACAACTCTACCCAACTATAACACATATGTAGATTATCAAATTAGTTAACTCTATCCTGCATTTAATGCAAGTTATGGCCCTTTTTGGACTTAAACATTCTGGTTAAAGTGTTGCGTGCAACTACATTAAGATACCATATCTTAGTAATACAGCCCTTTCCAACCATCCTATGTGCACTTTCACATAAGAATGTTTTAACTTATCAACCTGCATCAGTATATGTTTAACTTAATGTTAATGTTGTCCAGAGTGAGATGTATCTTGCATCAGCGTCTACTTAATATCTGTCGTGGTTAAGTTGACCAACGTTCTTCCAGAAAAGCCCAATTATGTCAACTGCTAATGGTGTATGATCATTCTCAAAATATCATCTCTTGCAAGTATTGACTATCCAAAAGATTAACAATTAAGTTTGATAACTCTATCCAGCATATAATGCAAATTATGGCCCTTTTTAGCTCGACTTTTCGAAGAAAAGGCTAGCTATACTACTCACCTCGGCGTTGGTGTTACACCTTGGTTAAGTTTTTTGTACCAATTCACTTTTTTTCAAAACTATTACATAATTATATAGCTTTGAAACTACCAACACTTATTCACCATCATTACCTCCATCAACAGACAAGAGTACATAACTGTGTCAAGGTTTTTGTAAGAATTATGGCCCTTTTTCGACTTAAGTGCTCATGGTCAGTTTTTGTGAACCCCTTTTGTCCGTCTTCCTTGGTTCGTCGTTCGTCGTCAACATTTGCTTGTTAACACTCCATATTGTATAAAAATCTTGTTAACACTATAGATATGGCATTTTTTACTTGAGCAGCTTGAAACTTTGTGAGAAAGTTTGTCTTGATGATATCTAGGCCAAGTTCGAATATCAGTCAGGTAAGGTCAAAAATTAGGTCACTTGGCAAAATTGTAGAACAATCTATTCAACACTATAGAAATTTTGTCAGAAAGTTTGTCTTGATGGTATTGCCATTGGCGCTGAAAGAGATAAATCTTAAATAGCCCATTCTCAGGTCAGCGATCCAGGGCTTTATGTCCCTCTTGTTTTCAAATCCATTAAAGATATTGCTTTGAAACTTTCAACACTTGTTCCCAATCATTACCTCCATCAACAGACAAGAGTACATAACTTTATCATGGTTTTTTAGCTCACCTATGCACGAAGTGCAAGGTGAGCTATTGTGATCACATTTTGTCCGGCGTCCGGCCGTCGTGCGTCGTCAACATTTGAGCTTGTTAACACTCTACGGGCTACATTTTGCATCCAATCTTCATGAACGTTTATCAGAACGTTCATCTCCATAAAATCTTGGACAAGTTCGAAACTGGGCCATATGAGGTCAAAAACTAGGTCACTAGGTCGAATTGAAGGGAAATCTTGTTAACACTCTGGAGGCCACATTTTCAACTTGAGCATGTTGACACTTTATCAGAATGTTTGTCTTGATGATATGTAGGTCAAGTTCGAACATGGGTCACGTTGGGTCAAAAAGTAGGTCACTAGGTCAACTTGAAGGAAAATCTTGTTAACACTCCAGAGGCCGCAATTTTTGCTTCAGCAGTTTGAAATTTTGTCAAAATGTTTGTCTTAGAAATATCTAGGTCAAGTTCGAATATGGGTTATGCCGGGTCAAAAACTAGGTCACTAGGTCAAATTGAAGGAAAATCTCGTTAACACTCCAGAGGCCGCAATTTGGTCAGAATGTTAAACTTTGTCTTAAAGATATCTAGGTCAAGTTAAAATATGGGTCATATTGGGTCAGAAACTAGGTCACTAGGTCAAATTGAAGAAAAATCTTGTTAACACTTTGGATGCCGCATTTTTTGCTTCAGCAGCTTGAAATTTGGTCAGAATGTTTTTCTAAATGATATCTAGGCCAAGTTTGGATATGGGTCATGCCGGGTTAAAAACTAGGTCACTAGGCCTCTTGTTAACACTCTGGATACTGCATTTTTAATTTCAGCATGATAAAACTTTATCAGAATGTTTTTCTTGATGATATGTAGGTCAAGTTAAAATATGGGTCATATTGGGTCAGAAACTAGGTCACTAGGTCAAATTGAAGAAAAATCTTGTTAACACTTTGGATGCCGCATTTTTTGCTTCAGCAGCTTGAAATTTGGTCAGAATGTTTTTCTAAATGATATCTAGGCCAAGTTTGGATATGGGTCATGCCGGGTTAAAAACTAGGTCACTAGGCCTCTTGTTAACACTCTGGATACTGCATTTTTAATTTCAGCATGATAAAACTTTATCAGAATGTTTTTCTTGATGATATGTAGGCCAAGTTTGAATATGGGTCATGCTGGGTCAAAAACTAGGTCAGTAGATCAAATTGAAGGAAAATCTTGTGAACACTTTGGATGCCACATTTTTTGCTTCATCAGCTTGAAATTTGGTCAGAATGTTAGTCTGGATTATATCTAGGTCAAGTTCGAATATGAGTATGTTGGATCAGAAACTAGGTCAATAAAGGAAAATATTGTTCAAATTCTTGAGGCCGCATTTTTACCTTGAGCAAGTTGAAACTTTGTCAGAATGTTGTCTTGATGATATCTAGTCCATGTTGGAATATGTGTCATATCAGGTAAAAAAATATAGATCACTAGGCCAAATGAAGGAAAATATTGTTAACACTGTGGAGGTTGCATCATAATAATTGTCTTGATGTGTTTTGCATTGCAGTACATTGTATAATTAAGGTGAGCGATCCGGCCATCATGGCCCTCTTGTTTAAGAATTATGGCCCTCTTTTTCAACTTAGAATTTTGGTTAAATTTTTCGTAACTCCTGCAGAAATTCTGGTTAATGTTTTGCATGCAACTACATTAGAGACCATATCTCAGTAACTAATAAGTGGTGGAATATTCGAGCGGGCTCCCCTCCGGCAGCTCTTGTTTTAAAATAAAGTCATGTAATGTGATATCTATTGTGTCAATCATGTTTTTATTTAGATTGTTTTTTTTATAGAGATTTACCATTTTAAGCATGTCTGTGTTCCACAGAAAAAAAGTTGTGCTATTGTGATACCCTTGGCGTTGTCACAAAAGTCTTGCCTCATAACTCAAAAACAGTTACACATATTCAAATGAAACTTGGTACACATATGTCTGGAAACAATATGCATGTCAATACTAAGTCACATAACTCTGGCTTTAATATTAATTCAGTAATGCCCCTTTTTGGACTTAGAAATTCACATAGATTCACCTTGCCCATAACTCAAAAACCATTCAACATATTGAAATGAAACTTTGTACACATGTTTTTAGCAACAATACATTTGTCTATACCTAGTCACATAATTGCTTTAATTAATTATTAAGCTATGCCCCTTTTTAGACTAAGAAATTCATATAGAAAGTTTAACCTTGCCCATAACTGGTTTTATTGATTATTCAGTAAAGCCCCTTTTTTGACAAGCGTTTTGCCATTTTACTTTCAAAACTACCTGTTCAGTCATGATGACTTAGTATGTAATGACAAGGGCATTCAATCAGGGGATTGTGAGTTCCAACTGTGATATAACTCTTCAAAATGGCTTTAAACTTGAATCAGTTAAAAGAACCTACAGTCTACTGCAATTTTGTGATATGTTGCAAGTGGTAAAGAAGCAATCATCTTGATGTGAAAAAAATATGACGTTTGATTTTCCTTGTCACACTGTAAATTCAATTCATGAATTATGCTGCCTTTTAATTGACAGATGTGATATTCCTGTAATCATTATGGGAGAGACTGGATGTGGGAAGACAAGGTTAGTGAAGTTTATGTGTGGCTTACAGGTACCGCCAGGCATGGAAGGAACTGTGAAAAACATGATCTTGATGAAGGTAACAATCTGTTCTATATTTACTATTACTCGACAGTATTGACCTCGTAAAGGCAATCATACATTTGTGTTTGCCTTTATGAATATTTGTACGATGAGATGAATAAACAACAACTTTTGATTTGATAAAAATAATAACATGTAAAACAAAAAAGAATGTGTTGTAAACATGTCACAATACGGTACAACAAATCTGCAGCAGACAAAGGTCTAGGCAAACATATGGAACAACTAAAATGTGTAAACATTGTGGCTAATGGATAAATTGCTCATTTTTGCCTAAATGTTTTATAAGATCATCTGCTGCAGACAGAATGTGTCAATAAAAGGGTTAAGTGTTGAAATTGTCAAGTGATGCAAAGCTTCTTAATTTGTTCATTTTACATTGTTTTTTAAACCAGCTTCAAAAACTTTGACCTGATACAGCAAATCAGTTTCATTCCTGTGCCCTGCCGAAGAACACTCAACCATAAACATGTATCTAATACTGGTAAGAATGGGTTAGGGAATTCATTAACTCCATTGCGGAAATGATAAAAATAATATAAAAGATGGTGTAAATATCCAAGGATCAAACAACATCATATAACTCAATACCCTGTTGGCAAGTTTCACACTCTCCCACATACAACTTATCTGCAGCAGACGACCTTTAAAACATCTATTCAAAAATATGGAAAGTTTCTATAAAGAAATGCATAATGATTGAATCAAGTTGAAAACATTGTGTGAAAATGAGCTTTTGCTCATTATGATCAATTTCTCATTTTATCCTGTAGTGTTCAAAAGATTCCTTCTGTAGATGTGTTCGAAGGCGTCTATGTGTGGAAAAGGTTTAATGATGTGTCCTTTAACTGATTTAAAATCACTTTTTCTAAAGAAAATCAAATAAAGATACTGGTTACCTTTTCCCACATGCAGATGCATTTTGTCACAACTGTAGAAGACGACTAATGCTGCAAGGTTTTCCAATATTTAGGGCTTGATGTTTCCGAAGTCGTCGGCTTCGAATTCATTTCATGTGGGAAAGAGATCATGATTTTCTGATATTGCCAAATACATTTCCAGTATTAATTTTAAACAGGTACATGGCGGAACAACGAATACGGATATCATTAAAAAGGTGAGAGAAGCTGAAAAGATTGCAAGGAAAAATGTTGAAGAAGTAGGACCTCATATGTACACAGTTTTGTTCTTTGATGAGGCTAACACAACAGAATCCATCGGCCTTATTAAAGAAATTATGTGCGATAAGAGTATGGAGGGAAGTAAATTGACCCTTTGTGAGAATTTAAAAATGGTGGCGGCTTGTAACCCCTACAGAAAGTAAGTTCAGTTTACATAATACATGAACTAGATATTGTATATTAGGAAATAACCATGGGCTAAAATATACACTCCAGGAAGAGGAGCTCACATATCTAGGAATGTCATAGTGTTTTTTAACAACTGTTTTACCAATTAGTTACAAAGATTTCCGAGAACAGACGGTAGAAGTGAAAGCTCAAATTATGAAAAAACATTTACCATCAATCACTATCTTCATGTTAGAAAATGGCCGCTTTACATAAACTCTACTTTGTAATATATTTTATTTCCATTGAACATTTTTACTGAAAGACTTATGTTTGACTGATGAAAATGTGGTGGAAAAGATTTCAATGGGAAACAACCTCAAATGTCATTCTGAACACTTATAATGTCTTTTGGCTGATCAAAAATGAAACTTTTTAAAGAATACGATTGAAAAATCTGGATGAATTAACCCTTTCCCACATAAAAAAACAATTTCTGACACCTCTACAAATTTTTGAAAAACATTGTGTTTTCATTTTTTTTTCAATAATTGCATTCTCATTTATAGATATTTTCAAAGCTACAGATTTGTTATATGTGGGAAAAGATTTTTATTATGAAGATAAATTCGGGAAATAAAAACCCACAAAGTTTGGCATCAGAGGCATTTATAGTAATTGCACTTTTACTCTATGAGTCTGTGTATAGAGAATATTATGTCTTTGACTAAAGATATGAACTTTATCACTTTTCCGAGCCAGTTCAGATAAAGTTCATTTCAAAAGTCAAGAACGTAATATTCCATTTATTTTGTAAACTCCATGTCACACATTCAGGTCATGGATATAAAATTTGGCAAAATTGATTGATTTTCATATAATTTGGCACAATTACTTACTATGACAATGAAGATAAATATTTAATAATTACTTCCTTTTCGTAGACATTCTCAAGATCTGATCAAGAAGTTAGAGCAGGCTGGACTTGGATATCATGTTGATGCTGACAATACCCGGGACAAACTTGGACGAGTTCCTATGAGACAACTTGTGTATCGTGTACAGCCGTTACCTCAAAGTCTTCTCCCTTTGGTTTGGGACTTTGGACAATTAAATACACAAGTGGAGGATTTGTATATCAGACAGATGGTCAGACGTTGTGTAAGTTTTTCTTAGTTAACCTGAGCAAAAGGTTATAAAAGCGAGATAGCATTTGCGCTTTGTTATGCACTATCAAAATTTAATCAGTGAGGCCAAAATTCACAAGAACGTTCCGTAAATGTAGCTTAAAGAAAGAAATTCCAACCTATTGCTTAAGAGCTCACAATATTTTCTGAAAAGTTGTGTTGTGTTGTTTGGTCCCAGCATTTATTACTCAACTTGTCTCTAGGAAGAAAAACGGGGAACTGGTCCATTACAACTTCATTTTTACAATGCAGACTGCAGGATGCAACACATAAAGTTTCTAAGATGTTGCTCGTTGTGTTTTGGTATTTTAAAGAGTGCTTGACTCTTAAAGCGTACCTAGCACACCTGTTTTGTAATCACATACTGCCATTCAATTAACATAAATATTTAAATGCTAACACTTAATATTGCTTTAAATGCTGTTGGTCAAGTTATTGAATCATAAAATAATGTTGTTGTTTTTCCGTTTCAATATTGCCATAATGGGTTTAACTCTATTCAATAATAACACTTTCTTTATTTTCTTTACTTTTGACTAGATGTTTTCAAAATTCATTTTCTGCATATTTGTTGTATGTGGGCAAGAGTTAATGCCACTGAACTGAGATGGCATAAACAAAACCCATAATAATGATGGTGTCATTCAGCACTGTGAGTAAGCATGAAACACACCCCTCCCCCCACTAATACATTATGTCAGGGGTATACCTTATACTGGAATCACGGGTGAGTTGATTGATCTGTTGGTTTTTGGGATAGGGGCATTTCGTGCCTATCCCATACTCATGCTGCTTTCGAAAAGTCGGATTAAAGCTGCAACCACAGTCCACATGTGTATACCTACACCAGAATCGAGTTTTGATTGGTTATAATCTGCCTTTTCAACGATTTCATTGGTTCGACCGAATCACGAAAAACTATCTGCTTGCATTAATTAAGTAGACAAAATAGTTCAAACGAGTGAAACACACTCTGAACTATGATTGACCTTAATGTCAGTGGTGTAAGGTAACGTCGACCGTGCTGTGACCCCATTAGTTTACAACAGTCGACTTACATAGAGAAATGTGCAAATCACTGTAAATAAAATTATTGAAAGGAGTTGAAACCATTGTGGCAAAAGTATAAATTGCCTACAATAAGCAATTTCTCCTTTTGTCACAATGTTTCCGATTGTCGTCTGCTGCACATGCGTCTGTAAGCGGGAAATGGTTACATCCTCCCCATGGAAGCGGAACCCTTTCCGTGATAATATAACAGTTCGAATATTGCAATATTGTTGAAAATGGAGCTATTGCTGACAATGAACAATTTCTCCTTTTCACACAATGCTTTCAAACACGTTTCAAATTAATTCTTTTCATATTTAAACGTTTTACTGTGGACATTCTTTTACTCTATCTCCTTTCCGGACACATTTTGAATAACATGTTAGAGATTAATGATAACGAGCAATTTCGCCTTACATCAAGAGGAAAAATATATAGTTTATACATAGCTTTGTGGAAAAAGAGGAAATGGGTCACGAATAACCATTCTGCAGCCGTCTGCTGCACATGCGTCGAAAAGCGACTTTTAACGGGAAAGGATTGAACCGTTTCCGTTATAGCTACTTAGTTACATACAAATGTTGAAAGTATATTTGCCTACAAAGCAACTGCTGACAATGAGCAATTCCTCCTTTCCAAACAATGCTTTGAAACATGAATCAATTTTTTTCTATAACCTAGATAACGAAAATATTTGTCTACAGTTATTATTTTAACCTTTGCCCCTTTTAGACACATTTGACTAACCTTAACAGATAAATGATAATCAGCAAATTTGTCTTTTTCCACAATGTTTTACTATTCAAAATAATACTTTCAGGCTTAGTTAAATGTTGTTTGCTGTATATTTAGTCTACGTGGTCAAGGGTAAGGACTAGTTATTACATAATCCGTCTAAAGAGAGAGGTCCTACTGTGTATACATGCCATGAAAGAATGGTACTAACGGTCTCACCGCTACTGGAGAATTGTTGGTAAAACAGGTCGCGTGTTGTGTTGAATATTCTTACGTGTCGCTGTATGTCGACCCAACTAGGACATAGGAATTAAATCTACAAATTAGAGATAAGATTTCAACACTGATTGATTGTGGTTTAACGCCGTTTTAAACATTTTCTACGTTATATTACGGCGGCCAGTTCATCTACAAATGTGTTTCCTTGTTTTCTCACACCAGTACTCCACACAACAATCTTCCCAACCAACTGGGTTCTTTTTCACATAGACCTAGGCCATTTGTGAAAGACGAATGACGCATGTCGCATTGACTTATGTCAAACGTCGGAAAGAAAGTTGGCCGAAAATGTCAACATACACACAAGTTATAACCACAAGGTCATTATTTATTTTATAATTGAGGCGCTTCTACCGATTTTGGGACTAAAATATATTGTATATGCATTTGCGCTAATTGAAGATTCAACGTTCGTCAACGTGTAATCTAGTCCTAGACGTATCTGTTGAGATACAATTAATTTGCAAATACTTTACAAATACCATAATCTAAGCTTTCCTAAGCACAGACGTGTTTTGACGCATCAAACCAGTCTTCTGTAATCAATACTTTATAAGTTGTCTCTGTCTGTAAAGCTTGGAGGTATAATCCGGTGTCCGGCCGGCTGTCTGCCTGAATGTGCATTCGTCCGTCCGTCATGGATTGCATGTATTGGTCAAAACTTTGTTTCTGTATGGCAGATTTATTTGAAAGTGGTCACACTTATACCGTGTGATCAGGAGAACGGCAAAATACTAGGTACATAACTCTGGTCTGCTTATCTTAGTTATCTTTATTTTTCCTTATTTAGTTCAGCGATTGTCTCAATTAATTTCCATTGTATCCATTTCAAACTTGGTTTGTAGGTAACTTATGACCTACACAATTGCAGTGCACCATTACCATAACTTTAGCATGCTGCGTTTGGAGTGTGTATATTTTTGTCTTTCCATGTTCTCACTTATTATATGACTTTCGCATGCAACGCATGCGTTCCGTGAAATGCCCTTGTTTTGTTAATGAGTGTTTCCCAAGCGTTGTACTTTGTCCAGAGCGACTGACTGTCTGTCCGTCTTTGTGTTCATCCATCCGTCCGGCTGTCCGTTACGGTTTGCATTAATGGGTCAAAACTTTGTTTCTGTTTCGCGGATCCATTTCAAAGTCGTCACACGTATACATTGGGATTAAGAGATCGATACAATATTTTGAACACAAATCTGATCTGTTTTTTTTAGGTGTAAAACTCATTTTTCATTTCTTCGGTTATTGTCTCAATAGATGTCCAATGTATCAATTTAAGACGTGTTGTATAGGAAACTCAGAGCTACAGATGTGCAGTGCAAAAGAAACATAACTCTAGCATGCTTTCGATTGTCTTTTATTTATCAGCATGATTACAATATACATTGTGAATCTTAAGTGATTTCTGAACTGGAAATATTTTAATTAAGGGTCGCTGCTCAGTTTTTTGTCAATCTTTTTATTTTGTTTATACAAGAAAAGGGTCAAACTTTGATAAATTAGGTATTTGTATTGTATAGGCAGGCAATATGTGTGCTTCGCACATTTTTGGTTTGGTTTGTTTAAAGGTCATTGTTTCAACAATGTTTGTCTATAGTATCTATGCCATATATTTTCAACTTACATATGCCCCCATACCATCAGCACTTTCAGCGCTTTGATTCCATTTGTAAGACTTAAATGAAATGGAGTAAACTTCTTCACTTATTAAGATATTTTGAACTAAGAACACAGTAATGGTTATCTATGGATTGTAGATGTTTTTCTATCATACCTGTTTAGACATTCTAGAGTAATCTTCTCTTGCACTGTAACCTATGGATTGTAGATGTGCTGGACGTTTTTTATGCCCCCGGAATCTCCGATTCGGTGGGCATATAGTTTTTGGCCTGTCTGTTGGTTGGTTGGTCTGTTGGTCTGTCTGTCTGTCTGCACAAAAAAAACTTTAACCTTGACCACTACTTTTGAACCATAACAGGTACGGCTACCATATTTCACATGTGTATTCCTTGTGACATGACCTTTCTGTCAGTACCAAAATTTTAGACCTTGCGACCTTGACCTTTGACCTAGATGTTGCCATTCTCGAAAAAAACTTTAACCTTGGCCATTACTTTTGAACCATAACAGATACGGCTACCATATTTCACATGTGTATTCCTTGTGACATGACCTTTCTGTCAGTACCAACATTTTTTACCTTGCGACCTTGACCTTTGACCTAGATGTTGCCATACTAAAAAAAAACTTTAACCTTGGCCATTTCTTTTGAACCATAACAGGTACGGCTACCATATTTCACATGTGTATTCCTTGTGACATGACCTTTCTGTCAGTACCAACATTTTTGACCTTGCGACCTTGACCTTTGACCTAGATGTTGCCATTCTCGAAAAAAACTTTAACCTTGGCCATTACTTTTGAACCATAACAGATACGGCTACCATATTTCACATGTGTATTCCTTGTGACATGACCTTTCTGTCAGTACCAACATTTTTCACCTTGCGACCTTGACCTTGACCTAGATGTTGCCATTCTCGAAAAAAACTTTAACCTTGGCCATTTCTTTTGAACCATAACAGGTATGGTTACCATATTTCACATGTGTATTCCTTGTGACATGACCTTTCTGTCAGTACCTTGCGACCTTGACCTTGACCTAGATGTTGCCATTCTCGAAAAAAAAAATTAACCTTGGCCATTACTCTTGAACCATAACAGGTATGGCTACCATATTTCACATGTCAGTACCAACATTTTTGACCTTGCGACCTTGACCTTTGACCTAGATGTTGCCATTCTCGAAAAAAACTTTAACCTTAACCACTTCTTTTGAACCATAACAGGTACGGCTACCATATTTCACATGTGTATTCCTTGTGACATGACCTTTCTGTCAGTACCAACAATTTTGACCTTGCGACCTTGACCTTTGACCTAGATGTTGCCATTCTCGAAAAAAACTTTAACCTTGGCCATTACTTTTGAACCATAACAGATACGGCTACCATATTTCACATGTGTATTCCTTGTGACATGACCTTTCTGTCAGTACCAACATTTTTGACCTTGCGACTTTGACCTAGATGTTGCCATTCTCAATTTTTTTTTTAACCTTCCCCACTACTTTTGAACAATAACAGGTAAGGCTACCATATTTCACATGTGTATACCTTGCGACCTTGACCTTTGACCTAGATGTTGCCATTGGGGGGCATCAGTGTTTCACAAACACATCTTGTTTTTTATCTTATCTATTCAGGCATTCTAGAGTTATCTTCCTTTGCACTTAAGAAAACATGGATATCTATGGATTGTAGTTATGCTGGATTTTTTTCTGTCATACCCTTTCAGGCATTCTAGAGTTGTCTAACCTTGCACGTAAGAACACATATATTTATCTATGGATTGTAAATGTGCTGGACGTTTTTGACATCATGCCAATTCAGGCATTCTAGAGTTACCTTCCATTGTACTTTGACTTTTTAGCTCACCTGAGCTTTGCTCAAGGTGAGTTATTGTGATCGCCTTTTGTCCGTCGTCAGTCGTCCGTCGTGCGTCAACTTCTTCTCCTCAGTAACCAGTGTGTCAATTGGGATGAAACTTCACAGAAAGCATCCTCTCAATGACCTCACCAGCTTTCCTTCAAATTGTTGGGATCCATGCAGAATTCTGGTTTCCATGGCAACGAAATGAAAAAAACTTCAAAATTCTTCTTCTCCCAAACTGGTTGGCAGATTTTCAAATAATTTTGTAGAAATGTTCCTTGGATGACCCTCTATCAGATTCCTTCAAGTCATGTTGATTGGTCGAAAAACATGGCCGCCAGGGGGGGCGGGGCTATTTTGCCTTATATGGTTATAGTGAAAACTTAAAAAATCTTCTCCTCCGAAAGTGTCAGGCTGATTTTCAAATAATTTTGTAAAAATGTTCCTTAAGTGACCCACTATCAGATTCCTTCAAGCCATGTTGATTGGTTGAAAAACATGGCCGCCAGTGGGCAGGGCTATTTTGCCTTGTATGGCTATAGTGAAAAGTTAAAAAATCTTCTACTCCCAAACTGATTTTCAAATAATTTTGCAGAAATGCTCCTTGGATGACCCTCTATCATATTCCTTCAAGCCATGTTGATTGGTCGAAAAACATGGCCGCCAGGGGGGGGGGGGGGGGCGGGGCTATTTTGCCGTAAATGGCTAGAGTGAAAACTTAAAAAATCTTCTTCTCCGAAAGTGTCGGGCCAATTTTAAATAATTTTGTAGAAATGTTCCTTAAGTGACCTGACCATCAGATTCCTTAAAGCCATGTTGATTGGTAGAAAAACATGGCCACCAGTGGGCAGGGCTACTTTGCTTTATATGGCTATAGTGAAAACTTAAAAAATCTTCTCCTCCAAAAGCGTCAGGTCGATTTTCAAATAATTTTGTAGAAATGTTCCTAGGGTGACCATCTATCAGACTCCTTCAAGCTAAGTTGATTGGTTGGAAACTATGGCCGCCAGGGGGCAGGGCTTATATAGCTAAAGTGAAATGACAGTTCTAGTTTTATCGTTACAGATAAAAGACAACAAACTCCCCAATATTCCCAATCTGGTAGAAGTAGTGAGTGCTATTTTAACGGCCTCTCAGGACTATATGAGAGATCAGAAGGTAATGTATTGAACTCTTTCTTACATGTTTTCATTGGGAGACTTTGAAAACCATTATGGCTAAATGAGAAATTGCTCATAATAAGCAATTTCTCTTTTTTTATAGCATTTTCACATTTGTGCCTAGATATTTTCAAAGTCGTCTTCTTTAGTTTTTAGCTCCTCTGGCTGAAAGCCAGTCGAGCTTATGTTTTGGATAAATAAAAGGTGATTGTAAATTGTCTTTTACCTGTTCTAGGCAGTAACATGACTGTGTTTAATATGTCTCCCCCATTCATGGGGGTGACATATTGTTTTTGCCCGTTCCGTCCATCCTTCCATCCGTCCGTCATCCATCACACTTGTTTCCGCTCAATAACGTAAGAACGTAGGAACTTCATACTTAGTATGCAGATTGGTCATGACCAGTAGATGACCCCTATTGATTTTGATGTCAGAAGGTGAAAGGTCAAGCTCATGGTGACCTTGTGTTTCCGCTCAATAACTGAAGAACGCCGAGGAACTCCATACTTGGTATGCAGGTTGGCCATGTCCAGTAGAAGACCCCTATTGATTTTCTAAAGTCAAGGTCACAGTGACCTTGATCTGAAAGGTTGCAGTGACGATGAGTTGAAAAATAGTTTTTGCATGGGCCCAGGAACTTCATACTTGGTGTGCAGGTGGGTCACCACCAGCAAATGACCCCTATTGATTTTGAGGTCACTAGGTCAAAGGTCAAGGTCACAGTGGTCAAGGTCACATCCATTAGAATGCTTTGGCCATGGAAGTTAATACTTGGTGTGCAGGTTGGTCACCAGCATCAGATGACCCCTATTGATTTTGAGGTCACTAGGTCAAAGGTCAAGGTCATGGTAACCTTCAGCTGAAAAATGGTTTCCGCTCAATAACTGAAGAATGCTTATGTCGAGGAACTTCATACTTGGTGTGCAGGTTGGTCCTAACCAGTAGATGACCCTTACAATCTCATTAAAATCATCTCCAATTAATGCTACGCATAGGATCTGAGGACAACCGATAGAGGGTCACGTTCAGACGACCTTTCGGCCAGCCAATCAGAACCTTGCTTTCACGTTTTTGAAAGTGAAAGTAAAAGTGTATATTTACCAAAAAATTCTATATTTAGCATGGGATCCCAATCTTCGCATAGTGATTTACACACGTGTATAGTTCTTATGAGGACCACATCATGGCTACAAATGCGAAAATGAGGCAAAACACCGATACAGTCTTTCCCTGACCATACAGCATCGAAAAGTGTTCTTTGCTCTGGTTTTAAATGGTCTATTTTAAATTTGCTCAACTTTGTCAATTGACGTCATTTTGAAGGTTAAGCCAAACGTTTGTTGAAACGAGTCCTCTGATTGGTTCAAATAAAAATAGTTTGGTGGATCTAAAAATAGCGATATTGGAAATCCGATAAAACAAGAAGATGAATTCAAATGGATCGCCATCAGATCTTACATTTGGTCAGGTCGTGTACTTTAGTCCAATTGATGACCCTTATTGATTTTGTTTGATTTTGAGGTCACAAGGTTAAATGTCAAAGTCACCGTAACAATGAGCTGAAAAATTGATTTTGCTTAATAACTGTAGAATGCTTTGGCCATGGAAGTTAATACTTGGTGTGCAGGTTGGTCACCACCAGGAAATAACCCTTATTGATTTTGAGGTCACTAGGTCAAGGTCATAGTGGTCAAGGTCACAATGACATTGGGCTGAAAATTGCTTTCCGCTCAATAACTGAAGACTGCCTGGGCCCTGGAACTTCATACTTGGTATACTGGATGGTAATGACACATGGACCTGAAAAATGGTTTCCACTCAATAATTCTTAAAAAAAAACTTCAACTCCAGTCCAAAACTACAAAATTCATCTCCATCATTTCTCCATCATTTCTTTTCCTCCCCTACGACCACACAAATGGGGAGACAAACGCTTTTTCAAAAAAGCAATCTCTAGTTTAGTCTTTTTGTGAGTATGGTATGACCATCTATGATTGCTTTACAGAAAGAACAAGATCATAATGATATTGCAACTAAGATCGCATGCCACTTCTTAGGGCAAGTTGTAAATAATAAGACCACCCAAAGGCTCTACTGGTCAAAAACTTGCATTGTTTGGTTTAGGTCTGCAATATGCCTTAATATAAGAGTCATATGCTGGTTATACAACCAATGACATCCGGCAGACTATATTTGTAAAACATTGTGGCAAAAGGAGAAATTGCTCATGATTTCGACTTTTCAATAATTTACTAAAAATTTCCATATTTATACCTAGATGTTTTCAAAGTTGTATACTGCTGATTGATTGATAACTTTGCATAATTGCATAAACTCACAGTTAAAATAATCCATTGGGCTAATCCAAACAAAAAATGATGTTTAAGTCATTGCACACAGGTAAGATTAAGATAGCCTGCAAATCCATGCAGTCACAGCAGGTTCCTCCCTGTTCGCAGTGCATTTGTACAAGCATGTTGGAAGCGTCTTAGTTATTGTTGTGATTTTAAACCATCTGAAAAAGTAAGTGATTTGATTGTCATTACAAAATCTCTGAAGCTCAATGCAGTTTCATCAGGTTCCTCCCTGTTCCCAGTGCATTTGTACAAGCATGGTGGAAGTCTCTTGGTTATGGTTGTGATCTTAAACCATCTGTAAAAGTAAGTAATTTGATCGTCATTACAAAACCTCTGAAGCTCTGAGATGCCTAAACTTCTATTTACAGGATGAGTGCAGTTTTGTATCATTAAGGGATGTGGAAAGAGTTCTCAGAGTGATGAGTTGGTTCTATGAACAAAGTCAGAAAGATAGAAGCTTGTTTGGCAATATGGACAGCAGGATAGAAAAACTGAGAGTCAAGGAGAATACCATGGTAACATTACATTTTATAGCTCATATAGTATAGGTGTTTTTTACCTTTTCACACATACACACACACACACACACACACACACACACACACATACACATACACACACACTCATACATACAGATGTATTTTATAGCTCATATAGTATGGGTGTTTTTTACCTTTTCACACACACATACACACACACACACACACACATACACACTCATACATACAGATGTATTTTATAGCTCATATAGTATGGGTGTTTTTTACCTTTTCACACACACACACACACACTCATACATACAGATGTATTTTATAGCTCATATAGTATGGGTGTTTTTTACCTTTTCACACACACATACACACACACTCATACATACAGATGTATTTTATAGCTCATATAGTATGGGTGTTTTTTACCTTTTCACACACACACACACACACACACACACACACACACACACACACACACACACACACACACACACACACACACACACACACACACACACATACATACACACTCATACATACAGATGTATTTTATAGCTCATATAGTATGGGTGTTTTTTACCTTTTCACACACACACACACACACACACACACAGACATACATTCACACTCATACATACAGATGTATTTTATAGCTCATATAGTATGGGTGTTTTTTACCTTTTCACACACACACACACACACACACACCCACACACACACACACACACAGATGTATATTTTACATAGCATTAGCAGTAGGAAACATTGTGACCATTCTTCTTCGAAACTAGTATAACTATTGCTGTGAAACTTTAAACACTTATTCATCATGATTAGTTGACTTTCTTATGCAAGTGTGGTAACTTTACACCAAATGTTGCATGAATTATGGACCTTTTTTCCATAATTCCTTGTTAGGTACATGTATGTGTTCATGTCTTGATTGTCGCTAAACAACCCAAGTTAAGACTTTAAAACTGGAGTATTTTTTTGTTTTTATCTACATTCCTGTTTATGCAAGGGACTAAATTCTACAATGCTTTTTAGCTCGCCAGTACGAAGTACAGGAGAGCTTATGTGTTACCCCCGGCGTCGGCACCGGCGTCGGCGGTGGCATAGACACCTAGGTTTAAGGTTTGTGTTTAAGGTTTTCATTTGGGTTTTAAGGGTTTATACCTTTAGGAACCATTTGTCATCCATCTACGCAAACCACTACACCCGTCCTGACCCTGGGTGAAGGTCAAGATCATTTCTACTTGGTTCTACTTGGTTCAGTTACAAGGTTTAAGGTTTGCGTTTAACGTTTAACATATCACTCTGCATTCACTATTATGACATTGATTGCTTTCATATTTAGTTTATACATTAAGGAACTATTGGTCATCCATCTACGCACACCACTACACCCGTTCTGACCCTGGGTCAAGGTCAAGGTCATTTCTACTTGGTTCAGTTACAAGGTTTAAGGTTTGCGTTTAACGTTTAACATATCACTCTGCATTCACTATTATGACATTGATTGCTTTCATATTTAGTTTATACATTTAGGAACTATTGGTCCATCTACGCACCCCACTACACCCGTCCTGACCCTGGGTCAAGGTCAAGTTATATCAGAGTTATTGCCCCTTTTCTGTCAAAAAATCTAACTTTTTCGTCACGTTTTCAAATAACTTTTTTTCTACTCAAAGGATTAGATTGAAACTTCTGACAAATGTTTATATCAATGTGTGTGATTGGTTCACAAAAGGGGGATAATCCAAATAATTTTATATCAGAGTTATTGCCCCTTTTCTGTCAAAAAATTAAATTTTCAAATAACTTTTTTTCTACCCGAAGGATTGGATTGAAACTTCTGACAAATGTTACTTTTTTTTTTATTCGACGTCTGTCTGTCTATTTTTTTTTTATCCGGCGTCTGTCTGTCTGTCTGTCCGTCACACTTTTTTCGTCACGTTTTCAAATTACTTTTGTTCTACTCAAAGGATTAGATTGAAACTTCTGACAAATGTTTTTATCAATGTGTGTGATTGGTTCACAAAAGGGCAATAATCCAAATAATTTTATATCAGAGTTATTGCCCCTTTTCTGTCAAAAATTTAAATTTTCAAATAACTTTTTTTCTACTCAAAGGATTGGATTGAAACTTCTGACAAATGTTTATATCAATGTGTATGATGGGTTCACAAAAAGGGGGATAATCCAAATATTTTTATATCAGAGTTATTGGCCCTTTTCTGTCAAAAATTTAATCTACTCAAAGGATTGGATTGAAACTTCTGACAAATGTTTATATCAATGTGTATGATGGGTTCACAAAAGGGGGATAATCCAAATATTTTTATATCAGAGTTATTGCCCCTTTTCTGTCAAATATTCAAATTACTTTTTTTCTGCTCAAAGGATAAGCTCGAATATTTGAAGAATAATGAGAGCTTTACTCACCCTGGCGTCGGCGTCTGGTTAAAGTTTTAGGGCAAGTTGGCATGTTCACTCATAAGTATTAGTGAAAGGGCTTTTATTAGCTCGACTATTCGAAGAATATGAGAGCTTTACTACTCGCCCCGGCGTCAGCGTCTCCGTCGGCGTCCGGTTAAAGTTTAAGGGCAAGTTGGAATTTTCATTCATAAGTATTTGTGCTAGGGCTTTCATATTTGGAATATAGTTACATCTTATACCTTTCTTCACATTGAACGCTAAAGATGCTGAGTGTGACCTTCCTTTTCGGAAAAAAAACATGATTTTCGGGGGTTAAAGTTTTAGGGCAAGTTGGATTTTTTTTTTCAATAAGTACTTGTGCTAGGGCTTTCATATTTGGAATATAATTACATCTAATACCTTTCTTTATATTGGATGCTGAAAGATTCTGAGTTTTACCTTCTTTTTGGGGTAAAAGACATGATTTTGGGTGGTTAAAGTTTTAGGGCAAGTTGGCATTTTCATTTAATTTTTTAATTTTTCTCTATAAGAATTTGTGCTAGGGCTTTAATATTTAGAATATAGTTACATCTTATACCTTTCTTCACATTGAATGCTGAAGATGATGAGTGTGACCTTTTTTGGGGGGTAAAAAACATGATTAAAGTTTTGGGGCAAGTAGGATTTTATTTTATTTTTTTAACTTTTTCTGAATAAGTACTTGTGCTAGGGCTTTCATATTTGGAAAATAATTACATTTAATACATTTCTTCATATTATATGCTGAAGATGCTGAGTGTGACCTTCTTTTTGCGGTAAAACACATGCTTTTGGGTGGTTAAAGTTTTAGGGCAAGTTGGCTTTTTCATTTAATTTTCAAATTTTTCTAAATAAGTACTTGTGTTAGGGCTTCCATATTTGGAATATAATAACATGTAATACCTTTCTTCACATTGTATGTTGAAGATGCTGAGTGTGACTTTTACGGGGTAAAAAACATGATTTTTGTTTGATTTTGAGAATTTTAGATAAATTCTTAATTTTTGGTTACATTTCTTTCTAATTGTGATCATTTATTTATCAAATATAATTCTTCAACATATCAAACGGGTTTTGCACGGTGTCAAACATTACGAAAACCTTTTTTAAGGTTTTGCTAATTTTGGACTCGGTCAGTTTCAACATTTGCGTTTAGCTCAACGTTAAAGTTACATCATTCAAATCACTTCATACTTCACATATTTGTTAAGGACCATCGTACAATTAGGTTAGATAACTCCATTGTATCCTAAATATAGAGTAATGGCCCTTGATTGACTTAGGAAATTTTATTTTTAAATTATATTTAAATGTATGTACATGTATATCTATTCAGTTGCTTTTACATAATAGAGTATATAATATGATTTAATAGTACTTAAGTGCAATATAATGAAATAGTGCTTTATGTGAATAAGCGGCCTGTAGTCGAGCGCGCTGTCCTCCGACAGCTCTTGTTTTTGGAATATAGTTACATCTTATACTTTTCTTTACATTGAATGCTGAAGATGAGTGTGACCTTCTTTTTGGGGTAAAAGTTTTAGGACAAGTTGGAATTTTCAAATTATTTTTACTTTTCTCAATAATTACTTGTGCTAGGGCTTTCATTTTTGGAATATAGTTACATATTATACCTTTCTTTACATTGAATACTGAAGATGCTAAGTGTGATCTTCTTTTTGGGGTTAAAAAAACATGATTTTGGGTGGTTAAAGTTTTAGGGCAAGTTGGAATTTTCATTTTTGTTTTACTTTTTAGCTCACTTATGCACGAAGTGCAAGGTGAGCTATTGTGATCACATTTTGTCGAGCGTTGTGCGTCATCCACTTTTGGGCTTGTTTAAAACACTCTACAGGCTACAATTTCCATCCAATCTTTATGAAAGTTTTTCGGAACATTCATCTCCATCAAATCATGGACAAGTTCGAAACTTGTATTATTTGCCATATGAGGTCAAAAACTAGGTCACTAGGTCAAATTGAAGGGAAATCTTGTTAATATTCTTGAGGCCATATTTTCAAATTGAGATCGGAATGTTTGTCTTGATGATATGTAAGTCAAGTTCGAACATGGGTCATGTCAGGTCAAAAGGTAGGTCACTAGGTCAAATTGAAGGAAAATCTTGTTAAAACTCCAGAGGCAACAATTCTTGCTTCATAATTTTGAAATATTGTCAGAATGTCAGAATGTCAGAATGTTTGTCTTTAAGATACAGCAGCTTGACATTTGATGAGAATGTTTATCTAAATGATATCTAAGCCAAAAACTAGGTCACTAGGCCAAATTGAATGAAAATCTTGTTAACACTGGATGCCGCATTTTTTGCTTCAGCAGCTTGAAATTTTTCAGAATGTTTGTCTGAATTATATCTAGGTTAAATTCGAATATGGGTCATATTGGGTCAGAACAAGTCAGTAAAGGAAAATATTGTTAACACTGGAGGGTGCATTCAGAATAATTGTTTTGATGTGTTTTGCATTGCAGTACATTGTATAATTAAGGTGAGCAAACTAGGGTCATGATGGCCCTCTCGTTCTCAATAAGTACTTGTGCTAGGGCTTTCTTATTTAGAATATAGTTACATCTTATACCTTTCTTCACATTGAATGCTGAAGATGCTGTGTGTGACCTTTCTTTTGGGGGGTAAGAGATTTTGGGTGGTTAAAGTTTTAGGGCAAGTTGGCATTTTCATTTATTTTTAGCTCGACTATTTCGAAGAATAATGAGAGCTTTACTACTCGCCCCGGCGTCTTTGTCTGGTTAAAGTTTTAGGGCAAGTTGGCATTTTTATTCATAAGTATTTGTGCTAGGGCTTTCATATTTGAAATATAGTTACATCTTATACCTTTCTTCACATCGAGTGCTGAAGATGCTGAGTTTTCCCTTCTTTTTGGGGTAAAAAACAAGTTTTAGGGCAAGTTGGCATTTTCATTTTTTGTTTTCTTTTTCTCAATAAGTACTTGTGTTATATATAAGGCTTTCATATTTGGAATGTAATTACATATAATACCTTTCTTCACATTGTATGTTGAAGATGCTGAGTGTGACTTTTTTAGGTAAAAAACATGATTTTTGTTTGAATTTGAGAATTTGAGATAAATTCATATCTTTTGGTTACATACCTTTCTAATTGTGATCATTCATTTATCAAATATAGTTCTTCAACATTTCAAACAGGTTTTGGTGTCAAACATTTGGAAAACCTTTTTTTAAGATTTTGCTATTTTTGGAGTCAGTTTTAACATTTGCATTTACGTTAAAGTTTTGATTTAAGCTTGACTATTCGAAGAAAAATGGAACTTAACTACATGCCCCGGTGTCGGTGTCCGGTTAATGTTTTAGGGCAAGCTGGCATTTTCATTTATAACTCTAATACCCTTCATTCAAATCAGTCTTCATACTTTACACATTTGTTAAGGACCATCACACAATTAGGTTACATTACTCCATTGTATCCTTAATATTGAGTTATGGCCCTTGATTGACTTAGGAAATTTGATTTTTTAAATTACATATATTTAAATGTATGTATCTATTCAGTTGCTTTTACATATATAGAGTAGATATGATTTAATAGTGCTTAAAGGCAATATACTAAAATAGTGCTTAAGTGAATAAGCGTTGTAAAATCGAATGCGCTGTCCTCCGATAGCTCTTGTTATTATTATTATTATTATCATTATTATTATTATTATTATTAATATCCCCCGCTTTTTGGAAGAAAGAAGGGGGGTTATTAATTTGGGTTTGTCCGTCTGTCCGTCTGTCTGTCACACTTCACTTCCGTACAATAACTGCCACAAATGTGAACCGTTTTTTTTCCAACTTGGTAACAAGGTTAAATGCCTTAAGAGCTAGGCCAAGTTCAATCTTCACTTTCGGTGAAGTTATGGCCCCTTATTTAACAAAAAATGTTGTTTGTTGCTGTTTCCGTGCAATAACTGCCACAAATGTGAACCGTTTTTAGCTCACCTGTGCACAAAGTGCTCAGGGTGAGTTATTGTGATCGCCCTATGTCCGGCGTCCGGCGTCCGTCGTCCGTCAACATTTTCTCCTCTGTAACCGGTGGGTCAACTGGGATGAAACTTCACAGAAAGCATCCTCTCAATGTCCTCACCAGAATTCCTTAAAATTTTTGGGATCCATGCAGAATTCTGGTTTCCATGGCAACGAAATGAAAAAAACTTCAAAATTCTTAAAAAATCTTCTCCTCCGAAAGTGTCAGGCCAAATTCAAATTATTTTGTAGAAATGATCCTTGGGTGACCCTCTATCAGATTCCTTCAAGCCATGTTGATTGGTCGAAAAACATGGCCGCCAGGGGGGGGGGGGGCTATTTTGCCTTATATGGCCAAAGTGAAAACTTAAAAAATCTTCTCCTCCAAAAGTGTCAGGCCGATTTTCAAATAATTTTGTAGAAATGTTCCTTGGGTGACCCTCTATCAGATTCCTTCAAGCCATGTTGATTGGTTGAAAAACATGGCCACCAGGGGGCGGGGCTATTTTTCCTTTTATGGTTATAGTGAAAACTTAAAAAATCTTCAACATCTTCTCCTCAGTAACCAGTGGGTCAATTGGGATGAAACTTCACAGAAAGCATCCTCTCAATGACCTCACCAGAATTCCTTCAAATTATTGGGATCCAGGCAGAATTCTGGTTTCCATGGCAACGAAACGAAAAAAACTTCAAAATTCTTCTCCTCCCAAATTGGTTGGCAGATTTTGAACTTATTTTGTAGAAATGTTCCTTGGGTGACCCTCTATCAGATTCCTTTAAGCCATGTTGATTGGTCAAAAATTATGGCCGCCAGGGGGGGCGGGGCTATTTTGCCTTATATAGCTATAGTGCAAACTTAAAAAATCTTCTTCTCCAAAAGTGTCAGGCCGATTTTCAAATAATTTTGTAGAAATGTTCCTTGGATGACCCTCTATCAGATTCCTTTAAGCCATGTTGATTGGTCAAAAAACATGGCCACAAGGGGTCGGGGCTATTTTGCCTTTTATGGCTATAGTGAAAACTTAAAAAATCTTCTCCTCCAAAAGTGTCAGGCCGATTTTCAAATAATTTTGTAGAAATGTTCCTAGGGTGACACTCTATCAGATTCCTTCAAGCCAAGTTGATTGGTCGGAAACTATGTCCGCCAGATGGCGGGGCTTATATAGCTAAAGTGAAAAAAAAAATCAGGTGAGCGATTCCAGGGCCATCATGGCCCTCTTGTTTTTTTCAAACTTGGTAACACGGTTCAATGCCTTAAGGGCTAGCCGAAGTTTGATCGTCACTTTCGGCGGACTTTATTCGGTGAAGTTATGGCCCCTTAATTAACAAAAAATTTTGTTTGTTGCTGTTTCCGTGCAATAACTGCCACGAATGTGAACAGTTGTTTTTCAAACTTGGTAACAACGTTAAATGCCTTAAGGGCTAGGCCAAGTTCGATCGTCATTTTCAGCGGACTTTATTCGATGTAGTTAATTGCTGTTTCCGTGCAAGAACTGCCACAAATGGGAACCATTTTTTTTTTTTAAAACTTGGTAACAATGTAAAACACTTAAGGGCTAGGCCAAGTTTGATCGCCACTTTCTGCGGACTTTATTCGGTTGAGTTATGGCCCCTTGATTAACAAAAAATGTTGTTTGTTGCTGTTTCTGTGCAATTACTGCCACAAATGTGAACCGTTTTTTTTTCAAACTTGGTAACAAGGTTAAATGCCTTAACAGCTAGGCCAAGTTTGATCGTCACTTTCGGCGGACTTTATTCCTACAATATTTCCTGCAAGCGGGGGATATAAATTTCATGAATTTGCTTGTTATTATAACTCTTTGTATGGAATAATTTAAAATAAGCTCATCAGTCATACAGACACTTTTCCAACATTTGAATTCACCTATCATTCGTTCAGATTTTATAGTCTCATTTGAAGTGTTTTGAATTTAATTTTAAAAACAACATGTCTGGTAATTGTTTTTTTCATTGTAGGAAATTGAAGGACCATTAGATGATATAACTCGTTCCTTAGTGCTCTCCCTAGGGGTATGTTACCATGCTTGTTTAAAGACAAGAGACAGATACAGGGAGCATATTGCACAGCATTTCAGAGCACCATGTGCCGTGCCAGGTGGACCAGATCAAATGGAGGGAGAAATCAATATGTGAGAATCATAACTTGAGCATGAAGTCCTCAGGGTGAAATATTGAAATAGCTCACCATCTGTAGTCTGGTGAAATATTTATTAGAAAGAGGATGTCCTCGTGTAGGAGGTTGGGTGGATGTGTGGGTGGGAGAATGCCAAGCTTTGTTTCCCCTGAATAACTTTCTTCACACTTCACTGATTCTCACCACATTTAATAGGAACGTAGCTTAGATAGAATAGAAGCCTGGGATTGTTTGAAGGGACATTTATCTCAATGCCACTGTTACTAAAAATACAGCACCTGTGTTAACGCCACTGTCAATCTCATTAAAACCAGACCAACTTGGCTCGCTCATATATAGATCTGAAGACTTTCCCATACAGGTTGTCTCAGATTGACTTTTGCATCAGCCATTCAAATTGTCATTTACCAAATCTTTCGGTAGGAAACAGATACCCCTTATAAATAAACAATATAGAGAATCTGTGATTGTCGAGGTCTCAGATTGTATATTATGGGCATTTGTTGTATTATGTAATTCCATTACACGTAAAAACTGAGCACGTGCGCATGACCAGTAAAGTGTGTCTCCAGTCAATTTGAGACATTGGATCATATTTCAGTGTCTTCACATTACCATATTTGGTACTGTATTCTACCTAACTTCAAAAACAGAATTTTTTGTCTGTTTTTTTTTGCTTAAACGTGTGACAATCTGAATGTATTTGTTCCGGGAAATATGCAGGTATATTTAATAAAATGAATCACTTTCCAATATGCCCAACAAATCTTCTTTTTATTCTAACATAAAAAAATACAACTGTTACTTGTTTATTGTATAGATGCCAAGATGTGTTCTTGGAAAATGTCCAGCTGGAGAACAACATTGCAAAGAATATGGCCCTTAAAGAGAATTTGTTTATGATGGTGGTGTGTATAGAACTTAGGATTCCACTATTCTTGGTGGGCAAACCAGGGAGCTCTAAATCACTGGCGAAAACAATAGTCTCCGATGCCATGCAGGGCAATGCATCCAGGAAAACATTATTTAAAGAGTTGAAGCAGGTGAGGTTTTCATGTTGCTCTTTCTCACATACAGACGCATTTTGGTGCATCTGCAGGAGAGATATTTTTAAAATATTGCATCAAAAAGAGACAGCCATAATGAGTACCGTACATTGATTCCAACTAAATTCTTTAAATATACTTTTATTTATAAAGATGTTCGATTTTCTGAAGAATTGGGAACAGGTTAACAAACCAAATCTTATTTTTGAAAACCCTGAACACAAGGTTTGAGAGACACTTTAAGATTTTAGAGCATAAATTACGCCCTTTATGTAGAGCTCTTAAATCGATACATGTTAATACAAGGCTTGAGTTTACACTATGTTATTTACATAAGACATATCCAATAGTTTGGCTCATTTCTTTTTGAAGGCCCAGATGGTGTCATTTCAATGCAGCCCTCTGTCAACCCCAGATGGAATTGTTGGAACGTTCCGTCAGTGTGCACAGTTCCAAAAGGACAAAGATCTCGACACATTTGTTTCCATTGTGGTGCTCGATGAAGTTGGCCTGGCTGAGGACAGTCCAAGGATGCCTTTAAAGGTAAAATATCATTATATCAGTTCAACTTTATAGTCATAATGTCACTTAGGGTTCACCTGTCTCTATTCTGTCAGCCAACTAGGCTTCTATAGTGGCACCTACGAAGGAAACACTATGTATCACTTTTCCATTGTCTGTCTGTCTGTCAGTCTGTTTATGCATCTGTTAGTCACTGTTTCACCTACTGACATATTGGCAGGCTACTCATGTGATCCTTCATACACTTTTGTTTAATAACTTATAGTTATTTGATATTTGGCAGTGACATGCTTGTGTTCCTTTGAACATTCTTGTTGAGAGAAATTTGTCCGCTCCAGAAGCATCAAAAAGCATCTATGTCAGATACATAGTTAAAGAACTATTGGATTTATATTCAAATATTTTCTGCTCTAGAAGGATCAAAAAGTTCTGTCAGATACATGGTTAAAGAACTATTGAATTTATATTCAAAAGTTGTCTGCTTCAAAAGCATTAAAAAGCAACTATATAAGATATATAGTTAAAGAACTATTGGATTTATATTCAAAAGTTATCTGCTTGAAAGCATCTATATCAGATACATACTTAAAGAACAATTTGATTTATATTCAAAAGTTGTCGGCACAATAATCAACTAAAAGCATCTATTGACAGATACGTGGTTAAACAACTATTGGATTTATATGCAAAAGGTGTCTGCGCAAGAAGCATCTATATCAGATACATAGTTAAAGAACTATTGGATTTATTGCAAAGGCTAAAATAAAGCAACTTAAGACAGTTTCAGTAAATACAATATTTTCTTTTTATTATACCTAAATGAACATATTCATTGTTAAGAATGTATGGCGGTTTGGTCGAGTTCGCTGGCGGAAAACCCCATGGAAAATCTGTACTATGCTAGCTGCAACTAATTCAGTAACAAAAGGTTATTGTAGGATCAAAACTCATGTGGCACCTACCACAAACCTCAGCTCAACCTCAAAAACACCATTGAGGGAGTTAAGTCCATGATCATACAAACCACACCCCTCCCACAGTACAAACATATGAGAGAGATTAGCAGAGAGCAACTTACCCACCGAACAGTACATACATATTTGGCAGAACAGTTTACCCAAACCAATGTATCGGTTGCAAGCAAGCACAGGTACCAGAGTATAAGATAGCAGAACAAAACAGTGCATGAAGAGCTGGTCTTCCACGGAATTTTCCACCACACAAACACGTTCGCCCCAAAATTCCGTCTTAAAACTTCTCAAATGTCCTTATATCCAAGCAACATGATATCGTAGCCAATGTCTGACAGGTGAATTCCATCGTGGAAATAAAGACCAGTTGTTTCTTTGTCAATATCCTCATGTTTGATGTACTGTCCACCATTATGAGTCATAAAGCGACGGAGGCAATTATTTCAATGTTTCTGTTTCCTTTCAATTTTATTATCTGGAAATTGTGGTGACCCCCCAATTTATCCTTGGTAACAACTTCGAAAATATAATTTGTGTCATGGGAAGTTTTTCCATCCAAGAGCGAATATCTTCTCTCATAGAATGTTCCAGAGCACAACCTTTTATAGAGGTAAAATCGTTTGAACCTAGATGCAAAATTTAAAAGTTTGGAGGTTTGTTATGCAGGCATTTATACTGCATTGTAGAGTTAAATTGATACCAATGCATTCCCCTTTAGCCTATCCACTTGATCTTTCTAACAGTTCTGTAGCCGAGGTTGTCTGCTAAGCCTCGGAATTGTGACCGTTTCTCTAATGTAGGAATCACCAATGACCCATACTTCTGTAATTACACTTTGAAGAGGAATAAGCAAATGCTCCCATGTGTTAAATGTTAATTTCCAAAACATGACAATTTATAAAATTAAAGACGAATATAATGTAAAAAGGAATTGGAGGACCATCTACCTAATTTCTTTATTGTGTCATGGGATGTGCCCTGTTTTTCAAGCCAGGTTGCTGCGCCTATTCGAAACGAGTGTGTTTTATAATGGGTGGTATCCATATGCAAAGCATGAAGAGTTTTTGTGAGGACAGCGCTAAATTGATACCTTGTCAGTGGAGACCCATCCACATGACAGAATAAATGTCCAGAGATAGATGGTCTAACATTTAAATATTGGGACATGGCCTTAACCGGGCATACCACTAATTTTATTGGGTGAATCTTGACCATTTCTGCCATGCCAAGCCAGGCTTGATTTGTTTTTGATTTCTTCAATTGGACACGCATGGAATTTGACCCGACTCGTTGATCGTCAAGTTCGATCCCCGACCCAATGATGGCTCCTTACGAAGCAGCTGTGCCAAATGGATGAACTCTCCCTTCCATATTTTGGCACACATTTCCCCTGAAACATGCAACGCTACGTCGTCATCAGCGCACCTAACCACTGACGGCGAAACAAAAAAATCAGAACATCCGTATTCAAAAGCTGCTGGAATACGTTACCCGATTCAGGCTCGTCAGTGCTCAGCTGAACTAGTTCATCCGAGACCGTCGCTAGCCGATTGTAAGGCTTAGCTGCTGGTCCCTTTTTTAGTTGTGGCCTACCTCTTCTATGTGGAGGCATTGTGTTTTATTTACGATTTTTAGCAAAACAATTTAAATTTAGTTTTTCAGCAATGTGCTTTGTAAATGCTTTGTTTGCAGAAAAAGTGCGAATGAATGAACGGTTCGCCGTTAGAATAACTAGCGTGTATAAATCACTAGACTTCCATAACCGTGACCGTGGGTTGGAACGACGGTAGCCGACAATTATTTAGCAAAACAATTTAAATTTTGTTTTTCAGCAATGTGCTTTGTAACCGCTTTGTTCACAGAAAAGGCGCGAATGAATGAACAGTTTGCCGTCAGAATAATTAGCGCGTATAAATTACTAGACAATTTGCCGTTAGAAAACTTGTGCATGGAGATCACTTTCTTTACATCTGATCCGAATATCGTGGACATTTTAGGGCAATAAATTAGACTATTTGTTATGAATAGTCCTTATTATTATAGGATGCTGACGCACGAAAATGACAAAGAGAAAGTTAAATCATAAAAAAACAATTTTTTTTTCAGATATAACAATCGTTATACTTCTTAAACAACAACGCAAAAACACATTATTAATATCAAGTGGATTTAATCGGATGCAAGTGGGTTCATGGTGGACGGCACAGTGATCGTAAGACTTATGCAGTTGCACGCACCAACTATATGTAATAAGTGTGCAATCATTATGCTTTTATTCCGGACTGTACATACTCTTATAAAGCTTTTTTATTTTTAATCCAATCCTTTCCAAATTATGCTTTTTATTTTTAATCCAATCCTTTCCAAATTAAGCTTTTATTTATAAATCCCTTCCTTTCCAAATTAAGCTTTTATTTATTAATCCCTTCCTTCCAGTCCACCACAGTATGTGCTTTAATTAATTAATTCCTTCCTCCATAATTCTAAAAGGCCTAAAATTGGGTTCCGCGAGGGATACGCTAATACAAGACATCCCCTGCCTGTTCTGGGCATCCCTCTCCCCTATAGATAATTTATCAATGGTGCGTGCCATAGACAAAGGAATGATAGAACATTTTGGAATCCTGTGAGAAGCTGCCTTGCAAGGTTCCATGACACCTGGCCATGCCATGCAAAACAGCCCCTCCCAGTTCCCAGCTCCTCATCCGTGACCCCCAAGGCCCCGTTCCTGACTGATGCAGGGTCCAAGCCTCGAGGTCAACGTTGGAGGTGTAAATAACATAATTCTAACTATTAGGTATGCTAGATCACTATGCCGCCCACTCACTGGCCGCTAGAATCCCGCCACAGCAAATTTAAAATAAATTTGTCCACCATTTAGCGGCCTATTTATTTGAATCAAAAACATGCATGTCATCCTTCTTAAAAAAGGAGGACACTCCTTCAGATATCGTGTTTAGAAAAATGTCATTGCCAACTGGGGCCAAGTGAAATTAAGCCACTTATTTTTTCATCAATTTCATGTATAATTGCTTTACCCTTTGAAAGATTCCGCACTATTTGCCATCCCGTTCTATTTATTCGCTTCCTTTTATTATTCATGTTACCCAAGTTCAGCGGGTTTGATTCCAGGCCTCTCCAGGACATCCGAGGTAGTATATCGGACCAAACTATAAAAGTAGTAAGGAAAACTGAAGCAAGATAACACAAGTCCCTTTTCATGTTCTTCATTAGTTTCCCCTGAGCTGTAGTAACCAGATCATTACCGCCTAGGTGTACCACAATCATGGCTGGTCCTTGGTTGAAGAGCATTGTAAGCTGTAGCTTAGGGAGCAATTGACTCCAGTGCATACCACTAGCACCAAGCCAAAGTACTTTCTTATCATTCAAACCCAAATCAAGCGACCTTCTAAATTTGGCTCTTTGTTCCAATCTGGAAATCAGCGAGTCGCCAATGAGCCAAATATCTGTAAATAGACTTAGTAATGGCGTTAGCTATGCGTGCATACCACCCTGGTATAACCAGGTTGACACATAATTAAGTAGAGACGAAAGTTAGTTTAGGCGGATGTAGCGCTCAAAAGCATCGGTTTTCCATCTGCCTAGTCTTTTAATTACTTCATTAGATATGCCCTGTGCAGCCAATACAGATGCCCTACCGATGTGAAAGGAGTGGGCAGTGTATATGTGAGTAGGTAAACCCAAAGAGCGCATAGTTTTTGCTAGCACTCCACTAAATTGTGAACGCGTTAATGGGTAACCATTTGCATGACAAAAGAAATATTTAGGACCCACAGGGCGGTATTGGATATAGTCAAGCACTGCCGCCACAATGCACAAAGTAGGGTTACCAGAGGCAGGAATACACAATGTTGTAGGTGGGCCTCTCTGGTTAGTTTTAGAAAACCTAATGGTGATGCTTAATGCTTTAGACCCTTCCAGTACTTGAATGTCAGAATTAAATAGAGGTCTGTCTTCCTGAAGTTGGTTGGTGAAAACAACTTCACTGACGCGCATTAGACCAAAGTATGATACCAGGTATGCTGCTTTAAAGAGGCTGCATTCGTATGGTGAATTGCAAATGTTCGGCAATACGTTACAAATCCTACACAATATGGCACCTGTTATCGGGGCTCGCAGGTCGACTTGTTTGCGAGTTCTCCTGCAACCTTCTATTAGTTTTTTGACTAATGGGGTCCTTAAAGTTTTTTATTTTATGGTGGAAACTAATCCCAGACAAATAAGTGGAAATTGTGGAGGGGGCATAACCAAGCTCAAAACAGTAGGATATGAATAGCGTTATCTGGCCAATGGGAGCAGGAAACAATTGAGGAAGACTGTAACGTTTGCGGAATGACACAAAGGCTGTTAGGGCATTCTTGTAAGAGCTCTGTGAGTTAGCAGATATGCTTGCAGTCACTAACTTTTTGGACGTTCTTAAAAGACGGTCCAAAAGTGGTTTGGCACAGGTGTGGGCTCTGGTTCTGCCTCTGGTGCCAACATACAAAATTTCTGTAATTGAAAGCGACTCAATGAGTCTGCAAGTTTATTTGAATAACCAGATACATGCACTGCCCTAAAAGCAATATTTAACTTCAAACAGAGTAGGGTAAATGCCCTTAAAAGGGTCATGACTCTCCAAGATTTACAGGACAATTTATTAACAATGTGGACTACTGCCAAATTATCACAATGAAAGACGATTCTTTTGTTTCGGAGTGTCTCCCCCCATATGTGGAGTGATACTAAAATCGGGAAAAATTCTAAGAATGTTATGTCGTCAGTGAGGCCCTGCTCCGTCCAGGCCTGTGGCCAATGTGCATGGGCCCACTTTCCTGCAAAATAGGCCCCAAAACCCAGATGAGAACCCCCAGCACTGTCTGTGAATAACTGCAAATCTTCATTAGAAACCCAGTACCTTTCATGAAAAACTGAAATACCATTGAAATTCTTAAAGAAATCCAACCAGAGCTTAAGGTCATCTTTCATACTCGACGTTACTCGCAGGTGGTGGTGAGGCTTTGTCAAACCACATATTGAATCAATCAGTCTGCGACAGAAGGGACGGCCAGGGAAAATAGCCCGGCAAGCAAAATTTAACGAACCAATCAAGGACTGCATTTGCCTCAGCGTACATTTATCTCGTGAAAGTATGTCCTCAATTTTTAAGGTAATTTCCTTGATTTTTTCCCCTGGGATTTGAATTATCATTTTTTCAGAATTGATGTTTAGGCCAAGAAAACAAAGTTTTGTTGTGGGGCCTTCTGTTTTTTCCCCAGCAATAGGTACACCTAATAAACCCATTTTATTATGGAAAACAGACATTATGCAAGCACAATCGTTGGATCCCTTTTTTCCCCCAAATAAAAAATCATCTAGGTAATGTAGAATATTGCCTACTTTTGATTGTCTAGCAACACAGTGCTCAAGGCATGTGGCAAATAGTTCCCAGGTCTTACAGGCTATACTGCAACCAAATGGCATAGCCTTGTCAAAATAAAAGTTACCATCAAACATAAAACCAAGTTGATCGAAATAAAAAAACGAGACTGGCAAGAGCCTAAATGCAGACTTTATGTCAGATTTTCCTAGCAAACAACCTTGACCAAGATCTTGTACCATGTTGACCGCTTCATCAAAACTTGTATACTGAACCGAACAAATAATAGGGTCAATAAAGTTGTTAAGGGAATCGCCCTGCGGGTACGATAAATGATGTATGAGCCTAAATTCTCCTGGCTCTTTTTTGGGAACAAGACCTAGAGGGGATACCCTCAGCGTTGGCAGTGGGCGTCTTTTAAATGGGCCTGCCACTCTGCCAGCCTCAATTTCATTTTGTATTTTATGGCGTACTACATCTGGTCTTTCCCTAGCTGATTTAAGACTTTTTGAATCATATGGTTTGTGTGAACCAGTATAATGCAGAGGAAAACCGTGGGCAAAGCCATTGAATAATTTGGCAGCTTTTAATGAATCGTAACCACTAAGTTTCACTTTCAAAGAATCGATATTGATTGGGCTCTTCGTCAATGAAAACAATGCAGATTCCCGGTACGAAACAGAGGATTCAATCACAGCAGTACTGAAAGTACTACTGGTTGCCACGTCTCGCCGGTCTGCCTCATTGTCCCCGCCATTTGTTACCTCTGCCCCCACGAAAGGGCGTACCACCCCCCTGCTTTAATTTATAACACGTCTTTCGACTGTGGTTGGATAGGCCACAGTTAGAGCATGCATGGATAAATCTACATGGATTCCAGTTGCAATAGTTATTATTGAAATCCAAACAAGTTCCGCTTGAGGCTGTTGAAACCGGTCTTGCTGGAGCCACAGCATTAGTCATGATACGTAACCACAATTCAGAATTAATTTTTCCCCATGACTGTAGATTTAAAGTTTGACGCAACCTAAATTGCTCATCGTATACCCTTCAGGCCAAATGGGGGGAACGACTTGCAGACTCCCGAATTAAACTGATGTACTGCAACAATTCCTGACTTTTTTCCGGGAACTTGCGCAGATAAATGGCCATGAAAATATGAAATGCGTCTGTCCATTTCTCAATATTAGGCACCTTTTCTGGACTCGCATTCTGCCTAATTTCAATTTGACCGGTTTCCCCAACATGCAAAGTCCCGGAAGAGCACAGATCACCCAAATCAACACTACCCTTCAAGAGGTGGGCCAAATTAACAAATTGATTCAACCAAATTTTTTGGCAGAGTTGGGATGGCACATGGGCCGAGATGTCGTCGGTTCCCAATCTTAACATATTTTCTTCCGAACCAAAAGTTCCGATCATAACAGTCTGCGTGCTTGGGGAGTTAATCACACCAGACTGTTGTAATAAACTCTCAAAATCGACAAAACGATTTGGCTCACCACTTTCAGTTTGGGCGACCTCATGGGTAGATGAAGCCAGAGACGCCACGCTAACCGGCTCGTCAATATCTTCTTCATCCCGGCGTCTACGTTTATCAGTTGGTCTTCCAACTACAGCCTGCGGCTGATTATGCCTCTTTCCCCGCGGCATTTCTTGCAGATTTACGCGGATGGCTTGGATTGTGTTTTTTCTTTTTGTTTTTTCTAAATTCAATGTCGACTGACGTTCTCTGAAGCAAATTCAGAAAGGTCGAGTGTTCCGAATATGATAGAAATTTTTGGAAAGCGTCCGTTTAACTTAGGCGATCAGGTTCACTAGACGCTTGACCAAACCCAATAGCACAGGCAAGCGTTTTGCAGTCAATCACAGCCGGCAGATGATATAACGCGGAAGTGATCTCCCAACGTTTAACTTTATTTCAAAAGAAACCCACCTCCAACCCGGAAAGTTTTGTCAGCCCCAAAATAAATGGGATTATAGCTAGGGCCATAATCCGTATTATATTCAAAAAGTTGTCTGCGCAATAATCAACTAGAAGCGTCTATTGACAGATACATGGTTAAACAACTATTGGATTTATATTCAAAAGTTGTCTGCGCAAGAAGCATCTTAAATCATCTATGCCAGATACATAGATAAAGAACTGGATTTATATTCAAAAGTTGTCTGCGCCAGAAGCATCAAAAAGCAGCTATGCCAGATACATAGTTAAAGAACTATTGAATTTATATTCAAAAGTTGTCTGCAAGAAGTATCTTAAAGCGTCTATGTCAGATACATAGTTTAAGAACTACAGTCAAACTTGTATTAAGAGACCACCCAAGGGAAATGCTATAACTGGTCTCTTAAGACAGGTGGTCTCTTATTGAGTACAAATGTATTTTTCTTTTTTTTGGGTCTTATGTATACTACATTATACATGTACATGTATTGGTATTAAAGAATAAATAACAATAAACATTTTGTTGTTCTTCTAATTTTATATTTTATTTCAATATTAATAATATTTATTTGCAAAAGTGTAAGTTGATAAATAAAAAATATATAAATTTAATCACAAACTTGATTGTTATTTATTAGTTGATGTTTTTGTTTAACTATAACATGAAAAGGATATGTACATGTATGTTCAGTAGAAGAATAGAGCACTACTTCTTACTAAATACTAAAAAAAGTCATTGATCGTGTTCTATTTCAAAGACTGTCCATCTAAAAACAAATTATTTAAGGAGTCATTTAAAGACATTGTCAGGTTTAAAATCTTTGAGTGTCCACAGATTTGCTAATTAAATCTAATAAAAGAGCCGATTAAATAAACGTGCTATCACCATTAGAAAGCAAAAGACAAACACAGATCCAATTAAAGAGATCAAAAAGTCGGACCAAAATTGTCATAATTAATCCACAAATAATCCCAAAACTATCCACGGGTTGATTTAACACGGTCAATAATTGACGTTAAAGTGTATTAAGTACAAACTGATAAACATGCAATTATCGGCTTTTACCACTGTGATACATCTGCAGTATTTGAGAGTCGTAACAAAGACAATAACTGTAGCTAAAGTGTATTAAATACAAACTGCTAACAACGCAATTATCAGTTTTTACCCACTCTAATATACGTCTGCAGAATTTGACCTCGGGTAATTTTACATGTAACACCTTTAGCATGATGATAATTTAAACCTGTGTGGTTTACACGCGACAGTTGTGTTAGAATTTTTTGAATTTTTTGACTGTTAGATTTAAGGTCGCTCAACCGTGGATTTTTATTAAAAAGGGAATGGTTTTAGTGTCCGTTGGTCGCAGACAGCAGGATCTCGCTTATTGCAGGTTGATTTATGACTAAAAAACATCGGGGGAGAGTTCAATGTGGTCGCTTACACCAGGGGGTCGGTTATACCAGGTGGTCGGTAGTACAGGTTTGACTGTATTGGATTTATATTCAAAAGTTGTCTGCGAAAGAAGTATCTTATCCCTTTCCCTCATATAGACGCTTTCTGACGCCTCTGCAGCAGACAGCTTTTTGAAAACATAGTGACAAAAGAAGAAATTGCACAAAACGTGCAATTTCTCCTTTTGCCACAATGTTTTCCACTTTGTGTCATAGGTTATCCATTCAATTATGGAGATTTTCTATTTTTTGACAAAATACGTTCAAAGTCGTCTGCTGCAGACTTGCCGTATGAGGGAAAGGGTTAAAGCATCTATGTCAGATACTGAGTTAAAGAACTATTGAATTTATATTCAAAAGTTGTCTGCGCAAGAAGTATCTTAAAGCGTCTATGTCAGTTACTTATTTAAAGAACTATTTAATTTATATTCAAAAGTTGTCTGCGCAAGAAGTATCTTAAAGCGTCTATGTCAGATACTTATTTAAAGAACCATTGAATTTATATGTATCACATGTTTTCTAACAGACTCTTCATCCATTGTTGGAAGATGGTTGTCAAGGAGATGAGAAACCAGAACCATTCATGAAGGTAACAAATATGTTTTACCTTTAGCAAGTATTAAGAGACATACCTTTTCATTTATACATTTGATGTTTCATTTTTTTGTTTTGCCAAATATGTGAGTTATAGCCCTTGATATACTTATATATAGTATATAGTCGATGCATTATTGGATCGAGCATATCTCCAAAAAGCTTTGAGCCTGAGTCACAAAACTTTACAGGAATATTCACTTATATCAGAACATGTACACTTTTGGTTTTGTTTGTTGTTTTGCCCTTTAATGATTACATGCTTAGTAAAGCCACTTGAATAACTTAAAAAAGGAACCCTACAAAGCATGCATCCTTGTTTGCAATGTAATGACCCTTGACTTGGTGACAAAGGCTAAAAGTGTGTGCACCTGTGTCCTATGTGTGGAAAGTGTTAGTTTAAACATTGAAAGAAAAGGATGGTATTAATATAATATTTCAAGTTAACTTATGTTTTATACAGGTCGCTTTCATTGGTATATCCAACTGGGCCCTGGACCCTGCTAAAATGAACAGAGGTATTTTAGTACAGAGAGAGGTCCCAGATCTTGAGGAATTGGTGAACAGTGCAAGGTTAGTATTGTATATAACCTTCTATTACGGGCATATTAATGGATTATTGAAGAATTAATGAACAGTGCAAGGTTAGTATTGCATATAATCCTCTATTACTGGCATATGGATGGATTATTAAAGAATTAATGAACAGTGCAAGGTTAATATTGTATATAACCTTCTATTACTGGCATATGAAGAAAACATTGTGGCAAAAGGAGAAATTGCTTGTTTTGAGCAATTTCTTCTTTTGTCACAATGTTTTCAAAAGTCGTCTGCTGCAGATATATCAGAAAGTGTTTATATATGTGTAAAAGGGTTCAACATTGAATTTTATCAAGTTGTTTTGTTCAATATTTAGAATTGTCTTTAACCAATCCCCACATGGTGTAAGTAAATAAAAGCATAAAATAAAGAGAAAAGCATACAATTAGCTTCTGTGTTTTATAAGATCACCTTGAGCCAAACTTCACAGGAATGTTCTGTTGGTGGCCCTCTTTCAAAATGGTTCAAAGATTTAAATTCCATTGAGAACTCTGGTTGCCAAGGCAACAAAAAAGGGGAATTAACCAAAATGAAAAAATCTTCTTGTCTAAAAGTAGAAGGCCCAGGCCTTTGATATTTGGTATGAAGCTTCATCTAGTGGACCTCTACCAAGATTGTTCAAATTATAGCCCTGGGGTAAAAAATTATCCCTCCCCAGGGGTCATTTGTTTTACATAGACAATTCACAGTATAGGGAAATAACTTTAAAAATCTTCTTGTCTAAAAGTAGATGGCCCAGGCCTTTGATATTTGGAATGTAGCTTCATCTAGTGGACCTCTACCAAGATTGTTCAAATTATAGTCCTGGGGTCAAAAATGACCCTACCCCTGGGGTCACTTGTTTTACGAAGACTCTTATAGGGAGAAACTTTAAAAAACTTCTTGTCTGAAGGTAGAATGTCCTGGCTTTTGATATTTGGTATGTAGCTTCATCTAGTTGACCTCTACCAAGATTGTTCAAATTATAGCCCTCGTTTAGGTAAACACTTTAAAAATAGTCAGGTGATCAATTTAGGACTATCTTGGCCCTCTTGTTAATAAATTGAACATTATCAAAATCTAGTCAATCCCTTTTAAATCAGATATTTATCTATAGAATATGCTCTATAATTTACAAACATTTTATGGTTTTTCATAAATAGGAAATACATATACATGTAGATATATTAAAATGCTTTTAATGTAAAAAATTTACCAGGTGCTTTCAGTAGCATTATTTTATTTTTAAGTATAATTTTCTTTGATAACTGGTAAAAGGTGGCTGTGCTCTAAAAAAAATTAAAATAAAAATGAATTTAAAAGTCTCCCAAGAACAGGTTTGCAATTTTGTCATATAAACTCTTTTCCACATAAAGATGCTTACTTATAACCCTGCATCAGATGGTTTTTGAAAAGAAAATGGCAAAAGGAGAAATTGCTCATAATGAACAATTTCTAATTTTACCACAATGTTTTCAACTTTATTCAATAATTGTTCTTTCATTTGTAGACAGTTTCCATATTTTTTACTTAATTTTTTAGCTCCACTGGCTGAAAGCTAGTCGAGCTTATGTTATGGCAAATTGTCCGTCGTCCGTGCGTGCGTCCGTGTGTGCATCCGTCCTTTAACTTTTTGCTTCAAATGACTTCTCCTCCCTAACCACTTGGCAAATTCGGATGAAACTTTATAGGAAGCATCCTCTCAATGTCCTCTCTTAAATTCCTTCAATTTTTTGGATCCATCCATTCTGCTTTCCATGGCAACCAAAAGAAAAAATTAGTGTAAACTCGAAAGATCTTCTCCCCCAAAAATGTCAGGCAGATTTTAAAATAATTTTGTAGAAATATTCCTTAAGGTGACCCTCTATCGGATTCCTTCAAGCCAAGTTAGTTGGTCGAAAAGCATGGCCGCCAGGGGGTGGGGCTATATTGCCTTATATGGCTATAGTGAAAACTTGAAAAATCTTCTCCTCCGAAAGTGTTTGGCTAAATTGTTTTTGTAGAAATGTTCCTAAGGAGACCCCCTATCAGATTCCTTCAAGCCATGTTGATTGGTTGAAAAACATGGCTGCCAGAGGGCGGGACTATTTTGCCTTATATGGCTATAATGAAAACTTAAAAAATCTTCTCCTCCGAAAGTGTTTGGCCAATTTCCAAATAATTTTGTAGAAATGTTCCTTGAGTGACCCTCTATCAGATTCCTTCAAGCCAAGTTGATTGGTCGAAAAACATGGCCGCCAGGGGCCGGGACTATATTGCCTTATATGGCTATAGTGTAAACTTAAAAATTCTTCTCCTCAGAAAGTGTCAGGTCGATTTTCAAATAATTTTGTAGAAATGTTCTTTGGGTGATCCTCTATCAGATTCCTTCAAGCCAAGTTGATTGGTTGAAAAACATGGCTGCCAGAGGGCGAGACTATTTTGCCTTATATGGCTATAATGAAAACTTAAAAAATCTTCTCCTCCGAAAGTGTTTGGCCAATTTTCAAATAATTTTGTAGAAATGTTCCTTGGGGAGACCCTCTATCAGATTCCTTCAAGCCATGTTGATTGGTCAAAAAACATGGCCGCCAGCAGAGTGTTTGGGCTATTTTTCCTTATGTGGCTGTTTGGAGATTTAATTTTTGCCTCATGGCCGTTGAGCGATACTGGCCCTCTTGGGCCTTTTGTTACCCAATCCCTTCCTATAGATTTATCATAAATCAGAAATGGTTAGATATAAAGATCTGGTTAAAGAATACTTGTCTTGTCAAAACTATTATTATGGAAAAAAGATCAAATAATAATTAAATAAGTGAAATTTATTGGGGTGAAAACTCATGTTTAACCCATTCCCACATACAACAAATTTACTGCAGATATTAGTGGTAATTGAAGAACTTATGTGTTATTCACACTCTCTCTTTTTGTCACTATATTTTCAAATACTGTTTTCTATAAATGTGTCAAATTGCGCTTGCACATGAGAAAATATTTGTAGTAGATAATTTAGTAAATATGATAAATATTTAAAATCTTAATGGTCTTTCTTTTTTATCAGGGGTATTTGTGCAAAAAAGGTACTAAGACGTATTGAGCCATTCATAGAGCCCATGTGCATTTCATACCTTGATGTATTTAAGAGCGCTTCTACCAAAATGAGAGAATTCTATGGATTGAGAGACTTTTACAGGTAACTATTGAAACATTGTGTTTGTGATGTTACAGTCGAACTGGTAAGCAAATTAACCCCTACCTTAATTTAATCTGCAAAAGACAACTTTTTATGTTAATGTGAGCAATAAATAAGTTGATATCAATGTATTGTCTGATATGTTTTTTTCAGACATTTCCTGAGTATATCCAGCAAGTCTGCCCATCTGCACAGTCTGATCAAAATCTACACTGTTCTCATATTACTTACACAAGCTTGTTTGAGTATTCAGTCAACTTATGTAGATTGAGATCATACTGAGTAGGTTGAAAAGATGATCCGTACTTACTTTTTTCAAAAATGTCAACTTGTACCTTTTCTCATACACTGGCTCATTTATGCTCTTTTATGTCCTTAAACCATATTCTCATGTGTAGCAAAGTGCATTTAATCTGCCAGTTTGCTTTAAGGATTTAGTCATTTTTATGATTAGATAAGATATTCTAAACAGGCTTTCAGAAAATGATTTGGTTAAAACAATTCATTTATATTTATTGAAGTAAAATATGCCTAAATTATTTTACAGTCTTGTAAAGATGGTTTGTTCATTTGCTGAAAAGTCCAAACAAGCGCCTACTTGGCATGAAATGCTTCATGCAATCAGAAGAAACTTTGGTGGTTTGGAACAACAGAAAGTGGATCCAGAAAAGTTCTTCAAAGACAAACTTGCTGGTATACTGGCCATTAATGATGAGGTTAGCAACTGTTTCTCTCATTTTTAGCTCACCAGAGCACAAAGTGCTCAAGGTGAGTTTTTGTGATCACCCTTTGTCTGTCGTTTGTCGTTCCATGTTCGTCGTTAGTCGTCAACATTTGCTTGTTAACACTCTAGAGGCAACATTTTGCATCCAATCTTCATGAAAGTTTATCAGAACATGTATCTCCATCAATTTTAGGCCAAGTTCGAAACTGGGTCATGTGGGGTTACAAACTAGGTCACTAGATCAAATTAAATGAAAATCTTGTTATCACTCTGGAAGCCACATTTTTAGCTTGAGCATGTCAGAATGTTTGTACTAGTAATATCTAGGCCAAGTTCGAATATAGGTAATGTTGGGTCAAAAACTAGGTCACTAGGTCAAATTGAAGGAAACTCTGGATGCCACATTTTAAACTTCAGCATGTTTAAACTTTGTCAGAAAGTTTGTCTTGATATCTAGGTCAAGTTCGAATATGGGTCATGTCCGTTCAAAAACTAGGTCACTAGGGCAAATTTTAGGAAATCTTGTTAATACTCTGGAAGCCACATTTTAAATTTGAGCATGTTGAAACCTTGTTGGAAAGTTTGTCTTGATGATATGTAAGCCAAGTTCGAGTCCGGTCAAAAACTAGGTCACTAGGCTAAATTTAAGGAAAATCTTGGTAACACTCTAGAAGCCACATTTTTGGCTGGAGCATGTTTAAACTTTGTCAGAATGATTGTCTTGATGATATCTAGGCTAACTTTAAATATGGGTTTGGTCACTATAGAGATCGCATTTTTTACTTGAGCAGCTTGAAACTTTGTCAGAAACTTTGTCTTGATGATATCTTGGCCAAGTCTGAATATGGGTCATATCAGGTCAATAACTAGGTCAATAGGCCAGATTGAAGAACAATCTTTTTAACACTCTGAAAGGTGCATTTTTGGCTTGAGCATGTTGAAATTTGTCAGAATATTTGTCTTGATGATATCTAGGCTAAAATCGAATATGGGTCAGATCAGGTCAAAAACTAGGTCACTAGGCAAAATTGTTGAACAATCTAGTTAACACTATAGAGATCGCATTTTTGACTTGAGCATATTGCCATTGGCGCTGAAAGAGTTAAGTCTTAAATAGCCCATTCTCAGGTGAGCGATCCAGGGCCTCATGGCCTCTTGTTAAATAAAAATGTTTATATCAGCATGAAGAATGAGCTATACCAAATTTCGCTTGCAGTCCCATTTTGACGCTTCTGCAGCAGACAACAATTGAAAACAATGCGTCACATGGAAAAATTGCTTCCAATGAGCAAATTCTCCAAATTACGTCATAATTGTTTTCTAATCTATTCAATGGTTATACTTTCATTGCGTTTGTATCTATTTTGCCTTCATTGTTTCAAAGTCATCGGCTGCAGATTTGTTGTATGTTGGAAAGGGTTAATATTCTTCCATATAACATTTTTTAACTTTTCACCCTTTCCAACATACAACAATTCGGCAACAAATATCTAGACAAAAATATGGAAAATCTCTATAAACTGAAATATAAATATTAAATAGAATTGAAAACATTACAGCACAAGGAGAAATTGCTTGTTTGGACCAAGTTTACTTTTGCCACATTGTTTTCAAAAATGCTCTACCACAAACGTTTCTGCATGTGTGAAAGGATTTAACCAGGTTTACAAGAAAATTGATTTATTAGTATGGTAATGTCATTATTAATGGGGCAGTGACGGTGCAAAATGTTGGCTTCCTCCCAATAATTAAAGTTACCTTTGATTAATTCCAGCCATATTTCACAGGTTAATAGCTTAGAGAGAAAGCTAGTTTGGAATTGAATTTTGGGTCTGTCGGACCGTAGACATTTCTACCAATTAGAGACGGTGTTCTTCCAAGACTGTGTTTTTTGGGTCTGTCGGATGAGAGACATTTCTACTAAAAAGAGATGTGTTCTTCCAAGACTGTGTTTTTGGGTCTGTCGGACAATAGACACTGTTTCTATCAGTTATAGACGGTGTTCTTCCAAGACTGTGTTTTTCAAACATTCTCACTCTATATTTTGATGTCATACAATGCTTAAATAAACAACCTATACACTTTTTTACATTCCTAAAATTAAACATTTCCTACTTGCATACACATTTTGATGCATCTGCAGCAGACAACTTTTGAAAACATTGAAGTAAAAGAGAAATGGGTTAATTTCTTCTCCTTTTGTCACACTGTTTTCATCTCCAATTCAATAACTTAAAAGAAATTAATTTCTAGAAATTTTACATAATTTTGCCTAGATATTTTCGAAGACATGTGCTGCAGATTTGTCATATCTTGGAGAGCATTGAATAAATAGAAAGGCCAGAAGAGCTTATGCCGTGGCGTGGTGTCCGTGCGTCCGTAAACAATTGCTTGTGAACGCGATACAGTCTTCAGTTTTGATTGTATCTCAATCAAACGTATACAGTAGTTAGATATCCATGAGAGCTCGGTTCCTTTCGCAAGCCAGATCCGCCCATGCACGACTGGGTTATGGCCCTTGAAATTGTCAAAATTGCTATAATACAGCTTGTGAACACAATAGAACCTCCATTTTCTATTCGATCTTCACCAAACTTAGATAGTAGTTAAATATTGATGAGAGCTTGGTTCCTTTCGAAAACGAGCCAGATGTGCTCTTGCATGATTAGATTATGACCCTTGAAGTTGTCAAGATTGCTATAATACAGCTTGTGAACGTGATAAAGTCTTCAGTTTTGATTGTATCTCCATCAAACTTATACAACAGTTAATAGATATCCATGAGAGCTCAGTTCCTTTCGCTAACCAGCCGGATCCACCCATGCAAGACTGGATTATGGCCACATGAAATTGTCAAAATTGCTATAATACAGCTTGTGAACACAATAGAGCCTCCATTTACTATTCGATCTTCACCAAACTTAGATAGTAGTTAAATATTGATGAGAGCTTGGTTCCATTTGCAAACCAGTCAGATCCGCCCATGCAAGGCTGAATTATGGCCCTTGATTATTTGCCAAAGTTTCTATAATAGAGCTTGTGAACACAATAGAGGCTCCATTTACTATCTGTTCACCAAACTTAGATAGTAGTTAAATATTGATGAGAGCTGAGTTCCTTTCGAAAACCAGCCAGATGTGCCCTTGCATGTCTGGATTATGGCCCTTGAAATTGTCAAAATTGCTATAACACAGCTTGTGAACACAATAGACCCTCCATTTACTCTCTGATCTTCACCATACATACATGCTCTGGATTGAAAATGATCAAAGAACCATCCCAGTAGAGCATAGGCCCTCATGGGCCTCTTGTTATTTAGATATCAAGTCTTTTCTTTGCTGATTAAAACTTTAATCCATACATTTAGTTCAACATGACAACATTGATGTTCACACTGGTTGCATATGCAATTATGTTGGTTTTTGTATAGCAAGTCCTAAGTTGTACTTGTACTTATAGAGAAAAGAAAATGACCCTGACTGTTCTGCTGCTGGCTTGATTGAAGCGTGTTTGTTTGAAAGAAACAGATCACATGGGTAAGACACAAATGGTAATTTTAAATCTGTCAAAACAGATGCTGTGATTTCACCTGTGATTTCACCTGCCCCAGGTTTCACGAAACTACTTGAGTATGTACTTCTATGTTTATCAATGGAATGTATCTTTTTTTTTAATTCACAAAACTTATTAACAAGATCGTGTTTTCTTAGTTTCTCACAATTATTAAGGAACAGAGTTGAGAAAACTAAATGATGTGCTCAGATCAATTCCCTTCCTAAGTTGATTAACTATTTTAACATGATCAATTAAACAAATTGAGCGAAAGCAAAACATTTAGCCATACTTTTTTTTAACTTAAATGTTTTGGAAATTTCTAATATCCTTGACTTGAATACAAGAAATCATTAATATGCTCAGCTGGACCTACTGAAGTAGTTTCATAAAACCTGGGCCTGTAGCTGAATGATTTAATAATACTGATCATCAGTTATGTGCTACCCTCAATTGCAGAGTAGGGATCACTTCTCCATTGTATGTCAGTCTGTTATAGGTAAAGGGATATATGTCTTCTGTTATGCGCTACCCTAGGGATCACTTCTCCATTGTTTGTCAGTATGTTATAGGCAAAGGGACATAATGTGTTCTGTTATGTGTTACCCTCAATGGCATAGTATCACTAAGGGACCATCTCCATTGTTTGCCTGTCAGCTATAGGCAAAGGGATATATGTGTTCTGTTATGTGCTACCCTCAATGGCAGAGTATCACTTAGGAGATCACTTCTCCATTGTATATCTGTCTGTTATAGGCAAAGGGATATATGTGTTATGTTGAATACTCTTGTTGTGCTCAGTTTTTATGATACTTCAGAATTAAAATATATTTACAACTATCCGGTTTTTCATCATATGTTTTACTTTGCCACAAAATTGGCTATAAATTACCTATGGTTTCTATTCTTGATACTTTAGTCTTGAATAGTAAGAATATAACATAATTAGTTTGACACTTTTCTACATACAAATAAATCTGCAGCAGACAACTTTACAAGCATCAGGGCAAAATAATGGGAAACCTCCACAAATGAAAGTATAATTATTGAAAAGATTATTTCAAAAGTAGTCTGCTGCAGAAGGGTCAAAATGCATCTACATGTTGGTAAATGAATAATGTTCTATTGTTACAGTGAAAGTCGCTACTTGCTGTTACTAACCGAAAACTATGGATCTCTGACAATACTTCAACAACAGATCTTGTCCAGACAGAAAGATATCAAACCCATTACCATATTTGGAAGTAGCTTTAGAAGTGACCAGGAATATACACAGGTATGTAACAGTAAATTACATGTACAACCAAAATGCAAAAACTCTGTGGAAAATAATTATGCTTACTGTAAGTACATGCTTTTACCACTTAACCCTTTCCCAAATACACCATGTCTGCAGCAGACAACTTTGAAAACATTGAGGCAAAAACATAGAAAAATCTCTACAAATGAAAGTAGAATTATTGAATAGAACTGAAAACACTTGTAACTAAGCAATTTCTTCTTTTGCCACAATGTTATTAATAGTAGTCTGCTGCAAATGTGTTAAGTTATAATGTTTGTTGGAACTTTTCAAATTGACAAGAATTCATTGGAGTTGACATGATGTATTTTAGCAATTCTACGCAAAAGGTTCACAAGATATGCATTGGAGATAACTCATTGTTCTCTGCTTGTTGTGTTTCATAAAGAGTGTCTTTAAATAATAGTAGAATCTGCACCTAGAGATGCCTCTTGGCCATTTCATTCAAACTATACATGAATGTTACAGAAGAAGGAGAGGGTTTCAACTCTAAAAATATCTTGGCAAAAGTTTGAAAAGTCCTATAAATGAAAGAATAATAAAAAAAATATGTTTTCATTCATAAAAAAAGACCAAGATATTTTCAGTCTTCTGCAGACTAGTTCAAGGTTCAAGTTAAAAGAATTGACCAATTACAGGTGTGTCGTAACATTAACAAGATCAAGGTGTGTATGGAGACTGGTAACACAGTTGTACTACTAAACCTGGAGAATCTCTATGAGAGTTTGTATGATGCCCTCAATCAGTACTATGTCTACTTTGGTGGAGAGAGATATGTAGATTTAGGTCTTGGAACCCATCGTGTCAAATGTCCAGTTCACAAGAAATTCAGGTACACATTCAATTTACCTAAGTCAGTGTGGCTCTTGATCGTTTTTGTTGAGCCCACATGCGGTGAGCTCAACATAGCTGTCACAATAGCGATTCAATGTATGTGCGTCCAGGAGTCCATCCAAACTTTGTCCCGACTGCATCTTAACCATGCATCACAGGATTTCCAAGAAACTTGGCGCAAATGTTCACCATGATGAGGCAGCATGTCTCGCACAAGACCCAGGCTTGTACCTCAAATGTCAAGGTCACACTTAGGGTCAAAGGTCAAAATGAGTACTGTTTAAAAGGACCGTACCTTGTCCGGCTCGCTTCTCAACCATGCACCATAGGATTTCCAAGTAACTGGGCACCCATGTTCACCATGATGATGTGAAATGTCGAGCATAAGAGTGAGGCCTGTACCTCAAAGGTCAACGTCACACTTAGAGGTCAAAGGTCAAAATGTGAAACCATGCATCATAGGATTCCGAAGTTACTGGGCACACATGTTCACCATGATGAGGTGACATGTGGCACACAAGACCCAGGCCTGTACCTCAAAGGTCAAGGTCACACTTAGAGGTCAAAGACCGAAATCAGAATTATTTGATGAGATTGTACCTTGTACCGACCCACATGTGGCAGTGTGTAAAATTGTTCCTTTGTTAGATATGCCTATACCTTCCATACACAAAACATACTAAAAGTGATGTATGTTAAACTTCAGAATAATATGGTATCTCAAAAATAAAAAATAAATGTTGGGTTATTGTACTTTTGACAGTTTTACAACCATTTCGGTATCACTGAAGGCCCTTAATCAACTGCTATTAACTCTGTGTTGTAATTGCATGGAAGAGCACTATGTCTTTGACAAAACCTGTTGAGCGGGCTCGACATGTTGCCTGTAAGCATCTAGTTTGGAATGTCTCTTCAATGTATGCAAAGTCATGAGATATTTGGGACCAATTAAGATTAGATTGACCTGCAACTGTATGCATTCTAATCAGGGTCTTTCTGTTGGTAATTTAAGCACTATTAGTTCACAAAAAGTGGTTCTGGTCAAAATAAGGTCTAGATAATAGATTCAAATATATTTGTTTTAACATTTCCTACATTTAGGTGTATTCCGACGCATCTGCAGCAGACCACTTTTGAAAACATTGTGGCAATATAGGAGTAATTGTTTATCATTAGAAATTTTACCTTTTGCCACAATATTTACAAAAGTCATCTGCTGTAGAGGCATCAGAAAGCGTTTGTATATGAGAAAGGGATAAACATATTACTTAACTTTGCAGGTTAATCGTTGTGGCTGAAAAACAAACAGTGTATGAAAAGTTCCCTATTCCACTAATAAACAGACTGGAGAAACACTTCCTGACTATCAACACGATGTTGACACCGGACCAGCAAACATTGGCAAAGAGGCTTGAAGAATGGGCTAGATCTTTTTCTGCACAGAATGATAATATCCATCAGATAGGGTAATTATAAACCCATTCCCACAAACCTGATGACATAGGAAAACATTAACGCAAAAGTAGAAAATGCTCATTATGAGCAACTACTCCCGTTTTCCTAATTATTTCATATTTCTTCAATTATTGTACTTTCATTTTTAAAGAGATTTTAAATATTTTAACCAAGATAATAACATAAATTGCGAAAAAAGCTTTCATCTCGATGTCTGCTTCCTGAAAACTTTACCAGTACTTGCGCATATTGTTTGGAAAAGTTGCAAGGGCAGAACCCTCTCATCACAGGATTGAACATGTGACCTTTGGTACAAGAGGCGTTTTATCACTTCTGTCTTCCACAGATTTGTTGATTGTTAGAAACAAATGGTTAATTCATTCTCCATCTGATATGATATGTTAAGTGGTGTCTGCTCTGGAAACGTCAGTAATATCAGAGTAGAAAACATTGTAGGAAAATGTGAAATATAAGAGTATGCACCAATTTTACACTTTGAAAAGTTATATGAATCACCTGGAAAGTTGAATTTTAATAAAATGATGGGGCATGTTTGTTTGTACCTGTTCAATGATTACAGGTTAGATGGTAAGATTTCATATTCTTCCTTGTAAGTTGTAACCATTTCTCACATATAGAAGCTTTCTGACGCCTCTGCAGCAGACAATCTTTGAAAACACTGTGACAAAAGGAGAAATTGCTCAAAACAAGTAATTTTTCCTTTTGCCACAGTGTTTTCAACTTTATTCAATTATTATACTATTATTTATGGAGATTTTTCAAATTCTACAAACATTTTGTTAAAGTCGTCTGCTGCAGATTTGCTGTATGTGGGAAAGGGTTAAAGGTATTATGGAAATATTCTTGAAATCCTTGAATTTCATCTTGAAAACAGATATAACACTTTTCATTGAACCCTACTCCAGATGAACCAAATCTGCAGCAGACAACTTTGAAAACTTTTAATATTTTATTTTTGGAAACTATATACAGTCCAACCTGTGTTTAAAGACCACCCATGGAAAGAGAATAATATGGTCTTTGTTCACAGGGGGTCTTTTAGTACAGGGTCATTTATGCATAAAATGAGTAATTGGGAAAATAAAAGTGTGGTTGTTATAGACAGGAAATTGCTAAACAAAGTTGGTCTTTAGCACAGGTTTGACTGCATGTATATATAAATAAAAGAACAATTACTGAATAAAGTTAAAAAACATTGTGGACAAAGGGAAATTGCACATTATGAGCAAAATGTTTTCAAAAGTTTTCTGCTGCTGAGGCATCAGAAAGCATTGGTTTGTGGAAAAAGGGTTAACCACTTTTGGTAGTCTGTAAAAGCTTTCATAATAATTTTTATATAATACATAATTCTGTATCACAGAAACTTTATTTCAATATACAGAAATGAGAAAAAACAAGTTTCTAGTAGTAGTATTCCCAAGGGAGATTATTAAGTGGTCATTTCATACCAGAATTCTATCTCTTGTTATAGTAACACAGCAAAACCAAGCACATACTGGCACACTAAGTCTTGTTTATAATATATGTATAGAATGATGTCATTTCTGAGAGAAGTCCCAGTATCAAAGGTTTAAGGATATTAAACTATTTTTTCTAGCAGAAAAACCCAGAATGCCTCACAGAAAGTTGGCGATGTTTTCATGGGCTATCATGATGACACATGTTCTGCCATCATATTACATGTGTCGAGAAATATTCATCGTGAGGAAATAGATTTGGAAGAGGTAGGAATTGATTTCCATATAAGATATATGCCCCTTCAAACATGCAAATGCATTTGTTGATCTGCAGTAAACGATATTTTAAAACGATAAGGCTAGAGCAGAAATTGCCCTTTGCCACAAAGTTATTCAATAAATACATTTTCAATTATACTGATTTTTCATAATTTTATTAAGATGTTTTTGAAAATGTCTTTTGCAGATTTGTTGTTCGTGTGAAATGGTGAAGTACCTACATTTTGATTTCGAATATTCTGATTCAATTATAAGCATGTGAATGGAATAGTTTGAAACTGTACACTTATCCCCTTTTTCAAACCTGTAACACATCTGCAGCAGATGAGTTTGAAAACAACTAGTCAAAGCATGAATAATCTCCTAAAGTGAAAACATGAATATTGAATGTACATGTAGTTGAAAATATTGTGACAAAAGGGAAAATTTGCTCATTATGAGCAATTTCTCCTTTTGATACTATGTTTTCAAGATTGATCTGTTGCAAATGCATCAAAAATGCGTCGGCAACAGGAAATGGGTTGAAATGATTTTAAGGTTGCTGAGAGTGAATTTCTGGCGAGCCTCTGCTTTCACCATTGGCTTACTTTAGTAGAGTTTGAACTTTTTATTTTACCTTGATTGCAAAACAAGCTTTAAACTTATATTATTCACTCTTGATGTCTGTTTTCGTGAAACTTAACCAATACTCTCGCCATTTGTATGTGGAATAATCCCAAAGTCAGAACCCGCTTATCACGAGATTTGAGAGGTCGACCCTCGACCACCGTCTTCCTCCATTGACTGGCAACGAATGCTATGTGGTTGGTGTCCTAAGTGGTGTTAGTTTTGTGTTTTACCCTTATCCATCTACAGATGCATTTTGACATATCTACAGCAGAATGCTTTTCAAAACATTATGACAAAAGGAGAATTTGCTCATGATTAACAATTTCTCCTTTTGCCACAATGTTTTCAACTATATTCAATTGTTTCAACTCTATTTAATCATCACACTCTGATTTATAGAGATTTGCCTAGATGTTTTTGAAGACATCAAAAGGACAAAAAGTGACAAAACTATCAAAATTCATCTACTAGTCTATTTTAAAAATGACTAAGAAAAAATGTTTCTTAGGTGACTTCAAGCCATATTGATTTGATGAAATACATGGCCTCCAGGTGGCATAAAAAGGTTGTATAGTGACAAAACTTAAAAACTGTTTGTCTGATCTCAAGACTATTTGGCAGAAGTATTTTTTATCTTAGGTGACCCTCTACAAAGTATTCAGAAAGAGGGTTAATTGACAAAATAATTTATATTCTTCTCCTCCGATATGCTGCTCGTCTGATTCTCAGATGAAGTACTCATTTCAGGTAAGCAATAAAGGGCCACAAAGCCCTCATTTTAAAGATGTGTGTACATTTGAAATAAACATCTCTCATTAATTGAGTATTTGTAATAACCTCTTTTCATCACAGATACTGAGAGAGGCAAAATCCCTGTTGCTATGGGTTACTACACCTCAGGCTGTGGTAAGATTAAACAAGAGTGATCTTCCTGTGGAGGAACAGAGAGAACTTGCGGATATATACTGGAACAAACAAAAACATGACAGTATTTTGGATTATCTATATCAAAAACTAGTGAAAGAAGAGCAGGATCAGTTATTTGTACAGGTAAGATTGGAAAAGAAATTCAGTTATTCGTACAGGTATGATTGGAAGAGAAATTCAGGAATTTGTACAGGTAAGATTGGAAAAGAATTCAGTTATTGTACAGGTAAGATTGGAAAAAAAAATTCAGTTATTGTACAGGTAAGATTGGAAAAGAAATTCAGGTATTTGTACAGGCAAGATTGGAAAAGAAATTCAGTTATTGTACAGGTAGGATTGGCACAGAAATTCAGGTATTTGTACAGGTAAGGTTGGAAAAGAAATTCAGTTATTTGTAATATTTGAAAAGAAATTCTGTAATAAGTGCGTCAAGGAATTGAATTCCATGTGGAACTCTGGTTGCCAAGTCAACGGAAAGGAAGAACTTTAAAATAAAAAAATTCTTGTCTAAAAGTACAGGCCCGATTTGAAAATTATTTTTAAAACAAATATTCATTAGATGACCCTCTACCAAGATTGTTCGAAAATTTCCAATCCATTGAAAAACAGATTGTTCGAATTATTCCAATCCATTGAAAAACATGTCCGCCAGAAGGCAGAGCTTGTTTTCCTTACATGTATTTATTGAAAACTTAGAAAATCTTCTTGTCTCAAAGTACATGCCTGATTTTAAAATAATTTGGCACAGATGTTTCTTTGTGTGACCCTCTTTCAAGATTATTCAAAATATTCTATTCCATTGAAAAACATGGACGCAAGGGTCAGAGCTTGTTTTACCTATTTTTATAATAAGTACTTTCCAGCTTTGAAAATAATTTGGTACAGATGTTTCTTGGGTGACCCTCTTTCAGGAATGTTCAAATTATCCTGATCCGTTGAAAAACATGGCCACCAGGGGAGGAGTCTTTTTTCCTTATATGTGTATAGTGAAAAATTAAAAAATGTTCTTGTCCAAAAGTCCTGAACTGATTTGAAATAAATTTGGCACAAATGTTCCTTGGGTGACCCTCTACCAAGATTGTTCGAATTATTTTGATCCATTGAAAAATATGGCTGCCAGGGGTTGGGGCTTGATTTCCTTGTTTGAATATATAGTGACAACTTTAAAATAAATCTTGTCAAAAATGTAGACCTGATTTTGAAATAATTTGACACAAGTGTTCCTTTGGTGACCATTTGCCAAGTTATATATTAAATCAGGTGAGCGAACCAGGGCCATCATGGCCCTCTTGTTTCTAAACCAGGAAGCTTTTTCTATCCTTATATATGTATAGTAAAAAATTTAAAAATATTCTTGTCCAAAAGTACTTTGGCACAAATATTCACTGGATGACCTTCTACCAAGATTGTTGAAATAATTCTGATACAATGAAAACATGGTGGCCAGGGAGTGGGCTTGTTTTCCTCATATGCTTTCCTCATATGTATGCGATCACATTTGGTAAAAACACTGGCATTTATTGGAAATAATTTGGCACACATGTTCCTTGGGTGACCCTCTTCCAAGTTTGTTTAAATTATTTTTCATTTGTTGAATAACATTGCCACCAGGTGCTGGGGCTTGTTTTCCTTATATGTGTATATATATAGTGACAACTTTAAAAATATTCTTGGTCAAAAGTACTAGCCTGATTTGAAAACAATTTGGCACAAATATTCATTGAGTGACTCTCTACTGAGATTGTTTAAATTGTTCTGATCTTTTGATAAACATGGCAACCTGGGGGTTTGGCTTATTTTGCTTATATGTATGGAGTAAAAACTTTGAAAAATATTTAAGTACAATTAATTGGGTGAGCGATATAGGACCATCATGGTCCTCTTGTTTGTTAGACATGTCCAACTTGTTTTGGGAAGTCTACTCTCAATTTTTATATCAAACAATGTTAATTTAAATTCTTTTTCAATGTCAACAAGAGTTTGACATAAGGAAGTAGACTGGAATGTATTTTCTCTTTTCTTTTATCCAGGTGACAACTCATTCTAAGTTACTGGCTACATACCACAAGGGAGAGATCTCTAAAAGGACCAATATACCTCTTGATAGGATCATGCTGTTAGATACATTGTCTTCATTTGACACTGAGCAACAGTTCAGCAACAAAATACAGTAAGAGTTAATTTTTAATTCTTTTCTACATTTGACTCATCTGCAGAAGATGACTTTTTAAAAGAAAATACACAATTGCTCAATGTGGTGCTCTTATCACAACAATTTCAACTCTATTCAGTAATTATACTTTCATTTGTAAAATAAAATACATATTTTTTGCATAGAAGTTTTGAAAGTGGTCTGCTGCAGATTGTTTGTAATTGAGATAGGGTGTGTCTGTGTCAAAGCCAAATGCAAAGATCAAAGATGATATAGTGTCACATTTTTAAGCCAAATGCATGACCTTGACTGGATGAGCCATTTCATTTTTGCAACAATGTTTACAACTCTGGATTATTAATATTTTCATTGATAGAATTTTCATATTTTTGCTTAAATAATTTCAAAGTCATCTGCTGCAGACTTGTTTTATGTTGGAAAGGTTTTAATATATTTGCATTGATAGAATTTTCATATTTTTGCTTAGATAGATTCAAAGTCATTGCAGATTTGTTGTATGTGGGAAAGGTTTTAATATAGTTTCATTGTTCATTTTTCTTTCTTCTTTCTTTTTCTTTCTTCTCTTTTTATCTCTTTTATACCTTATCTGTAAATATTGTTTATCAAAAGTGACTTATAGGCCTTACGCGGCCGGGTGTTTATATTGTTTGATGTTTGTATTTGTAAAATATGTACACATATCATTATAATAAAATATTACTTACTTACTTACTTACTTTCATTGATAGAATTTTCATATTTTTGCTTAGATAATTTTAAAGTCGTTTGCTGCAGACTTGTATTATGTTGGAAAGGTTTTAATATAGTTTCATTCATATTTTTGCTTAGATAGATTGAAAGTCATCTGCTGCAGAATTGTTGTATGTGGGAAAGGGTTTATGTTAGAAGAGTCTATGTTTTAGGTAATTAATAATTAAAGTTAACCTTGATTAAATTGACTATACTTTCCTCACTATTCTTCTTCAAGACAACATCTCCAGAATACAAGGACCCAGGAGCCATGCTTACTCATCATTCAGTGTGATTCTGGAGATATTAATGCCAATCTGGTTGCCTGTGCAAGATATTGTGTCATGGATGAATACCAGAAAGTGAGGGAAGACCTCACTGCTCCCGTCCATGTAGTATTCATAGTGCAACTACCAAATATAGTCGGAGGCTGTTACACTGGGTTCCAGGTATTGTTTTTCTGGCACCTTTAGTTAATATTCAACCCTGTTACCATAGAAGCAAATTTTGATAATGATAATGGACTTTATTGTAATATAAAACCTCTAGCCCAGAATACAAATGGTTTGTATTTAGTTCATCATGTAAAAGAATATTATAAAATCTACAATATATATTCATATAAACATATACATGTTACATGATTATCATTCTATACAGCAATGCATCTGTAGGTCATTCAATTGTCATGAATACCTAGGCAAAAAATAGGACTATCTCTGTAGGAGTATCTCTAAAAAATGAAGATATAGTTACTGAATAGATAAGAAAACATTGTAGCAAGAGGAGAAATTGTGCAATATAAGCAATTGCTATTTTTGACACAAGGTTTTCAATGATTGTTTGCTGCAGAAGGCAATTTGTTTCTATTAAAATCAAGATGCAATTTGAAAATAATTCAAATTTATTGAAACTTCTTCTTGGACAATGTGTACTAAACAGTCCTTAATTTTGTATCTGACAGGAAAAGGGGGTTCATGAATGAAATATTGCCAAATTAATCCCCCCTTTTGATAGTTTTGTACTTTTGTTGCTTGCCTTAACTGGCAGGGTAAAACATAGGGATCACTTCTTAGTTGTCTGTCTGCTGTTTAGGTTTTCATTTATTGACATATTGGCAGGTGATACATCTATTCCTTCATACACTCTTGTAATACTTACTTCAGTGTGGTGTGTGGCACTCAGTACATATAGACGATCTGTGGATTGAAGATACTGATATGCCTTCTATTAAAGAGCTGCAAAGTAAATCTGTGTCTAAACTTATACAAGATGCAGTCAAGGGTCAAGTTCCTATGGAAACCAATGATGAGGGAGAAACTAGGTAAGATCTTTTCAACTGTTCGTCAATACTGAAAAACATCATGGCCATGTCATGCTTAATTAGATCAGATCACAACACTGACAACACTGAAACCATAATGTTGACTTTTAAAACATCCATTATTTGAGGTGAAGAATGCAACATTTTGAATCTGCCGTGGTCGAATGGTTGGGTAACAAGAGAGAGATTGCAGGGAGTTTATAAGTTTACTCCACCTAATCTGTACTTATCGTTTACTGTTTAGTTAAATATAAATAAATCATCCAGTGTTAAATAATTCATTTAGATGTTTTCAATGCAAATGACTACAAACATCAGGTCATGGAAACAGGAAGTACAAGGACACCATACCTCCTGCAAACTTTGTGTATGTCTGCCCATCCCTCTTTGATTTAATTGGTTATGATATCTGTTGAGCCAGGTGACACAATTTGGTTGCTTCTTGAACATGTGTTCCTTGACAGATTATGATGGATTCTCTTTTCCTACTATAATCTCTTATATAAAGCCTTCAATAAAGGCTATAAATTGTACACATTTTCTTTCCTCTTAGAGCTATTGCTGATGAAAAAAGGACCTTCGGTCATTTATCCCTTATGGGGTATAAGATCAGTTTGCACAGTCCTATTGCCAGAGCGATATTTTGACTCTCTATAGTAGAAAATCAGCCAGTTGCTTGGAAAGACTGTTGAGTGGAATACTGGTCTGAGAAAGCCAATGTTAGGTGTTCTGGCTACCCTGATGTGACTGAAATTGTTGAATACTGGGTTGAAGGCCCAACCAACCAACTAACTCTACTAGTACTTCTTTTACTCTTTTTCACTTGCCATTGCATTCAGAGGCATCTGCACAGAGGGCTTTTGAAGACAGTTTGGAAGATGAAAATTGCTCATTATGAGCAATTCAGCCTTTTGTTGCAATGTATTCAACTCTATACAATAACTGTACTTTCATTTATAGAGATTTTTCATATTTTTGCTAAGATGTTTTCAAAGTCATCTGCTGCAGTTTGGGGGAAAAGATTAATAGTTGATTGAATTGTCTGTCTGTCGAAAAAAAAACTTTAACCTTGACCACTACTTTTAAACCATAACAGGTACGGCTACCATATTTCACATGTGTATTCCTTGTGACATGACCTTTCTGTCAGTACCAACATTTTTGACCTTGTGACCTTGACCTTTCACCTAGATGTTGCCATTCTCGAAAAAAACGTTAACCTTGACCACTACTTTTGAACCATAACAGGTACAGATACCATATTTCACATGTGTATTACTTGTGACATGACCTTTCTGTCAGTACCAAAATTTTTGATCTTGCGACCTTGACCTTTGACCTAGATGTTGCCATTCTCGAAAAAAGCTTTAACATTGACCACTACTTTTGAACCATAACAGCTAAGGCTACCATATTTCACATGTGTATTCCTTGTGACATGACCTTTCTGTCAGTACCAACATTTTTGACCTTGCAACCTTGACCTTTGACCTAGATGTTGCCATTCTCGGAAAACACTTTAACCTTGACCACTTCTTTTGAACCATAACAGGTACGGCTACCATATTTCACATGTGTATTCCTTGTGACATGACCTTTCTGTCAGTACCAACATTTTTTACCTTGCGACCTTGACCTTTGACCTAGATGTTGCCATTCGGGGGCATCAGTGTTTCACAAACACATCTTGTTTTGGTTTAGATCCTGCATGAACAGCACATGTGCAATGACTGATCTTGATCTATACTAGAGGAAAATAGCAGAAACCTTATTTTACTTTGCAGATTATATTGATTTTATTTGTAGTGACACATCTGAAACTATGGACTGGCAAGATGAAGAAAGTATACCTACAGATAGAAAACAAGTGGAAGGAATGGAGATGGAAGAACCAGTTGCTTCAAGTAGCCATCACCTTGAAAGGGTAGCACCTAAAGGGCCACTAGATATTGAAGAAGTAATCATAGGATTTGAAATGGCAGGGAAGGAAAATGGGGTTTTACACACTCAGACTGGTTCAGGAAAAAGTCTCAACGTGAAAAGCTTAATTATATCATGTACACAAGAGGCTTTATCAATGTTAAAGGATAAACATGAGAACACTCAAAGGACAACAGAACGAGTTGCACTGGTACTGACTTTGTTCCATGGAAAACATTTACAAGGTATGTGTTCTGTTTTGAATGTTTTTTATAAGTCCACTGCCAGTTTCTACAGAAAGTATCTTGTTTACTCTCCATGTTAGCCCCATGATATTTCAATATTTTATCTTTTGGTTCTTTCATGCTTTTCTCATTGGTTGATTGATTGTACATATTAACCCTTAACCTTTTGTAGGCATATTTTAATGTATATGCAGCAGGCAAAATTTGAAATAGTTTTTAGCTCGCCAGTACGAAGTACAGGAGAGCTTATGTGTTACCCCCGGCGTCGGCACCGTCGGCACCGTCGGCGTCGGCGGTGGCGTAGACACCTAGGTTTAAGGTTTGTGTTTAAGGTTTTAATTTGGGTTTTAAGGGTTTATACCTTTAGGAACCATTTGTCATCCATCTACGCACACCACTACACCCGTCCTGACCCTGGGTGAAGGTCAAGATCATTTCTACTTGGTTCTACTTGGTTCAGTTACAAGGTTTAAGGTTTGCGTTTAACGTTTAACATATCACTCTGCATTCACTATTATGACATTGATTGCTTTCATATTTAGTTTATACATTTAGGAACTATTGGTCATCCATCTACGCACACCACTACACCCGTTCTGACCCTGGGTCAAGGTCAAGGTCATTTCTACTTGGTTCAGTTACAAGGTTTAAGGTTTGCGTTTAACGTTTAACATATCACTCTGCAGTCACTATTATGACATTGATTGCTTTCATATTTAGTTTATACATTTAGGAACTATTGGTCATCCATCTGCGCACACCACTACACCCGTCCTGCACCTGGGTCAAGGTCAAGGTCATTTCTACTTGGTTCAGTTACAAGGTTTAAGGTTTGCGTTTAACGTTTAACATATCACTCTGCATTCACTATTATGACATTGATTGCTTTCATATTTAGTTTATACATTTAGGAACTATTGGTCCATCTACGCACCCCACTACACCCGTCCTGACCCTGGGTCAAGGTCAAGTTATATCAGAGTTATTGCCCCTTTTCTGTCAAAAAATCTAACTTTTTCGTCACGTTTTCAAATAACTTTTTTTCTACTCAAAGGATTAGATTGAAACTTCTGACAAATGTTTATATCAATGTGTGTGATTGGTTCACAAAAGGGGGATAATCCAAATAATTTTATATCAGAGTTATTGCCCCTTTTCTGTCAAAAAATTAAATTTTCAAATAACTTTTTTTCTACCCGAAGGATTGGATTGAAACTTCTGACAAATGTTACTTTTTTTTTATTCGACGTCTGTCTGTCTATTTTTTTTTTTATCCGGCGTTTGTCTGTCTGTCTGTCCATCACACTTTTTTCGTCACGTTTTCAAATAACTTTTGTTCTACTCAAAGGATTAGATTGAAACTTCTGACAAATGTTTTTATCAATGTGTGTGATTGGTTCACAAAAGGGCGATAATCCAAATAATTTTATATCAGAGTTATTGCCCCTTTTCTGTCAAAAATTTAAATTTTCAAATAACTTTTGTTCTACTCAAAGGATTAGATTGAAACTTCTGACAAATGTTTTTATCAATGTGTGTGATTGGTTCACAAAAGGGCGATAATCCAAATAATTTTATATCAGAGTAATTGCCCCTTTTCTGTCAAAAATTTAAATTTTCAAATAACTTTTTTTCTACTCAAAGGATTGGATTGAAACTTCTGACAAATGTTTATATCAATGTGTATGATGGGTTCACAAAAAGGGGGATAATCCAAATATTTTTATATCAGAGTTATTGGCCCTTTTCTGTCAAAAATTTAATCTACTCAAAGGATTGGATTGAAACTTCTGACAAATGTTTATATCAATGTGTATGATGGGTTCACAAAAGGGGGATAATCCAAATATTTTTATATCAGAGTTATTGCCCCTTTTCTGTCAAATATTCAAATTACTTTTATTCTGCGCCGGCAGGTGAAACACGTGCTCCGGGGAGCACTCTATTCTAGTTGAACTTAGAATTTTTGTCAAAAGTATTGAAAAGGTGTATTATCTTGCAATAGGTGATACTGTGCGACTTTACCTAATACTTTAACTGTTCTGAAGTAGGCCCTGATATACGATGGCCCTGATAGGCGAGCTATATTGTCCTCCGACAACTCTTGTTTTGCATAGAAACCATAATTACCCAAAAAAGTTTTTTTTTAATGTTGACCATCACTATATCATGAAGAAATTCTACATGAGTTATCTCAATTTATTTTCTGTACTTTAAAGGTTATGAATTGTTCCTACAAGGCATGTGTTCCCTGATTGCCAGTCTGTTGAAAGAGAAGGATAAAATTGTATACGGAGCTGAGAACTGGTTGACTAATGAAGCAGCCAGACAGGAAAATATTCAAAAGGCTGGAACATTCAGGTGAGAAGAGGCTTAAGAAATGGGCATAACATAACAGACCTTCAGGGCTTGGCAAACAGTGAAGCACAGGAATGCCCGTGTGTGGCATCATGGAAGCCTCTAAAGAAAAGTTATGTTCTCAAACCGACTGTATGAGTTATTGAGTTTGTAATTAGATCATAAATGTAATTTATTTCAAAACTTTGGAGTGTGGGTTTTTCTTTTGCAAGACACAATTAAAATTTAAGGCATGGTTTAGATAGTAATTGTTTGAACTTTACTGGGTCAACTTTAAATCACTTTGACTACTAATCAGCTAGGTATTATATTGGGACACTTTATTGAAGTTACTGAGGTAGAGATCTATGTTAAAAAAACTACTTCCATGGGCTTACTACCCCTTTCTTATGAAGGATAATTTCTTTTTGCTGACTATGTGTATGAAAGCCAACTTGCTCATTTTTAGCTGCACTGGCTGAAAGCCAGTCGAGCTTATGTCATGGCGAATTGTCTGTTGAGCATGCGTGCGTTAACTTTTTCCTTTAAACAACTTCTTCTTCCTAACCACTTGGCCAATTTGGTTGAAACTTCATAGGAAGCATCCTCTCAATGTCCTCTCTTAAATTCCTTCACGTAGTGCTCAAGGTGAGTTATTGTGATCGCCTTTTGTCCGTCGTTCGTCGTCCGTCGTCAACATTTGCTTGTTACTACACTAGAGGCAACATTTTGCATCCAATCTTTATGAAAGTTTATCAGAACATAGATCTCCATCAACTCTAGGCCAAGTTCGAAACTGGGTCATGTCTGGTCAAAAACTAGGTCACAATGCCAAATTTAAGGAAAATCTTGTTAACACTCTGGAAGCCACATTTTAAACTTGAGCATGTTGAAACTTTATCAGAAAGTTTGTCCTGATGATATCTAGGCCAAGTGCGAATATGGGTCATGTCATGTCAAAAAGTAGGTCACTAGACCAAATTTAAGGGAAATCTTGTAACACTCTGGAAGCCACATGTTTGGCTTGAGCATGAGAGAGTTATGTCTTAAATAGCCCATTCTCAGGTGAGCGATTCCAGGGCCTCATGGCCGTCTTGTTTTTGATCCATCCAAAATTCTGGTTTCAATGGCAACCAAAAGAAAAAAATTGTGAAAACTTAAAAAATCTTCTTCTCCGAAAGTGTCAGGCCAATTTTCAAATACTTTTGTAGAAATGTTCCTTGGGTGACCTTTTATTAGATTCCTTCAAGAAATGTTGATTGGTTGAAAAACATGGCTGTCAGGGGGCGGGGCTACTTTGCCTTATATAACTATAGTGAAAATTTAAAAAATCTTCTTTTCCGAAAGTGTTCAGCTGATTTTCAAATAATTTTGTAGTAATGTTCATTGGGTGACCCTCTATCAGATTCCTTCAAGAAATATTCATTGGTCGAAAAACATGGCTGCCAGAGGGCGGGGCTATTTTGCCTTATATGACCATAGTGATAACTTAAAAAATCTTCTCCGAAAGTGTTGAGCAGATTTTCAAATAATTTTAAAGAAATGTTCCTTGGGTGACCCTCTATCAGATTCCTTCAAGCCATGTTGATTGGTAAAAAAAACATGGCCGCCAGAGGGCGGGGCTATTTTGCCTTATATGGCTAAAGAGAAAACTTAAAAAATATTCTCCTCAGAAAGTGTCTGGCTGATATTCAAATAATTTTGTAGAAATGTTCCTATCAGATTCCTTCAAGCCATGTTGAATGGTTGAAAAATATGGCCGCCAGGGGGTAGGGCTATTTTGCCTTATATGGCTATAGTGAAAACTTAAAATATCCTCTCCTCCGAAAGTGTCAGGCCGATTTTCAAATAATTTTGCAGAAACATTCCTTGGCAGACAATCTACAAGATTCCTTTAAGCCATGGTGGTTGGTATAAAAAACATGGCCACCATAGGGCAGGGCTGTTTGGAGATTTGATTTTTGCCTTATGGCCGTGGAGTGATACTGGCCCTCTTGGGCCTCTTGTTTAACATCTTATAACCTCTTTATTGAAAATGTTACTTTCCAACATGTTTTTCTTAGACTCTTCCATATTGAATTTTTCTAAGGAAATTGTAAATACAGACAGATTGTTCTGGGGGTTAATTAGGTCAAAAGTCACTGATTCTAAAAATAGATTTCCTTCCTATAGTCACCATTTAGAACCAGCGTTCATATATATATTCTTCTACCTATTTTTAGCTCACCAATGCACGAAGTGCAAGGTGAGCTTTTGAGATTGCTCACCGTCCGATGTCGTCGTCATTGTCCGTCCGTTCACATTTTCCTACAAACGACTTGTCCTCCTACACCAATTAACCAAATTCAAAATAATTTTACAGGAATGTTCCTTGGGTGGATCTCTTTCAAACTTGTTCAAAAAATTCTATTCCATGCAGAAATTTGGCTGCCACGGCAACAAAAAAGGGGAAATTAACCAAAACTTGAAAAATCTTCTTGTCTGAAAGTAGAAGGCCCATGCCTTTGATATTTGTTATGTAGCATCATCTAGTGAACCTCTACCAAGATTGTTCAAATTATAGCCCTGGGGTCAAAAATTACCCCTCCCCGGGGGTCACTTGTTTAACATAGATATAGGGGAAAACCTTTAAAAATCTTCCTGTCTAAAAGTAGAAGGCCCATGCCTTTGATATTTGGTATGTAGCATCATGTAGTAAACCTCTACCAAGATTGTTCAAATTATAGCCCTGGGGTCAAAAATGACCCCTCCCCTGGGGTCTATAGTTTTACATAGACTCTTATAGATAAAAAACTTTAAAAAATCTTCTTGTCTAAAAGTAGAGGCCGCAGGCCTTTGAGATTTGGTATGTAGCATCATCTAGTAGACCTCTACCAAGATTGTTCAAATTATAGCCATGGGGTCAAAAAAGACCCCTCCCAGAGGGTCACTTGTTTAATATAGACTCATATAGGGGAAAAGCTTTAAAAATCTTCTTGTCTAAAAGTAAAAGGCCCATGCCTTTGATATTTGGTATGTGGCATCATCTAGTGAACCTCTACTAAGATTGTTCAAATTATAGCCCTGGGGTCAAAATGACCCCTCCCCTGGGGTCTATTGCTTTACATAGACTCATATAGAGAAAAAACTTAAAAAAACCTCCTTTCTAAAAGTAGAGGCCCCAGGCCTTTGATATTTGGTATGTAGCATCATCTAGTACACCTCTACAAAGATTGTTCTAATTATAGCCCTGGGGTCAAAAATGACCCCGCCCCTGGGGTCACTTGTTTAACATAGACTCATATATTGGAAAACCTTTAAAAAATCTTCCTGTCTAAAAGTAGAAGGCCCATGCCTTTGATATTGGGTATGTAGCAATCATCTAGTGAACCTCTACCAAGATTGTTCCAATTATAGCCCTGGTGTCAAAAATGACCCCTCCCCGGGTGTCACTTGTTTAACATAGAATCATATACGGGAAAAACTTTTAAAATCTTCTTTTCTAAAAGTAGAAGGCTCATGCCTTTGATATTTGGTATGTAGCATTATCTAGTGAACCTCTACCAAGATCTTTCAAATTATTGCCCTTGGATCAAAAATGACCCCTCCCCGGGGGTCACTTGTTTAACATAGACTCATATAGGGGAAAAGCTTTTAAAAATCTTCTTGTCTTAAAGTAGAAGGCCCAGGCCTTTGATATTGTGTATGTATCATCATCTGGGGTCACCTGTTTAATATAGACTTATATAGGGGAAAAGCTTTAAAAATCTTCTTGTCTAAAAGTAAAAGGCCCATGCCTTTGATATTCGGTATGTGGCATCATCTAGTGAACCTCTACCAAGATGTTCAAATTATAGCCCTGGGGTCAAAATGACCCCCTCCCCTGGGGTCTATTGCTTTACAAAGACTCATATAGAGAAAAACTTAAAAAAACTTCTTTTCTAAAAGTAGAGGCCACAGGCCTTTGATATTTGGTATGTAGCATCATCTAGTAGACCTCTACCTAGATTGTTCAAATGTTAGCCCTGGGGTCAAAATTTACCCCTCCCCAGGGGTAGCATCATCTAGTGGACCTCTACCAAGATTGTTCAAATTATAGCCCTGGGGTCAAAAATGACCCCTCCCTGGGGGTCACTTGTTTTTCATAGACTCATATAGGGGAAAGAACACTGAAAACTTTTTAAGTTTGATTAAATCAGGTGAGCGATATAGGACCATCATGGTTCTCTTGTTATAAAAGTCTGACTGAAATGTAATGTGTCAAGCATGAATTTCTCAATATTTATTTACAGACGGTCATGCTTACAGACTCTAGAATCAAAGATTTCACCAATCCTAGCTGGAATTATAGCTCATTTAGATGCAAACCAAAATTTAGACATCTTGGAGAACAATCAGTCACCATGGAAACAGGAGATGTGGCTTGCTGTACTGAATGTGCCTGAAGCTTTGCGTTTAAAAGTAAAGTTATTGCCCTTTTAATTTCTATATAATATGATATAGGAAAATTTTGTCATGGTTCGATGATTTCTCACATTTTATTGCCCTTTTAATTTCTTTATCATATGACATGAAAATTTCCAAAGTTTGTGTGGGCTATTTCTCAACAACTTCGGACTTAAATTCAATGAAACTTAAGTGAAAGCTTCAATAACAGTGCATATTATTACCATGTTCTGGTTTTGTCATTTTTTACAGAATTATTGCCCTTTTAATTTCTATATACTATGACATAGGAAAATTCCCTTTCGCTTTTGTCCGGGCTATTTCTCGATAACTCCTGACTTGAATTCAATGAAACTTTATGGAAAGCTTCACTTACAAGAGCAGATGTCCATATTATCACCATGTTACAGTTCCATGATTGTTATTACCCTAATAATATGACATGGGAAAGTTTTTTCCTGGCTATTTCATATTATCACCATTCCTGTGTCCTCACTAGACTTCGGGCAGCATCCATCGGTTCCTACGATATCTTGTTATACCCTCAAAAAACAAAGTTTTTAGGGGGGGGGGGGGGTCAGTTGTTCGGTCGGTCGGAAGCGATATTTTGTCCGGCCTGTTTCTTACAAACCACTGGGTGGAATTCAATTCAATTTTACATGAAGCTTATAGCCCTTTTACGTCTGTCCGTCTGTCAGTCCCACCTCACCTTGTCCGGCCCGCATCTTAACCATGCATCATAGGATTTGAACGAAACTTGGCACAAACGTTCACCGTGATGAGGCGGCGTGTCGCGCACAGGTCACACTTACATGTTAAAGGTTGGAATGAGTACTATTTGAAAGGACTGTACCTTGTCCGGTCCACATTTCAATCATGCATTATAGGATTTCAAAGAAACTTGGCACAAACGTTCACCATAATGAGGCGGCGTGTTGCGCACAAGACCCAGGCCTGTACCTCAAAGGTAAAGGTCACACTTAGAGGTCAAACTTCAAAATGAGTACTGTTTGATAGGACTATCTTGTCTGGCCCGCGTCTCAACCATGCATCTTAGGATTCTAAAGTTACTTGACACACATGTTCACCATGATGAGGTGGCTTGTACCTCAAAGGTGAAGGTCACACTTAGAGGTCAAACGTCAAAAGAGTACTGTTTGATAGGACTACCTTGTTGCCCGCATCTCAACCATGCATCTTAGGATTCTCAAGTCACTGGACACATATGATAACCATGATGAGGTGGCTTGCACCTCAAAGGTCAAGGTCACACTCAGAGGTCAAAATGAGTACTGTTTGATAGGACTACCTTGTCAGGTCCGCATCTCAACCATGCATCATAGGATTCTCAAGTTACTGGGCACACATGCTCACTATGATGAGGTGGCTTGTTCCTCAAAGGTCAAGGTCATGGTTAAAGGTCAAAATGAGTATTGTTTGATAGGACTACCTATTGGTTGGTCGGTCGGTCGGAAGCCATATTTTGAGTCAAGGTGCTGTTTTGGGGGTATTTATCATGTTCAGTGATATTTCTAGTTTATCAATGACTTAATGGGTTTCTACATGAAACAAATCTGCAGCAGATAACTTTGAAAAGGTCTTGGCAAAAATATGAAAAATCTCTATAAATGTAAGTATAAAATAAAAGAAGGAATTGCTAACTATTGAGCATTTTCTTTTTATGCCCCCACGGAATCTCCGATTCCGGGGGCATATAGTTTTTGGCCTGTCTGTTGGTCTGTCTGTTGGTCTGTCTGTCTGCACCAAAAAAACTTTAACCTTGGCCATTACTTTTGAACCATAACAGGTACGGCTACCATATTTCACATGTGTATTCCTTGTGACATGACCTTTTTGTCAGTACCAACATTTTTGACCTTGCGACCTTGACCTTTGACCTAGATTTTGCCATTCTCGAAAAAAACTTTAACCTTGGCCATTACTTTTGAACCATAACAGGTACGGCTACCATATTTCACATGTGTTTTCCTTGTGACATGACCTTTCTGTCAGTACCAACATTTTTGACCTTGCGACCTTGACCTTTGACCTAGATGTTGCCATTCTCGAAAAAAACTTTAACCTTGGCCATTACTTTTGAACCATAACAGGTACGGCTACCATATTTCACATGTGTATTCCTTGTGACATGACCTTTCTGTCAGTACCAACATTTTTGACCTTGCGACCTTGACCTTTGACCTAGATGTAGTTTTTGGCCTGTCTGCACGAAAAAACTTTAACCTTGGCCATTACTTTTGAACCATAACAGATACGGCTACCATATTTCACATGTGTATTCCTTGTGACATGACCTTTCTGTCAGTACCAACATTTTTGACCTTGACCTTTGACCTAGATGTTACCATTCTCGAAAAAAACTTTAACCTTGGCCATTTCTTTTGAACCATAACAGGTAAGGCTACCATATTTCACATGTGTATACCTTGTGACATGACCTTTCTGTCAGTACCAACATTTTTCACCTTGCGACCTTGACCTTTGACCTAGATGTTGCCATTCTCGAAAAAAAACTTTAACCTTGACCACTTCTTTTGAACCATAACAGGTACGGCTACCATATTTCACATGTGTATTCCTTGTGACATGACCTTTCTGTCAGTACCAACATTTTTGACCTGGCGACCTTGACCTTTGACCTAGATGCCATTGGGGGGCATCAGTGTTTCACAAACACATCTTGTTTTGCTAAAGTGTTATAAACGTTATTTACTGCTTATGTATCAAAATATGTCTGCAGACGAGAAAGGATTGACAACCTAGCCCTTTTTCCACATTGTTTTCTTCCATATGTTCATATCTCTAAATGTCGATTGTGTATTTAGAAGAGTAAAACTGTTAACAGTATTATAAAACCCTTTCTAACATGAAAACATTTTTAACTGAATTTAATAATTAAACTCTTGTTATAGAGATTTTCCATCATTGATTTAGCCAAGATGTTTTTAAAATTGTCTGCTGTAAATTTGTTGTAAGAGGGAACATGATGATTCAAAACATGTGCAATTTCATGTACATTTTGTTATGACTGATATAATATATATACTTGTTCATAATCAAGTAAACATGCATACAATTGCTCAATATATTTTCGAAAGTGATCTGCTATAAATGCACCAAGATGCACCTGCAGGTGGGAAAAAGATATGAAATGAATTATTTTCAATATCTGTTTGCAACTTTGGCTGGTCATTTCATTTATATCAATTTACATTAACCCTTTCCCAGATGCAGTTGTATTCTTATGCAACTGCAACTGTTGATTTGAAAAAATCATGAAGTGCAATTTCTCCTTTTTGCCACAATGTATTTTACTCTCATCACTGATTACTGTAGCAGACGTGGTGTATTTAGGAAAGGGCTAATGGATAAAGATGTACCCATTTATGATTTACATTTCTTTCAGTACTCTGACCTTAGCTCACCAAACAGACAGAGTGAGCTCCATGAGGTTGTTGTCATGACAACAGGATGTGAAGGTCATATTTTCAAAGCCAAGATGCCATTTTCCTGGTTAATACAACAACAGTTGATTGAGATTTTGAGAACACCTATGCCCGATGTTGAAGGTAATTTGGCTGCCCCTTCTATTAACTAATAGAGGTTTATTTTTGTAATTTCCATGGTTATGATGACTTTTTTACGCCCTCAAGGCAGGCGACTTTTACAAACAATGTGAGAAAATTAGAAACTGCTCTTAAATGAACAATTTCTCTTTTTCCCACAATGTTTTATACTTCAAGTGATAAAGATCAAAGGTGATGATGAAGGTAATTTGGCTGCCCCTTCCATTAACTTATAGATTTTTATTTTTGTAATTTCAATGGTTATGATGATTTTTTATGCCCTCAAGGCAGGCAACTTTTACAAACATGGTTAGAAAATTAGAAATTGCTCTTTTTCCCACAATGTTTTCAACTTCAAGTGAACTTAAACATTTCAAAAGAACTTATCTTCGTCTTATTTGTTTAAAGTTTTGCTCACCTGAGCACAAAGTTCTCAAGGTGAATTATTGTGATCCCATGTTGCCCGTCATCCATCTGTCATGCGTCGTCAATATTTGCCTTGTGAACACTCTACAAGCAACATTTTGTATCCAATCTTCCATGAAAGCTTATCAGAAAATACATCTCCATCTAATATTGGCCAAGTTTGAAACTGGGTCATGTGAGGTCAAATTGAAGGAAAATCTTGTGAACACTGGGGGCTGCATTCTTAATTTGAGGGTGTTGAAACTTTAACAGGATAATTGTCTTGGTGATGTCTAGGCTAAGTTGGAATATAGGTCATGTCCATTCAAAATATAGGTCACTAGGCCAAATTGAAGGAAAATCTTGTTAACACTAATATTACCTTACCTGACCGCAAAAAGAGTCATTGTGACTGACTATGCGGTTGGCACAGAGAAGCAATCCAGGGGCCAGGGCCATCATGGCCCTCTTGTTTCTTAGAATTAAGGATGAAATTTTGTTATCCTTTAATTCCAAATTCTATACAGCCTGTGCTGAAATCTTTAGACAATAAATTTCATCCTGTCTGATGACTCCAGGATTCTTTTGTTTCAGATTAATGTAAATTTGTGATAATCCTACATGATGTTTTTACCGAATACTGGATATATACCTTTAATTAATGTTTATTTTTCCAGAAAAACCATCAATTCAGGAAACAATAGACTTCTACGCAGGAGTATTTGAGAAAACCCCTGTTGGAAACGTGTTGACTAAGTTTTCAAACAGCAACAATGAAACAGAAATGGCAGACGCCTATCTTCATGATTTTGTGTGTATGTGTTTCAAGTGTTTGTCGGAGGAGGAATTTCAGGTAATTCAGAGATGGTGGTGTAGTGGTAAAAGCCAGATCTTGTAATTCTGAGGCCCTTGGCTCAAATCCTGTCTGGACCATGGGAATTTGGCAGAGCAAAATCTTTATACTACTCCTCTTGGTATCTCTGAGAGAGAAATGCTAATTTGTTTTGGCTGAAAGTTGTATGATAATGTTAATGGCTAACTTTTAACTTTTGACTCGGGTGATCAGGGGATAAAAGTGTAAATTTGTTAGAAATATATACATGTATATGACACAGAGACAGATTTTAAATCCATACTTTACTTTAGATAATTTTCTTATTGAAAAAGACAAGACTTACTTTAACTCAACATGTTTTGATGTTTATATGACAATCAAGATAGACAATTTTCAGGCTATTGTTTTGTTTTTGAGAGAAAGTCTAAGTTAAAAATCCAATCAATCAATATAGAACAGCGTTAGCAAGATTCAGAACGTCATCTCATAATTTAGCTATAGAACAAGGTAGATTTACAAATAATTCATGTAGCACTCGAATCTGTAAATTTTTTCTTTTTGATCAAATAGAATCAGAGCATCATTTCCTTCTTATATGTCCAATACACACAAACTTAAGAGAAAAACGCTTGAAATGGCAAACTATTCAAAAATATACCAACCTTATGTCTGAAACATCCAAAACAATTATAAATGCATAAAGTAGATATATAATGAGGCAATCTTAATTAGAACTTTATCCACCCACAATTATCACTACTTTCCTCTACTGAAAATTGTATGTTTTATTTTATTCCTTTACGAAATTCATGACTTTGTATAAACTGTATGTTGCTTTAAACATGTATATATGTTTTATGCAATAAAGTTTATTTTGATAATTGAACTCCAGAAAAGACTTAAGATTATTAAATGAATGTGATTTTATTTCAGCTGGTTACACAATCCATTAGGTATCTTTATAACCAAATGGCAAACGAGTGTGGCTATGGTACCCTGTCCCAGCTATTGTTATGTATCCATGACTCTTACAAGGCACTGGCTCCCAGACTCTCCTATTTCCATACAATGAACATGGTGTGGCCAGATTGTAGTGCTACCATTGTTAAACATAAACAAGAAAACCCTGACCATGTGATGTTCAAGGAGGAGGAATTTGTAAGATGTTTTTTGTTTGTTTTAACCCTTTCCCACATACTGACGTTTTCTGATGCGTCTGCAGCAGACTGCATTTTTAAACATTGTGACAAAAGAAGAAATTGTTCATAATGAGCAATATCTCCTTTTGCCAGTCTATTCAATGGTTCTACATTGTATGAAGATTTTCCATATTTTTGTCTAGATGTTTTCAAAGTCAGCTACTTCAGAATTGTTGTATGTGAGAAAGGGTTAACTCATGTTGATTATGCATGTCTTTTTTAACCACCATTTCCTGCATACATTAAATCTGAAGCAAAATTCATTGAGGCAAAGTTATGGCAAATTTTTAAAAATGAGAAAGTATTATTAGTGAATGGACTTAAAACCTTTATTTTAAAGGGTTAACCCTAACCCTCTGCAGCAGACGGCTATTTGAAAACATAGTGACAAAAGAAGAAATTGCACAAAACGTGCAATTTCTCCTTTTGCCACAATGTTTTCCACTTTTAGTCATAGGTTATCCATTCAATTATAGAGATTTTCTATGTTTTGACAAAATACTTTCAAAGTCGTCTGCTGCAGAAATGCCGTATGAGGGAAAGGGTTAAATTGCCCATTATGAGTAATTTCTCCATTTTTTCCACAATGTTAGCAAAATTGTCTGCTGCAGATGGGTCAAAATGTTTAAAAAATAAAAATTATTCATGTGGGAAAAGGTTAAGCAACGAAATATAATTGACTTTAAATGTATTTAATTCTATCAACTCATCACGAAGGTGTTGGAATATGTTGTGTATTGTGATTACACTCAATTTCTACGAGGAAATTTACATCTATGTATTAGTTGATTATCTCTATCCAATTTCTACACATAGGTAATAACATGTTTCCTATGAATAACTTTGTTGTAGAAATATTTGTCTTTTCAATTTGGGCAGTTGTTGACCACTGATTGGAAAACGAATGGCCAAGACTGAGGAAAAGATTTGCCAATATATTTGTGTTTATGGGTGTATTAAGTTTTCTTATGAGATAGTTAGGAGATTGAAAAAGAAATTTAATTACAAAACTGTCAAAATGATTCTAGATTAAACATTGTGTGATATTTCACTATCAATTGATCATTTCATTTTTAAGAAGATCTTTGAAAAGATAAGTGTAGAAACTGCAAAAAGGTTGTTAATAAACTTTTTGAAAATGTATTTGAAACCTGCGTACACTATTTTAAACAAGTGAGAAAGGCTGGGGAAACACTTTGGGCCGTCAATGATGGCAAAATGTCACAAATTTCAAAATACAATGTTAGTGCAAAGAAGGTTAAGCACTACAGATATCAATTGAATGGGGCCACAGTGTGACTGCAATGTACTGATGGTTTATATGGCTTATTTCAACATTGCAGACATTTTCCGCGCTGTATTTACTGATAGAACATCTTACACCAACAAAGCCAGAACTTGATCAAGCTGCCAGCAGATCTAAATGGTTAAACAAAGTTCACACTTTCCGTCCTGTCATTGAAAAGGTTTTGCGTCTACATGCTGAGGATGCGTCTATTTATGGGGCTCATAGTTATCGATCCGTACATAGAGCCAGGTAAAGTTGGATTTACAAAGACTGTTACAAAATTGTATCATTGGACATTTATGTTTCTCTTATCCAAAAGTGCTTGAATTTAAAAAGTGCTGATATTTCACAAAACAACAATACCCAAGCATTTCAGTGTCTGTGGTAGAGGATAATCAACTGCGTTTGTGTGATATTAAAATTATGTCACAAGAAAGAGATGCTATGGGGTCTGAAAACTAGTTTGAATAACAAGGTGATATGATTTGATAACATTTCATTCTCGTGACAGACTTTTAATTTCACACAAATCCAGTTGATTATTCAATTCATTAAACCTTTGTGTTGTTGCAAGGGGAAGAAAAAGAAGAAATGGAAACCACACCAACTGACTGTGCAGACATATATGAATGAGATGCTATCATGTCTGAAAACAAATTTGAATAACAAGTTGATATAATTTGATATTTAAATATTTATACTGTGTATATTATCTACATCCAAGATACAGCTTTGGGGCCTCTCTGTGTAGATACATGTAACTAAGTTCATATAATATATTTTGATAAAAATTAAAAACTGTTTCCAGTGTAAGATGATGCACTTTTATTGTCAATAAAATTGTGTCTAATTGAAGGCTATTTGTGAGAAAATACTGACAAATTACGTCCAGTATCAATACAAAGGGGGTATCGTTGACAGTTTAAAAAACAATACACTAATTAATCCCAATATTTTGTTGATATGATTTCTGTTGTATTATTTTAGATGTTTATGGAACAGAGTTGTTGTCATCAAACTGTTCCTTGAACATGTGTGTGTTGTTGAAGCGGAGGAAGCCATCACCATCAAACAATGCATGCCCTTGTGGAAAGTAAGTGAGCCAAATCAGACAAAAAGGGGTCTTGTTTAGCCATAACCTTGATGATGAATCTGCAGCACTATTTTTAGCTCACCTGAGCTTTGCTCAAGGTGAGTTATTGTGATCGCCTTTTGTCCGGTGTCCGTCAACTTCTTCTCCTCACAGAATTCTGGTTTCCATGGCAACGAAATGAAAAAAACTTCAAAATTCTTCTTCTCCCAAACTGGTGGGCAGATTTTCAAATAATTAAGTAGAAATGTTCCTTGGATGACCCTCTATCAGATTCCTTCAAGCCATGTTGATTGGTCAAAAAACATGACCGCCAGGGGGGGGCGGGGCTATTTTGCTTTATATGGCTATAGTAAAAACTTAAAAAATCTTCTTCTCCGAAAGTGTCAGGCCAATTTTCAAATAATTTTTTAGAAATGTTCCTTGGATGACCCTCTATCTGATTCCTTCAAGCCATGTTGATTGATCGAAAAACATGGCCGCCAGGGGGGCGGGGCTATTTTGCCTTATATGGCTATAGTGAAAACTTCTTCTCCGAAAGTGTCGGGCCGATTTTCAAATACAGTCGAACCTCGTTAAACCGGACGCCGTTAATCCGGAAAATTCGCGATCCGGACAAAAAATTCAGGGAACGGATTTTTTATGCTTAATTATTCTCCGTTAATACGGAAATTCGCGTTCCGGTGTGGCGTGAAATTTGTTCTCCCGTTGTGGGAGTTCTCATACGCATGCGCATACCGAAATGAGAACTCCCACAACGGGAGAACAAATTTCACACCGGTGGCGTTAAATTTGTTCTCCCGTTGTGGGAGTTCTCATTCGCATGCACAATGGTTGATTGATTGAGGGCGCAATGAGACTGAGATCAAATACCACGCCGGTGTGGCGTGAAATTAGTTCTCCCGTTGTGGAAGTTCTCATACGCATGCGCATACCGAAATGAGAACTCCCACAACGGGAGAACAAATTTCACACCGGTGGCGTTAAATTTGTTCTCCCGTTGTAGGAGTTCTCATTCGCATGCACAATATTTGATTGATTGGGGACGCAATGAGCCTGAGACCGCATACCACGCCGATGTGGCGTGAAATTAATTCTCCCGTTGTGGGAGTTCTCATGTAATCATATGCGCATACCAAAATGAGAACTCCCACAACGGGAGAACAAATTTCACGCCACACCATTGTGGGAGTTCTCATGCGCATGCGCAATGGAAGGGAGAACTTTTACAACGTCCCGCCAGAACGGAAGCGGAAGTGCAATCATACGCATGCGCTCACTAAAATGAGAACTCTCACAACGGGAGAACAAATTTCACGCCACACCGGAACTGGACAAAAAAAATCGGGAACGGACTGACCATTTACACATATAATCCGTTTCGTTAGTCCGGAAGTCCAAACAGTAATGTACATGACTGTACAGCATACAAAAAACAAAGACAGTATATATGTGTTTACTCAATTAGTCTGTGTCATTGTTTTCTGTAGTGTCCGTTTGTCCTAAAAGGTGTTAAAGCTGTATACAATGTAATAGCCTAAGGCTGTTCAATAATCTGCAAGCGTCTATCGTTGTTTACTTTGATTAGCAGCCATAAAATAGCAGCCAAATGGTCAAACAGATCTAAACTGATTTTGAGACTAAAATTACGATATTTTGACCCAGAGACAAGTGTAGATCTGACAAAAATAATAAGTTGTTCAATATTTTTATATTTTGACGTTCATTTTTTCAAAAACGTACATGTTTACGTACTGGTTATCTATGTGTTGTAAATCTTATGATAAAGCATTGCTTACGACAAACAGTATCTAGAGGTAAATGGTAAATACAATATCGCTGACAGTTTGCAAAGCTATTTTGAATGAATTTCCCTCAATTATAATCACGTATCCGCGCAATATCTGGGGAAATATTGGGTCCCATTCTTTGACTCCTATTGTTATGCTAAGACGAAAATTTGGCGTAGGCAAAATAAGAAATCGTTAATCCGGAAGATTCGCAATCCGGACTTTTTTCTCTGGGAACCAAAGTGTCCGGATTAACGAGGTTCGACTGTAAATGACCCTCTATCAGATTCCTTCCAGCCATGTTGATTGGTCGGAAACTATGGTCGCCAGGGGGCAGGGCTCATATGGCTAAAGTGAAAAAAAAAATCAGGTGAGCGATCCAGGGCCATCATGGCCCTCTTGTTAATTTTAAGCACACCTTTGTTCAAAATGACCATTTCATGCTTTTTTGCATTGTTTTTGACCTTGCTTAGATTCTTTTCAATGTTAAAGATAATTTATATTGTCTCTAAAGAACCTCATCAACACACAGCCTTTTCCACAAAATATCCTTAATAAAGAAATGATAAAAAATACAAAATTTAAATTTGATTTTTTTCTATTTAAATGTAGTATTTATTAGATTCTCTTAACCATCTTGTGTTAAATCTGTCTTAACCCTTTCCCTCATACAACAATTCTGCAGCAGACGACTTTGAACATATTTTGTCAAAAATTAGAAAATCTCTATAATTGAATGGATAACCTATGACTAAAAGTGGAAAACATTGTGGCAAAAGGAGAAATTGCTTGTTTTGAGCAATTTTTAGCTCTACTGGCCAAAGGCCAGAAGGGCTTATGTCGTGGCGATTTGTCCGTCGTGCGTCCGTCCGTCCGTCCGTAAACAATTTCTTGTTAACACGATACAGTCTTCACTTTTGATTGTATCTCAACTAAACTTATACAGTAGTTAGATATCCATGAGAGCTCGGTTCCTTTCGAAAACCAGCCAGATCCGCCCATGCATGACTGGATTATGGCCCTTGAAATGGTCAAAATTGCTATAAAAGAGCTTGTTAACACGATACAGTCTTCACTTTTGATTGTATCTCAACCAAATTTATACAGTAGTTAGATATCCATGAGAGCTCGGTTCCTTTCGAAAACCAGCCAGATCCGCCCATGCATGACTGGATTATGGCCCTTGAAATGGTCAAAATTGCTATAAAAGAGCTTGTTAACACGATACAGTCTTCACTTTTGATTGTATCTCAACCAAACTTATACAGTAGTTAGATATCCATGAGAGCTCGGTTCCTTTCGAAAACCAGCCAGATCCGCCCATGCATGACTGGATTATGGCCCTTGAAATGGTCAAAATTGCTATAAAAGAGCTTGTTAACATGATACAGTCTTCACTTTTGATTGTATCTCAACCAAACTTATACAGTAGTTAGATATCCATGAGAGCTCGGTTCCTTTCGAACACCAGCCAGATCCGCCCATGCATGACTGGATTATGGCCCTTGAAATGGTCAAAATTGCTATAAAAGAGCTTGTTAACACGATACAGTCTTCACTTTTGATTGTATCTCAACCAAATTTATACAGTAGTTAGATATCCATGAGAGCTCAGTTCCTTTCGTAAACCAGCCAGATCCGCCCATGCATGACTGGATTATGGCCCTTGAAATGGTCAAAATTGCTATAAAAGAGCTTGTTAACACGATACAGTCTTCACTTTTGATTGTATCTCAACCAAACTTATACAGTAGTTAGATATCCATGAGAGCTCAGTTCCTTTCGTAAACCAGCCAGATCCGCCCATGCATGACTGGATTATGGCCCTTGAAATGGTCAAAATTGCTATAAAAGAGCTTGTTAACACGATACAGTCTTCACTTTTGATTGTATCTCAACCAAACTTATACAGTAGTTAGATATCCATGAGAGCTCGGTTCCTTTCGAAAACCAGCCAGATCCGCCCATGCATGACTGGATTATGGCCCTTGAAATGGTCAAAATTGCTATAAAAGAGCTTGTTAACATGATACAGTCTTCACTTTTGATTGTATCTCAACCAAACTTATACAGTAGTTAGATATCCATGAGAGCTCGGTTCCTTTCGAACATCAGCCAGATCCGCCCATGCATGACTGGATTATGGCCCTTGAAATGGTCAAAATTGCTATAAAAGAGCTTGTTAACACGATACAGTCTTCACTTTTGATTGTATCTCAACCAAACTTATACAGTAGTTAGATATCCATGAGAGCTCAGTTCCTTTCGTAAACCAGCCAGATCCGCCCATGCAAGACTGGATTATGGCCCTTGAAATTGTCCAAATTGCTATAATTGAGCATGTGAACACAATAGAGGCTATAGAGGAATATTGTTGATTCTCCCCTTTGTGCATGTGGACAAATTGAAAATACATTACATTACCTACTTGAATGTCCCCGCTATAACGATAGGAGACATGGCATGCTAAGAGAACTTCCTCAAAACATTAGGCTTGATACGTTGTTATACGGAAATCCAAACTCACCAATCGAAGAAAATAATGCTATTTTTGAATCAGTCCAACAATTTATAATCGGAACCAAAAGGTTTAGCTCACGATAATTCACCCTTTTCCTTAATTGCTTTTTTGTTAACTTGCAACTTTTTAAGTATCTTTTTATGTTATATTTTATT